>OX246738.1:78649764-78727264 GCA_945910005.1 Isoperla grammatica
TATGCAGGGAAAGCGCCCAACGCTTTTATTTTCCGAGTGAGGCAAAAATTTGTTGGGCGAAAATTTATTTTTTACTTTTTAGTGCATTTAAATATAAGCGTTGTTTTTAAAAAAATATATTTTTTTCATGTTATATTTTTGCAAATTAATAACATCATAATTTGTCAGGGACCAAAAGCTAGTGAATAAACTCCTGGCATATTATCTAAAAAACGTATCAATAAGAATCTTCGGAAAATATGATGCGTTCAGCATCGAGTGCAGACCCTGGCTTTGCCCGGACAAGTAGAATAGACCACTCTACTTGTCCGGGCAAAGCCAGGTCTGCACTCACGACGAGCCTCCGCTATGAGGAGATCAAGTGCACCTTGGGCACAGATAACGGCCTTGGGCAAAGCGGAAGACCCATCTAGATGGCAGTAAGAATATATTGTAAACTATCAATAATAGTGGTGAAGCAACGCCACATTATCTTAGTGTTCAAGTTCTTTGAGATTGGCAGAAAGTAGGAATACATCATATCAAATACTATGTGAGGTTGCGTGTGTGATCCCTCCAAGGTGCATCTCAGCCTTGAAGAGTAGCAGCTGCTCCGTGATGCTTCGCTCACCCAACACTAGACTCGGCCCCCGGTTGAGTAACAATGTGAATGAATGGAGCCAGGTTGTATCTTTGCTGCCCAAACAATTGTGTCGATCCGTTTCTGAGCAACAGGTAATGTCGCACTATCGGCACATTAGAGGCATAGCTAAAGAAAAACGATTTTTTGGACTTATGTCATGCAAAAGGTATCTGTTGCTCAGTTTTATCTTGTAGAAAGGAGAGAATTTGAGGTCCTATGGGGTTTATTTCTTTGAAATTACATGAAATTTCAAAATTGAGGTGATATACGGGACTAGATATTATGAGTATCTACATATTATTCTCAAAAGAAAGAAAAAAGTAACATCTTACTTATACACAAAATTATCGAATTGTTTATATTATTGAAATCAGATAATTTTATGCACAACGTGATATTTGTTCGTTCTTTTTTTTGAGAATATAAGAAGATACTCATAATATCTAGTACCGTATATGCACAATTTTGATATTTCCCAAACTTTAAAAAAATAATACAAAACCTTAAATTCTCCTCTTTGTTTACCTTTTACTCGTGAAGACTAATTCATTGTCGGCCCCTACACCTAGGGGCACCCATCGTTGCTATGGATTTGTTTCGTTGATGGGAAATAACATGCAAACAACTGTTACCTTGGTATAAATGGGCGCCCCAAGGTAGGCAATGTACACTTTTGTTTTGCACCAGTACCCACATTTACTCAATTTCACAAACTTTTTTTATAATATATGAAATAATTCAAATGCAATACGATACCACTATACCACTATACGATACCATTATAGTTCATAATATAAAAATTAAGCAGGGGGTTCCTGAGATATATATATATATATATATAATGCATTTATTAGAACAGTTCGAAACTTGAAACGCGAATAATTTTAAACTATCAATGTTGAGTTGTGCCACTAATGCTCTGTTGTGCTAAGTAATGCCCCAACGTAATCTTATGATTACGAAATATTCGATACCAACTCTACTTCTATCTACAATCAAATTGAAACTGTTTTATTACGGATAATTTACGACCTTCGGCTGGCTACCTGGAACAGTGGGCGTGATCATTGAAGTTTTTAAACTCTACTAAGCGGAAGACAACATTTGTGAATGTCTGAAAGAACGCGGCCAGCAATCTGTTGATTTTCGTTGAATCACCGTGGACGAAAGGGGCAGTAGATAAGGATCTGTGGTCGGTATGGGACTAGTTATGTAGAGGCTAGTACACTGGCAAGTTTTCAAGCTTGGCCCCAACTTATGTTGTTGTGTGTGCCTTAGAAAGGCCGAGCTACGCTCCCATCGTTGCATCGGGACGTGTGGCGAGCACACTTTGGGAGAGGGGGTATAGCCATCTTACTACGTTTTAATTTGCCCTACATGTGGGTTTGGGGAGAGGCGGGAACACACTGATTCCCTACTCTTCTTTACTGATACCTAAACGCTACACCTTCGCTAAGGTATGGGGAGGCGTAGCAAGTGCACAGAGAGCGTTGCGAGCGATCCGGCCAACGGTAACTGAATATTGGATACACATAATTTTTAACAACCTTCTTTGGAATCTTTGGATATATTTACAATAATAAGTAGTGCACTGCCTCCTCAATGGGGTTTCGGTCAATTCTAGCAGGCGGAGATCAGTGGCCGGAACGCTCGCAGCGCTGCAGTGTAGTCGTTTGTTGTACGCCTCCCCCAAGGTCCGCCAATCAAAGGTACGAAAATTCGACGAACCCCCGCCAGGAGATTAACAGACCTTGGTTAGTGCATAGATATGGTTAGTGATATGAGACGTTTTGAAAATGAGTTGTTTTCTCTACTGGCAAGCATACCCTGAGTTGTTGTTGTAGTAGTAGTTGTTGTTGTCGGTGATATAATTGTTGATACTGTCGTTGCGTTGTCCTGCACCCGTGACGTCACAGCGGTGTCATCGACGTCATCCAGGGTGAGGTCCTGCAGGAGCTGCGTCATGTTCAGCGCGCGTCCTGACGTCGTTCGGTTGGCGTCGGCCGACGTCGCGACGCTCTCGGTTCCATTCGTGTCGCTGGTCGACTGCTCTGTCGTCGTCACGCTGTCTGTCGAGTTCTGAGTTGAGTTCGAGGCTGGAACAAGCAGAACAAGTAATATAGACCCTCGCTCTCTAGTCTCTCTATCCTCAGATAGGGGTTGGATGAAAAATCCAGTCTATCTAGACGCGCGGGAGCGCGCCCTGCCAAGCCATGTGCGAGCTTCCACTACGCGACTCTTACCTGCACGCATCGAAGTGCACTTAACACAATGTTGCCGACGCAAAATTATAATAGATGGAAACCTCAAATTTTCTTTAATCGGTGGGCTTTTACCACGAGACTACCTATTTCAAATTTCACCCCGATCGGATATTGCGTATGGAAGGTATTAAGCCGTAAAGATCATTAAAAAATTCTTCAGTTTACCACTACTACTACTGCTACCGCTCCCGCTACCACCACCGCCACTGCCACCACCACTACCACTACCACTACCACTACCACTACCACTACCACTACCACTACCACTACCACTACCACTACCATGTACCACTACCACTACCACTACCACTACCACTACCACTACCACTACCACTACCACTACCATGTACCACTACCACTACCACTACCACTACCACTACCACTACCACTACCACTACCACTACCACTACCACTACCACTACCACTACCACTACCACTACCACTACCACTACTACTACCACTACCACCACCGCCACTGCCACCACCACTACCACTACCACTACCACTACCATTACCACTACCACTACCACTACCACTACCACTACCACTACCACTACTACTACCACTACCACCACCGCCACTGCCACCACCACTACCACTACCACTACCACTACCACTACCACTACCACTACCACTACCACTACCACTACCACTACCACTACCACTACCACTACCACTACCACCACCACCACCACCACCACCACCACCACCACCACCACCGCAGAACATAATTTAACATTGTTAGCCTTTGTCAATGGGAGTCTTTCAGTCAAAATTTCTCACCAGAGTGCAGCATAGAACAACCCGGTTTTAAAATAGTAAACAAACGCGGATTGCAACGGGAACGAGCGTGATGACAGGTAGTTTAAATTTACAACATATATTTGGTAACGAGCATAATGTCCTAAAATATAATAAACAGTAATATGTAATTAATAAGTTTTAACGCCTAGTGTTGGCCCTAATCCTTATAGGGCTACATTATTCAAGTTAATCACAGCCTTTAGCTCTCGACTTTTCAACTACTATCTAGCTGACAGATGACATTGCCTGTGTGTTGCAAGAAGCACCTAATTTAGTTATTTTATTTGAACTTTAATTTAAATGCATTGTTTGCTGAGGCTCCGATTTTATACAGTCATATTTATACAACAATATTATTTTAAGACAAATTCATCAATAAAAACAAAGGCTAACAGACCGTAACTAACAGCTACGGACGACCTACCCTTGTCTCTCTGCATTTGTCGTATCCTAAAGGCACAGGGAACACATATTACTACTCTGAAAGATCTCTTTGTAATGTTTTCAGTGTCAATGTTGCTTGACATCGGTAATAAAGTTTCATAAATAATATTACAAACTAAATCAGCCGAACACGGGTCTTAAATATTATAGAAAAACGCCGCCATGTTTCCCCCACGTGAAATTAATTTCTGTCAAACACGATCACGGCACTGACCATCAACTGACGAAGAAACACGTCAAGTATCCTAGCAACACACAGAAGTCACCGCTTTAGTATTTCTAAGTCACAGCCTATCAAAACAAGTATTTTCTAACACCGCCTTGCCGATCAGTGTATTTTCATTTTGACAGGTGGACCGCATTTTTCGGTGCTGCGCTCTGGTGGTTGAGCTTTAAAAGATCCCCATAGGACATAGCATTAAAATATTATAATTTTTTATTTTAACAGTGCATCATATTACGTTTAATATGACATAAGAACTGCGTGAAATGAGGATAATTTTATTCATATCCCAATACTTACAGTTCAAAATGTCTTCGAAATGGTTAGATGTTGACAAGCAAGTCCGAGCCGCCCATACGCTCACACATGTTCACGAGCATCGGTAAAATATCAAAACTTGTTGATGTCATCCACGACAAGGTACAGCATGTGTGAGCTATTCGTAACAGCCCCCCACACGCTCACACATGCTCACGAGCATGTCGCGAGACATGTTCGCCCGTCTGGGGGCCCCTTTAAGTTTGTTCGCTTCGAATACAACTAGAGTGGTTCCACCGCAACCTTGTGAATGCTTTCGTCATAGATGAGTGAATAGCCAATCAGCGGGTGGCTTTCCCAAATACTGGCATTTGACTGGCCGCAGCCTTGACCACCTGACGTCAGCATGCACAAGTGACAGCTCGCCCCTTACATGAAAACTCGGCTATGTTATGACGTCACTGCCATTAATTACAACGACATAGGGACTTAATTATAAAACTTGAAATACAACTTGCCGCAACCACGTCTAATTGTCAATTATTTCCATTTAATTCCACGATTACATTAATTTAACAAAACGTCCTTACAACGTGACAATTAAATAGACCACGACTTTTCCCACTGAAGATCGCAATTATGTTTAGTCAGCGATAAACACTTCACGTTGCAGAGATTAAATCACGGTGACATCATTACGGCACAAACCTCTTTGACAGTATAATGTTGTTTACACATTGCAGGCTTGACGCAATCTTATTCTGAATCATGTCTCAATCACGCGAGTCCAACGTACGTTTATACATCACGACACGTTTATTGCATTCAAAGAGGAAGAGACTAATCGAGACGAATGTGTTCAAATGACATTCACTATCCACTACTGCATGACTTAGCACTTAATGACACTTGATAGGTTAAGCCACGTTCACATAAATGACTAGTGACTATTGACTATTGACTATTGACTATTGATTATTGACTAAGCGAATTGAACCATAGGCGATACGTGCTGACGTTCACACAACTTTACTTTTGACTTTTGATTATTGACTATTGACTAACGAATTGAAAATATCTCGAAGTCATAGTTACAACCAATCACAACGTTCGTGTTCAGCCAATGAATGTGGAGCAACGGAAGTCAATACCACTACTCAATTACTGTCTAGTGTATATTTGTTTTTGACTATTTCCGGCGAATATTATTTATTTATTATTTTTATGAAGCTGTCAAACAATAAAATATTCTTATTTTGAAAACAAATCTTCAAAACAAACAAGAAACATACAAAACCTTCACAACTTGGTTGCCCATCATTAAACGTTTTAACTGGTGAGCAGTTATACTATCGCCATACCTCGTTTTCTTCATAATGTTGCAATTTTATTATTTTGACAGCTCGTTGTTTGTCAATCAGTCCGATTCATTTGTTCTAGGTGGCAGATCATACGTGTCAAAGAACTTAGTTGTGTAGTGTTCATATCTTTCTTTGGGTAGTCAATAATCAATAGTCAATAGTCAATAGTCAATAATCAATAGTCATTTATGTGAATGCGGCTTTAGTGTTGGTGTTGAGGTCTTGAATTAAGTTTGGTCACATCACATGGCACATATAGTCAAGTATGGAACATATGCTACAGGCATAGCCTCCTGTGTCAACAAAGGAGGCTTATGTCTACTTTTCGCCCTTGATTATCTATTTGTTGCTGTAATTTATCTTATCTTATCTGCGCCATTGATGATTTAACAATAAAGCAACAATGAACAATTGACAGATAAACTCATCCTTATAGTAGTTTATTTTCTTGCCGCTAGTCTATTTTGAGGGGCCAATACAAACAAACAAACAACAACAAACGCCTAGGCCTAGGCTAGCAAAGGTAGCCTAAGCTTGCCATGGATGTAGGCATGAGGGTATTCTCCAGTTAAGGTTCGCCTTGGAGTTTTCTTGTCAAGAGGTGAAGTAAATGCGAACACACTACGAACAGCTTCGTCGTTTAGTATACGTTCTTCGCCATAAATACTCTTAAAATCTGTCGAAAGAAAATGTGCAGAACAAACTGTCATTGACGCAGACACTTGACATGTTCGGTTTTTATCTCGTTTTATTTTCACAAGCCGCTGTCTTTTGAGCTCTTCTCGTTTTGGAAAGGTATGAAAAGATATTCCAGATATTGCTGCCCGACTTCTACATAATGGAACACAGCAATTTTGAACCATTTTTTAAGTAATAAACTAGAATTTAACACGTAAACATTGCACGCCATCGACGTTCTATCCCACAATCTTCGGCCATATTGATTTCGTGACGTCAGGGGGCGTGAACATCACCAGTGGTCAGTTCGGCGTGTTATTGACATAAACCATTCTGGCAAACGCCAGAATCGGAACCTCAAAGAAATCGAACCTGAAACCTCTCAAACCAGAGTCCTGCGTGTTGGCGGAATAAAATAGAAAATAGTAACCACTTCATTGTCTTAATAGTTCTGAGTACCTATACGAAAAATGTCACCTGTAGTGATGATTTACGATTTACGTGTCTTGGAATTCTGAAATCCCCAAACACAACGGGCGTAATAGCAAATACCTTACTAAAACAATACAGGAAACTGGACCCATTTAACATTGAGCGCATGGCGACACAGCTCTGCAGCGAACCTGGCGGCTTGACTTCACAAAACGCGCGCGATTCAAATCAAAGTGGAGTGGAAATAAATAGAATAATATCGCCTACATGAAGTTTGTAGTTAATCTCTTATAGTACCAACATGTAAATGAAGGTTTTTCTGGTAATCGGGTATGGTTTAGTCAACATTAAAATGTGCACTGTTTATTCTTTACGATTTATCAATAATCATTGACAGTTTTGTGATCGTCTTTTGTTTTTGTTTATATCCTCAAAATGCCATCGACCGAAAACGTTGGTCAGTGTTGTTTTAAAACATACTGGGCCTAGTATTCTGCTGCCACTATGTGTACATATGAGTAACGCCGTGAAGGTCTAGACATACGACCTTTAGGGGGAGGGGATATTTAGGCCTAGACCTGCATTGAATATTAATTTAAAGCTAAAAATACGTGTATAGTTTGACATAACCTCAACAAAATAATATGTAATACAGTAAATTATAGAAAACAAATCTTAAAAAGCTAAACACAACGTTTCACGCATATCGGCCTAGAAAGAGGTGCTGAATCAGTATCGGGATTTCAGTCGATAAAAGAAGCCGACACAGCAAGTGAACTTCATCGCGTCGATAATTCACCAAGTACTTACGTCAAGCCGCTAGGCCAGGCTGTCGCCAGAAATCGACGGGAGCTTCCCGTATTATTTTTGGTAATAGAGTCCGCCAAAGTCTTGGCGGGAACCCGTTTCCGTGCAATGCCCGTGCACTGCCCATTTAAAATAACCCGTGGTGTTTTTTCAAACACCTATATCTCAGTAAATATACATATTTAACTCATATTATGTTCTATGTTACGTGCAGCACCAACTCTCTATTGAGGCATTATACACAACCGAACATCGAAAAACTTGATAGAATTTAAATAATTACGAGTTATAACTCCAAATGTGCGATTACAACGTTGCCAATTTCTAAGAGAGAGAAAACTCCATTTCGTGAATAACAGAGAAAGAAGATCCGCGCATGCGCACAGAAGAGATCGCAGTCGCATGGCGTCAGGCAAGGTCCACTAGATTGCTAGTAGCGAGTTCGACGACACGCCGCCAGGGGATAGACCATTTCAAAAACTATCTAGGACCCTTTGTATGATTATCATCACGGTCCTCTAAATCTTTATTAGCAACAATAAACAACAATTACAAACATAAAATCAAGGTTTGTAGATGATGATCTTGTTTGCATCAATGAACCTTGATATAACATTTGAAAACTGATTTTTAATTGTTGTGTGGGTTGTTTACATTAAGACCATCGCAGTTTTGCTATCAACAATTTTTTGAGTTTCTTAAAGAAGAACCGAAACTAGTTGACCGAGGTCGATATGCCTTACAGAGTGGGCACGTGTAAAGTTGCACTCTAAGGACTGCAGATGCAATGGGGATCTTTGAAAGCTCAACCACCAGAGCGCAGCAGTACCGAAAAATGCGGTCCACCTGTCAAAATAAAAATACACTTAGACAAAGCGGTGACTTCTGTGTGTTGCTAGGATACTTGACGTGTTTCTTCGACAGTTGATGGTCAGTTATCTTTATTGCCGTGATCATGTTTGACAGAAGCACAGCCTTCTCGAACGTCGGTTCAATCCGCGATTGACCCGTCGAGAAGGCTGTGGACAGAAGTTAATTTCACGCGGGGAAATATGGCGTGTTCTTCTGATTTAGTTTGTAATATTATTTATAAAACCTTTTTACCGATATCAAGAAACATTGACACTTTAAACATTACAAAGAGATCTTTCAGAGTAGTAATATGTATGCCCCGTGCCTTTAGGATACGACAACATGCAGAGAAACAAGGGTAGGTCGTACGTAGCTGTTATTTACGGTCTGTTAGATGGCATCAAATTTCAAGATGTCAGCGCCCATAAAAATCCTCTAAAACAACCGTTGTCTTAAAATAATATTTACCCTATTGACCCCCTATTGACCCGTCGAGAAGGCTGTGGGGAGAGCTTTTGAACAGCCAATAACAAATAAGACGATGTCTGGCAACATCTAATACAGCGACGCCAGATGGTGCGATGTAAGGCTCTGGCGTGCGCCAGAACCTTGTCTCTCCGACTTAAATTGCAACGTTGTAATCGCACATTTGGAGTAATAACTCGTAATTATTTAAAATCTATCAAGTTTGTCGATGTTCGGTTGAGTATAGTGCCTCAATAGAGAGTTAGTGCTGCACGTAACATAGAACATATGAGTTAAATATGTATATTTACTGAGATATAGGTGTTTGAAAAAACACCACGGGTTATTTTAAATGGGCAGTGCGCGGGCTTTGCACGGAAACGGGTTCCCGCCTTGACTTTGGCGGACTCTAATTCCTGCAAACACTCATTACGTTATTTATTTGCTTATCTACTTTTTTTTTATTAATTAATTAATTAATTAATCAATTAATTTATTTATTTATAACCATACTCTAATGATATACTATTCTACTAGGTTATTAAAAAGCAGACCAAGATTTATTTAGGGAAGGAATATACCTAAAGTTAAAAACTAACATTTTTTGATTTTTTTTGGTGTAGAAGTTGACCTAATGACACTTGCGCACTCGACCCTTTGCAAATGTATGAGAGAACGCCAGGAATATGTTATTTCCGTTGAAAGAGAGTTCGAGATACGGTAGGAGCACGCACGTTGGGACAACTTCAGCACCATGAGTCAGATCCCACCACAACCTCGGAAATATTTTGGAAGGGACTGTACGTGAAAGAATTTCGACTCCCCACTTATAATTTCCTTTTGTTTAACTTGTAATTTTCAGCCTTCTCATTTCGGACAAGAATGAGGTTTTCGGACGTCCGATAAAAAAACTTTGAATACCTCTAACCACGATTATTGGCATCTGTTAGAAAGCCAGGTATTATCTGTTTGCCAATCCCGCGGGAAGACATTCTTTCTATTGACCAGATGACAACTGAACTGACACATATTGACTGACGGCTGTTTGTAGAAACCAAAAGTAGCGTTTACTTTATGACAGAGAACACTATTTTGTGATCTTTGGGGGGAGGAGTAAGGCGCGCAATTTGTGGAAGTAGGACGGAGTTTATAAAATCGACCCTCCCATGACTGAAGCCTACAACTATAGATACTACTAGTAGGCGAACGAATGATGCAGTGTTCGATGATTGCGCTCCGCACAGATCACTGACCCACTTTGGACCGGACAACGCACACTGCAGCATCACAGATTGCCCACTACTACCCACGTCGTTATCGTGTCGGCATCGTGTTACAATCAGACTCCGTGCAAGGCGGGATCCAAACCCACTACCGTTCGGTTGCTAACAACTATTTGGGCACTGTAATCTTTAACCAAACACTGATAAAATCACATTACGATGTTTGATGTCCACCGATGTTTCACGTTGGTTTGTTGGGAGGTTCATATTATTTACAGTTTTAGTCACTGAACCTTTCGGTTATTATGATTATGATTATCATTAACATTATATCATTATCATTATATCATTCATTATATCATATTATTATTGTTATATTATTATTATTATTATTATTATTATTATTATTATTATTATTATTATTATTATTATTATTATTATTCTTATTCTTATTATTATTATTATTCTTATTATTATTAATATTATTATTATTATTATGCCTATTATGATTATGATGATGATGATGATTATTATTATTATTATTATTATTATTATTATTATTATTATTATTATTATTATTATTATTTTTATTATTATTATTGTTATTGTTATTAACACAAACGTAATATAAGAACAAGCCAAAATATGATTGAAAACGTGGAATGCCAATCTTTCTTCATGCCACCTGTAAGTGACAGTAAAGTACGATCAATAATAAAAAATATGGATGGTAATAAGCAGCCTAGTTTGGATGGAATTCGTGTTGTTGATTTAAAGTTCTTGATAAATAAGATAAGCCCAATTTTAGCTAAACTAGTAAATTTATCAATTGAATCAGGTACAGTCCCTGCAAAATGAAAGATTTCAATCGTTCGTCCAATTTATAAAAAATGAGACCATATTAAGTCGTACTCAAACTACAGGCCTATAGCTTTATTGTCTGTAAAACACAAAATCTTGGAGCGTTGTGTATCTGACAATTTAACTAAATATCTGGACAAAATTAAAATAATTCATAAATTGCAGAATGGTTTTCAAAAAGGTAAAAGTACTTCTGATTTGCTTATAAAGTTTGCTGATTTTGTTAATACTAAATTAGACAATAATATGCACGTAGTTGCTTCATTTGTAGATTTCACTTAAGCTTTTGTTACTTTGAACCACAGTAAGTTGATAAATATGTTAGAAAAAATTGGTGTTCGTGGGCATATTCTACAGTTGTTCATAAGTTATTTGGAAAATAGGCAACTGATTGTTAAAATTGGGGACACTTATAGTGTACATAAGACCTATGATACGGGCGTACCTCAAGGCTCCATTTTGGGGCCAGCCGCCAGTATTGTATTTAATTTACGTTAACAACTTAACAAAATGTGTAAAAAAAAAAAAAAAAACTGTAAAGTATTTAGGCTATGTATGCTGACGACACCGTTTTACTCTTTGCTCATAAATATATCAAACATGCTGAATTTCATTTACAGAAGGATTTTACGAAATTGCTTCTGGACCCACGAACCAATCTTATCATAAATGCCACCAAAACTAAAATCGTTCATATTTGTTCACCACATAATCAAAATAGATTGCAACATCTTAATATCTTGTACCATTCGTATAAATGCTTGCATGGTGGTGCTAACGAGGAAATTTGTACCTCTAACATAAAAATTGAATGTTTACAGAGCTACGTTTATTTAGATTAACTATCGATAGATTTTTACGTGGATACCTCGTATAATTCGTTTATTTAATCGGTTAAGACCTTGTGCTTTTCAGCTGTATAAATTAAAGATGGTGCTACCGTTTAAGCTTTTACGTTCAGTACGCCTTTACCATAGCTGAGTCCATTATTTCTTATGGTTTACTGGCTTGGGGTACTGCATCCTCCCGTCATGTAAACTAATTAGTAAAACTCCAAAAGTCAATCTTAAAAACAATAACACCCTGCTTTGTCAAAGACCGCCTACTTGCCTCTAATAATACATTTTCGATTTTTAAGTTTTGTAATCTATTGCCTGTTTCGTATCTTTATAAATATTGCTTTATTTAAAAATATTATTTCAATAGACTATATGGAACTTCTGCAAATGTTACTGGAACTACTAGATGAAAACAAAAAGAAAATGTTATTTTACCAAGATATAATAACAAATATGGAAAGAGGACGTTTTTTTATTAACACCTTTGATATTCAATAAAATTCCTGCCAATTAAAAACATTTAGAAAAATTTTGTAATAAAAAACAGAAATTTAGATGTATTTGTTACAAGTACTATGCTAATAGATACTTATTGTTTTTTTTTATATATATATTTTTGGCAATTGTGATTGTATGTATTTTTCTTTCTCTATGATATTTTTATATATAGAATATAATTATGTATTGGTAGCCTGATGGATGTTCCGGTATTGGTTATGTTATTTTATTGGTTATGAATGAATGTATTGCTATAGTGAAATGGAACTATTTTCGTTTGTTATGTTAATTGCACATTACCGAGAAGTATTGTTATTTTTTTTTGTCTAACCCACAGACAAGTCTTGTATAAGGCTTTGTGGAAATGAAGTTATTTATGTACTACGTGCTCATTACTAAAAAAAAAAAAAAAAAAAAATTATTATCACTATATCATTATCATTATCATTATCGTTATCTTTGTCGTCGTTGTCGTTGTAGTCGTTGTTGTTGTTGTTGTTGTTGTTATTATTATTATAAAGTATATATATATATATATATATTGCACATTACCTCTATTTTCTACGAAAATTTACGTCTCAACATATATATATATATATATATATATATATATATATATATATATATATATATATCTGTAACAGGACCGAGGTCCCACTAGTGAAAATTTAATAAGCTGTATATGATGATTGATGAATGATTATGAGAAAGGGAGGAAGTGAAGCCTGGTAGCCTACTCCTGTCAAAAAGTACTAAGAGGAACATCGGCTTTACGTCCCATCCGAAAGGACGCTGTAATTTTGACCAGTCATATAGGTTCCTCCACTAACATGGACTGCCGAGTAGTGGACGAGAAGAACGAAGCTGTTACACAAGCTTTCGAACCCTCCAATCTGCTCTAACCAACGGTAACTACAATTAGAAGGAAAGCGGTCACCCACCCTTCTCATGACCTACCCCGAGGTTGCTTAACTTCGGTGTTCGTATGGGAACCGACTAAGCGAACGCGGCTAAACCGTTGGCTACTGTAAACACTATGATTTATATCATTTGTATTTCCCTGGTAAACTTTGCTTATTATGAACATTTTCCCGTGCTATTCTATATTTCTATATGGTTGCAGAAATATGTGGAAGAAGGAATTACAACAAAAAGCTAAACAAGCTTTTTGTTGTAATTCCTTGATCCATATTTTTGGCACGATATTGAATAGCACGGGAAAATGTTCATAACCACGGGACTCTTTTAGGGTTGTGTTTTTAGTGTGTTTTAGCCATGCGTGCATGCACACACAGACACACCGTGCACGCACAGCTGAGTACGGCTTACGCATCGTACGCATACAGAGCCAGCCATGCGTGCATGCATGCACACACAGACACACGTGCACGCACAGCTGAGTAAGGCTTACGCATCGCACGCATGTTGAGTAAGGCTTACGCATCGCACGCATACAGAGCCAGCCATGCGTGCATGCACACACAGACACACATGCACGCACAGCTGAGTAAGGCTTACGCATCGCACGCATGTTGAGTAAAGCTTACGCATCGCACGCATACAGAGCCAGCCATGCGTGCATGCACACACAGACACACGTGCACGCACAGCTGAGTAAGGCTTACGCCTCGCACGCATGTTGAGTAAGGCTTACGCATCGCACGCATACAGAGCCAGTCATGCGTGCACGCACACAGACACACGTGCACGCACAGCTGAGTAAGGCTTACGCATCGCACGCATGCTGAGTAAGGCTTACGCATCGCACGCATGCTGAGTAAGGCTTACGCATCGCACGCATACTGAGCCAGCCATGCGTGCATGCACACACAGACACACGTGCACGCACAGCTGAGTAAGGCTTACGCATCGCACGCATGTTGAGTAAGGCTTACGCATCGCACGCATACAGAGCCAGTCATGCGTGCATGCACACACAGACACACGTGCACGCACAGCTGAGTAAGGCTTACGCATCGCACGCATGTTGAGTAAGGCTTACGCATCGCACGCATACAGAGCCAGTCATGCGTGCATGCACACACAGACACACGTGCACGCACAGCTGAGTAAGGCTTACGCATCGCACGCATGTTGAGTAAGGCTTACGCATCGCACGCATACAGAGCCAGTCATGCGTGCATGCACACACAGACACACGTGCACGCACAGCTGAGTAAGGCTTACGCATCGCACGCATGTTGAGTAAGGCTTACGCATCGCACGCATACAGAGCCAGTCATGCGTG
Organism: Isoperla grammatica; assembly: GCA_945910005.1. Classification (NCBI taxonomy): domain Eukaryota; kingdom Metazoa; phylum Arthropoda; class Insecta; order Plecoptera; family Perlodidae; genus Isoperla; species Isoperla grammatica. The sequence goes on from OX246738.1 coordinate 78,664,644, forward strand.
CATGCACACACAGACACACGTGCACGCACAGCTGAGTAAGGCTTACGCATCGCACGCATGTTGAGTAAGGCTTACGCATCGCACGCATACAGAGCCAGTCATGCGTGCATGCACACACAGACACACGTGCACGCACAGCTGAGTAAGGCTTACGCATCGCACGCATGTTGAGTAAGGCTTACGCATCGCACGCATACAGAGCCAGTCATGCGTGCATGCACACACAGACACACGTGCACGCACAGCTGAGTAAGGCTTACGCATCGCACGCATGTTGAGTAAGGCTTACGCATCGCACGCATTCAGAGCCAGTCATGCGTGCATGCACACACAGACACACGTGCACGCACAGCTGAGTAAGGTTTACGCATCGCACGCATGCAGAGCCAGCCATGCGTGCACGCACACACAGACACACGTGCACGCATGGCTGAGTAAGGCTTACGCATCGCACGCATGCAGAGCCAGCCATGCGTGCATGCACACACAGACACACGTGCACGCACAGCTGAGTAAGGTTTACGCATCGCACGCATGCAGAGCCAGCCATGCGTGCATGCACACACAGACACACGTGCACGCACAGCTGAGTAAGGCTTACGCATCGCACGCATGCAGAGCCAGCCATGCGTGCACGCACCGGCACAGCTGAGTAATACGTGATCCAAATAAACATTCTGCACACTTGAAAATACTAAACAATGGGGCTATAAATATTCTATTGTGAGAGGGGAAAGAGACAAAGATGCTGCCTTCCCCTCCCCCTCCCTTCAACACCCACCTTCCGGAAACAATTGAACGATAGTGAACTACCACAGAGGGGAATGATGTTACTGAAACCGAGGGAGATTTTGTGTATATTCTATGATACATTCCAACAAGTTTGGGCGATGTCACGATATATCGAAACAGTATAAAATCTCTGTGAATTTGGATATGGACATAAGCTCATTGGTGAGTAGTGTGTATAGTGCATACCATGCGAAGGGAGTATACCGTGGTTGGTCCCGACCTACGCGTCGGGAAAAATATGTTCCCAAATGTTCCCAAAATATGTTGGGATGTTTCTACACAATTCGGTTGACACTGAGAAGTACTTAGTCTTAAAGGTAAATATCGAAATATCCATGAATATGCCTGAAATGTGTAACACATTCTATGACAAAATTGTAACACTGAGTGCTAATCCTTTGACTATCTTCAAGTCGCGAAACTATCATTCGGGGGTTCCCCGATTCGATACTGGCCTCCGCCAATCCTGTCCTGAATGAAGTTTTTCCCAAGGATTTCCTCAGTCATAAGGTTAATGCTGGGATTGAGTCATACTAAACAACCCTGGCACACTCCTTACTCAATATTCAAAATACCGCAATATTAGTAAGTCACCTGAAGAGTGACATGAATTGGGCAGGTTCCCTACAAAAATTATTCTTATCTTGACAATGTCGAGATTCGCAAACCATTTACAATAGGCTAGGACAGTTGTCAGTCATCATGTGCGCAGAGTACAGTACACATAGCCAAACACTTGGATTCGCTTTTACATTTGTATCGCAGTTAAGCTGTGCAGGGGAGATATGCACAGACTCCCGTTTGTATACGTACAACTGAGGCTGCCACACTTTCGAATCTCATGCACAGTTATACTCACACTCACAGGCCGTTTCTGCGACTGAATGTAGCTCACAGGACTAGTTTTCAAGCTGGCTGTAGGAATGATCTCATGATGTTAACCGTAATGTACCGGTGCACTGTTAGCATTTAGCACTAGCCATATTGGCACATGCAAATCATCCGCATGACTAGCGCGCACTTTACTGGAGGTTATCAATAAGTCGAATGCTGATGATTGTTAGGCGTTACTCTTCATACTTTTGAAAATATTGGGCGATGCATGAATGTGGAAAAACGGCACAAGGACATCTATGCATAAGCCAAGATTCAAACCTGGAACGCAGGGACACCGCTTAACGGGACTGGGTATTAAAACTGCGCAAAATTAACGTTTTTTATTATACCATGAGAACGCTTCCAAATATTGAAAAAGTGATTCTGTCTTAAGTTTTGTATCAGCTACACAAAGGGTTTAAAAAATTAAAAAATTAAATATTGGTAATTATTAATTATTTCATTATAAATAAAATAACAATCGTAACGATAACAAACAGTGAATGTTTTTAAACCCATTGTGTAGCTAATACAACAGCAAAGACAGAATCAGAATCACTTTTTTAATATTTGGAAGTGTTCTCAGTATATATCAAAAACATGCCTTTGCGATGTTTTGCTTATTTATGAATCCAGACTAGACATATTGCGAAATGAAGGTATTCCAATGTTGATATGATGATTGATATGAGTAGGTGATAACGAAGATCACAACACACAAAGATCACAAGAACACAAGACATTGTAACAGTTGTAAATTAATGAATTGCTGTAAATTGTTACTTAGTTAAATTTGATGTGATGCCAATATAACCATGCACGTGCAATTAAAATTGTAATCTTGAACAAAGAGAAATGTAAAAAGAAATGAAAATGATGTAAATGTATTATGTTAAATGTAATGTAATGTAATGTAATGATAATGATAATGAATAAATGAATAATTCATGTATAAACCAAGATTCGAACCCGGAACTCATGGAGTGTGTTTTACTAGGCCAACGCCTGATCGGTAACTATGTATTTCAAGCTTGTATAATATGTATTGTTATTAGTTTCACTCGAAGTGCAAGGTAGCGAGGTGTTCGTCGGTTCCCACATGAGTGAAGCGAGCAAGCACGCAGCCCAAACACAGCCAAGACCTTGGGCCGAGAGAGAAGCCATGTGTGAAGCGAAGAAGAGATTCCGACGCCGGAACACGCGTGAACGCATCAGGTGACGTCACACATTCAAGGTCGTGCGTTCTACGCTCCGTTGGCCGGCGTTATCTGCCTGGATCCCCGGCCTCGCCGTACACTACTCTAGATATTATATTATTTCTCGGTAAGGCAAACGATATGTTTTCATTTGAACAAAAAAGTAATATTACAAATCAGTATCGAAAACAAACTAATATGTTATAAAAGGGTAATTTATACATTATGTTTTGTAAACATATTTTCAAAATGTTGAACAAAAATGCAGAAATGAGAGAAATGTAAAGAAATTGCCTTCGAAGAAAAAAATCTTGTCTAGTGTAGAATGGATTTATGCTATCGAGTAACGTTGGACTATGAAGAGTGACTATAATTATTGCTAACCCTGGCTTTAGAGTACAACATCTTTATACCTGATTGAGGGTCACCTTCACCTGTGTCAGAAACTGCTTTCACACTATCAAACTATCACACTACCAACAGCAAAACCGCTCTTTTCGTAGAATGGCATTGATATTTTTACCGTGTATTAAGTACTTGTGAAATTTTATTTGGGGTTTTTCCCGATGAGCAGGACAAGTATGTCATGTACGTCATCGGAGTTTCCTTCCTATGTGTGGCGAAATGCATACGTCACTCACAGATACCTGACCGTGCTCACAACTTTCCAGGTATCGTTCGTTGCTTTACATGAAATTTTAATTTTCCCAGATTGCAGTTCCTGATTTTTTGCAATCCATGTTTTCGTTTGAGCTGGGACCGTTAACAAAATAGTTATTTTTTCTTTTCTTTTTTCGATTTTTTTCTTTTTCTTTTTTTTCTTTTTCTTATTTTTTTCTTTTTCTTCTTTTATCACTTAAAGATAAATATATATATATATTTCACATTTCTCCTTCATATTCCTTCATATTTATATACTTTAATTGATATTTTTATTATTTAATATAATGCATTTTCACTTTATTTTATTTTATATCATTTCTTAATTTATTTTTCTTGTTCTTGATTTTTTGATAGGACAGTATAGTTTGTTTTGTTGTTATTGCTATTTATGATTTCATTATTATTAATGGTTTGCATAGCCTAGTTATATTTATTGTCCTCCTTTGTAAATCAGTTTTCATAACTGAATAGGATAAGCACCGTAGTAAGAGGCCAAGTGTAGCAACTTATTGGTGAAGATTCATTCCGCGGTTGAAAATAGGCACCGTGTGTTAGTACATACAGCGCTATGTGGCCAAATTTAGCAACTAACTGCTGAAGTTTTCATTCCGCGGTTGAAAATAGTGCTGGATATTATTGTGATATATCTTGTTTTTTTGGTGTTTATTTTGTTTTTTATTGTTGATGTGTATTTATTTTGTTGTTTTGTTTTGTATTTTGGTTTTGGTTTTTATTGTCTTGTTTTGTTTGTGTTTGTTGTGTGTTATTTGTTGTTTGTATGTCTAAAACGTGTCCTGATTAAAATAGTGGCTTGCCTTTTTAAGATTTACTGATAGAATTTATAATCTGCCCACAAATTTTAAAAGGCGTATTTAATTAAACAATTTTCACAATTTTCCATTATCGATGTAGGAAGAACGACGCTGCTTCAGCAGGTTGTTGCGGACATTGCCACTTGAGCGCTTCATCCGTTGATCGCTGAGTGAGGCCAATTTCATTGTGACGATAAACATAAACAACAACACGGCTGAGCGAAGGGTGATCGCTGAGTGAGACCAGTGTCATTGTGACGAAAAACATTAACAACAACGGCGCTTCCGGTGAGCGAAGGGTGATCGCTGAGTGAGACCAGTAACGTGTCATGTGACGATAAACATAAACAACAACACGGCGCTTGACCTAGAGAACCGTTCGCTTGTCCCATTGCGTCTTGGAAAAACAACTTTATTTCAAATCTCATTTCCAACACTTGGTAATTCGTTTACGTCATGACTTCTTCTCTAGGTCACTCGATGCTTTCTTCTAGTATTTTGGAACATATCTCAAATACTTGTTAGGCCGATGAAGCATCAGTAGCATGTCCGATTATAACTCAGGGGTTGCACATTCAATTCCGGTCATCGGTTATACGCGATCATATTGGCCAATAATAGGTATAATACCACTTACAGTCCTCGGGCATTTGAAGATGGGTGCAACGGGGTAAAGCAGGACTCACCCTACAGACACAAATTGTTATTATCCTATTATATTTGGAATGTTCTAGCAATCTAAGCGCGTTGTGCGAAATTAGCACCGTTTTATCCACTTGTCGGTAAGTTAACTCTAGAGAACTAGGCCAGTAATGCAGCGAATAGAATAGCGCACCTTTCACTGCAGCGCTCATCACAAGACATCGACACAGCCAATTCGCCAGTACGTTCTAATTTCTCTCAAGTACATCCTCAACGGAAGACACGTTACAAGCACGGAACATACAATGTCGCATTCTTGGAGTCTCGAGTCAAGACGGTGGGGAAGCAGTTGTCGAATTTGAATTGTTCCTAGGCTCGTGGGCGTATACTTCCAATGTATAGTATACAAACTAATTATTGTTTAAGCTTCCCACAATCAGTTATTAAAAACATTGTAATTTCATCTTTTGAAGGCCTCCTGTCTGCGAGTACTTCCTGCTCATTGGGTGCCATGTATTATCACCTATTATAATAAGACATGTATTTTCTAATGGATAATAAATATATCAATAAAATGAAAGATGATGTATGTATTTAAAACTATACCGGTCACCACGTTTGTTGTTAGTGCACACTTTGCTATCGGCTGTACTCCAACCGTTAGCTGTGCCTCTCTCCAGGCATTTGGATTGTAGGATCAGAATGCCCCCATTGGCATTAGAATCTAGAGTGATATCGATAAAAAAAAGTTGGATGACGGTTAAAGACATTCTCCGTATAACAATACAGTCGTACAGCTTCACCAGGGATATCCAAAATACCAATTAACAGAGACAGTCGTGTATTATCGTCGACACCAAACGATGTTACCAGTGACGGGGAAAGTAGCTGCAATGCCACAATATCATACCAAGGACACGCACTTGAACTGCGTGTGTTGTCACTGGTGTCCGATACACACGCACTTCTACTCAACCGATGGCAGATCAAGGACTTCTGAAGCTGGATGACCAATCCTTAGCCTGTATGTGTGACCCCCCACATATTCGTGCGCTCATACACATTTCGCATCGTGACCGCTTCATATACTTGGATGGCATTCATAAAATAATGAGACTCGAGGCAACGTTCGGTAAATGATGTGAAAGTAACACAGACGTGATCTGTTTATTAGTGATTGCGTTGAAGATGTATATGTGATGCACAAGGTAGTAATTAATACTAGCGGCGTGAGGTTCGGCATAGTTTGGTCGCCTTCCCCCTTTTCATAAGACTATACAGCAGCACTGCGAGTTCAATGTCAGTAACGTTTGGCTCGAAGCCGAGCAGACGTAACGTATTATGATAAACTGAGAAAAACTTGTTGCACTTTGGTATTCAACAGAGCCCCCCCCCCCCAAATGCATACGCTGTTTACAAACTCATTGTACGCCGACCTCCCCACGAATAAGCCACTTGTTTTTTTAAGTTTTACCTGTGATTATTTACATACTGTGTGTATAAATACGCAAAGCTATAACTTTCGAGACAAAAGATAAAAATAAGTATTTAATTAATGACAACAAATAAAATAAGTGCATATAACCTTCATTTGTAATTATGATTATACAAACAAGTCGTCACAAACGAATCGGCGGAGTCTGCAATCAAGAGTCGTGTTTCAACGTGCACCTCATCTTCGACCAACTACCCTCGCGAACAGAATGAGTGTCAACGTTACTAACTCAATCAAAATAAAGCAAGAATCTAAATCTAAATTCAAGCAATCCTTGAAACGTTGGCTCACTACAACATCCACGGAAACAATAGAAAATCTCGTAAACCTAAAAGAATAAACCCCTTACAAAATGATACTATGCTAGACTGTCTCGTAAATTTAAATATGGAAATCATTGCAATAGATTAACGTACAATATAACAATCGTGCAAAAATCCTACTTCAGAGATATATATTAGTTATAAGTTTCTATGCAAGTCGCAGTTATATTAGAGCAAGTTAGTTATTAGTTATTAATTCTCTATTAGTTTCTCATTTCATAGTATTAAGACTTATATATATAGAGGCATGTTTTGTTGCTGATCTCTCAAGCTTCTGCTTATGACAGCAACAAAACAAGTTTACACTGTACATATTCTGTATAGCGTACATTAATTTCACTTAAAACATGTCAGCTCTTTACTATACTAGATAATAATTGTACTATTATACTTAAACGATCGCAGTGTAAACTTAAAAATGCAATAAAAATTAATCTGAATCTGAATCTGAATAAAGATGGTTTGTTAGATGTTAATCGAGGAACATTGTTAAAAAGTAGTTGAAATAGGTTACGCTATGCAAGAGTAATAGTGTTGCTTTCATATTTTTCTTTAAATTAGTCTAGAATGCTACACAGATCTAACAAGGACACACATAACCCTACTTTCCGGCACCGCTATAGTTTTCACTTCATCGCTTTATGTGGTTTAATGTGAAAGTGTGCGAATTGTAAATTGTAATACACAAGTATTTAGACTACAAGTTAGATTTCGAAGTGCAAGTATACCAGACTCCATACATAAGTATAACTGTAATGTAGTCACGCAGTGGCGTATACAAGGGGGGGGGGGTTATGGGGTTCAAACCCCCCCCCATGCCCAAAAAAAAAAAAAAAAAATACTTGCTGAGAGAAAGAAGGAAAGGAGGAGGGAAGAGGAAACTACTATTTTGATTATTGTTTAATAACATACTCAACCGTTAAATCATACGACTTTGGGCTCTTGGTCGTCAGGAAGAGCTGCCTAGGACCTATTGTCTTCCGGGGACAATCGGGAAGGAAGTTTGAAGAATGGGACAAGTTGGAGGAATATATTTAAAAATGCTAATGGGTGCTAGGGTTCAGAGGTTTACTCTTTATAAAAGGTGTGTCTACTGTATTTTTAGTTCTAATAAAAGAAAACATGAATTAACAGAACTTAATGATAAAAAAACGTTTGTCAAAACTCAAAAACATTAACCAATAGCTTTTTGCATATTTATAAGCTGGCTACAAACAGAAATTAACAGGGAAGGATACCTCTACGTCAAAAACCGCACAAAATTTTCATTTTTAAATTATATCACAAGAATGGGCTTCTAAATCGAAAATCTGAATCAACAGCGCACTGTAGTTTAGTAAACCCTACACATTGAATGCGCTAAGTCGTGACTTAAATTATAATCAGTATGTTTTTTTATAAATAATCAATTTAATTACTAATTATCGAATTATAATCAAAATACTACGCTTATGGTTATAATATTTTATTCAATCTGTAGGGCTTACCAAAGCAAAGTTCGCTGCTGATTTAGATTTTCGATTTCTTGTTGCAATCTTGAGATATAATTTAAAAATGAACATTTTCTGCGGTTTGTGACGTAGAGACTACCCTTTGCCCTTAACGCAAATCAGTGCTAAAAAAACTCGTCAGAAACGTATAAAATGTATAGATATTACGAGGAGACTTGCCAGCAATAAAAATTATACGAAAGATATTTATTTTTGCATTAATTTTGTTGTTCTGTGACTGGGTATTTAATTTTCTTTGTAGTCATTCTTACATTCTCTTAAACCTATTCTAAGACATTTTCTTATTCTGAAACGTGTTTCCAGGCGTTTAAAACGTCATAAATGAAGAAAAAAAAAATTCGCCTTCGGCAAATTGGCCTCCGGCGGCTGGGGCTTTCACCCCAGACCCCTGCCTTCTTGGAATGTTCGACCCCCCCCCATTGTCAGTTCCTGGATACGCCACTGTAGTCACGTAGAAAAGTGTGGTGTTGCTTGCAAATGTCCGTCACTAAGAAACCACGAAGCTTCGAGCGGATGTCCGTACGCGAGGTAGGGGCGGCGGAAGCAAGACAGAGCCAACAGGTTTGTATATTTGTCCTGTACTGCTTGTACTAGTACGGGCAGAGGTTTTTCTGTCCGGCTGGTGTTACACCCGGCGCGTTTATTTGTCCCGTGCAGCCTGCACTGGTGCAGCTTTACAGCACCTGGCTACCGAGGTGGTGTAGCAGTGCAGTGTAAGAAAATCTGGAGGCAACTTGAATTAACATGGGGATTGTGAAAGACGTTATCAAATTCAAATATTATTTCACACATAAGCCGTTGCTTCAACGGAGTATTTTTTTGTCTTCCTTCAGTGCAACCTGCATGCCTTGCACTATTGCGTATTTCCGGCCTGTACCGTAAAGCTGCACCGGAAGAAAGTACATGACTCTTAAACAAACCTAACGTCTCAACGGTGTCAACACGGTTAGACGGGGGTCAATATCCGTAACATTGGTGAATGATGGACGATCGCGTAAATATGTTGATGTATATAATTCCTCATTATTCTTTTTGTTAGTTGTTCTTTTACGACGTATTCGACAGCTACGTCGCATGACCATCCTAACGACGTCGACCGGATCAAATACATCACACATCGCCGGGGTCAACACAAGAGGAAACTAAAACTATTTTTGTGAGCGGAATAAATTGAAAAAGTGAACAAGGCCCCATCCCATGACGAATGAACAAAGCGAAAAACAAGGCGACGAAGAATGAACAAAGGGATGAACAAGGCCATGACGAATGAACAAAAGGAATTAACAAGGCCATGAAGAATGAACACAGCGCTGGACAAGGCGATGAAGAATGAACAAAGGGATGAACAAGGCCATGACAAATGAACAAAGGGATTAACAGCGCCATGACGAATGAACAAAGGGATGAAAATGCTATGATGAATGAAAAAAGCGCTGAATAAGGCCATGAAGAATCAACAAAGGGATGAACAATGTCATGATGAATGAACAAAGAGATGAAAAGGCCATGAAGAATGAACAACGGGATGAACAAGGCCATGATGAATGAACAAAGAGATGAACAAGGCCATGACGAATGAACGAAAGGATAAACAAGGCCATGACGAATGAACGAAAGGATAAACAAGGCCTTGACGAATGAACAAAGGGATAAACAAGGCCTTGACGAATGAACAAAGGGATGAACATAGCCATGACGAATGGACAAAGGGATGAACATAGCCATGACGAATGAACAAAGGGATGAACAAGGCCATGACAAATGAACGAAAGGATAAACAAAGCCTTGACGATTGAACAATGAATGAACAATGGGATGAACTTAGCCATGGTGAATAAAGGGATGAACAATGCCATGGTGAATGAACAAAGGGATGAACAAGGCCATGGCGAATGATCAACGGGATGGACAAGGCCATGACAAATGAACAAAGGGATGAAAAAGGCCATGATGAATGAACAACTGGATGAACTTGGCCATGGTGAATAACGGGATGGACAAGGCCATGATGAATGTACAAAAGGGATGATTTTAAGATATGCACGAGAACCCTCTTTGCGGAGACCCGTCACCACGGGGACCCATCTCATCGACCGGACGTCAGTTCTCATAGAAACGACATTAGCAAATAGTGGGTAATTATAGTAATAGCTTCGTTTGGTAATAGTTTACCGACAAGAAAAAAAGGCAATTATATTAATTGTCAATCTCATGATCCCATGATACTACACAAATTTTGACTGTACATCGATGAATCATCTTTCAAGCTTTCTACCATTACTTGTGTGGGAAAAAAAGACCACTCGTTCAGTATCAATGTCGGAGTCCAGAGTATGATTCTGCTGCTTAGCGGTGGACCTGATGACGTTGTTGCGCGCAACGAGTCACGGTGGAGTAAGGACGAGCAACCTGGGTTAGGGTAAGGAAATATATCGTTTGATCACGTGTTAAACTTGTGTTTCGTAACCGATTTTTGAAAATAGTAAACACAAAATGACAAAATCGATGTCAATTATTCAACAATTTATTATTTTCGATTAAAACTAGGAAAACGCTCTGTTTGACGCGTTGATAAGCGAGCGCGTCAATATCTACGAACTTTCAGGCGAAAAGATTTCAATGCTAATACAAACAACAATTAACAACAATTCAAGAATGCGCATTGCAAAAATGTTTCTAATTTCCATAGCTATTATACTTCCCGACATTGTTGGATGCAGTGCAATGTGCGTTGCTAAGAATTTTCGCTGTCATGTTTTCGCCGCGGTCCGCCACCGTTACTAACAGTTATTGACAGCATTTAAAATGTAATTTCTGCCTTTAATACGTATCAGATTGCGTTTGCATTAGTATATTCGTGACCGGACAAAAATTTACTATAAGATAGCCACCTCACATTTTGCTGTAACTGTGTTTCAGAAACATATTTTCGAGTAACTTTTGTGTAACTTTGCCAATATTTATCAGATCGCCATAACACGAACATATTCGTGATTGGAAAAAGCTTGAAAAAAAATATAGCTATCTCACATTTTGCCGCCATTTTGTTTCAGAAAAAATGTTTGCAGTAACTATGGTGCAACTTTTTAACTTTTCGAACGATTTTGCGTAAAACTATACACCTTCAATCCACATCTAGGCTTGTGGATGGTCCAAATTTCAAGTTGATCGGACTTTTCGTTCGACCGCTATCGACGGACATAAAAAAAAAAAAAAAAAAAAAAACAGAACGAAGTGCCATAAGAGTCAAGTGGAGACGCTCGCTTCGCTCGCTTAAAAATTCTGGTATAGGTATCTTTTTCCTTCGAGACATTCAAGAATATGATGAATACCCTCCAACTGTGAGTTTGTTTTGAATATGTATTATTTACTTTACAAGTTACGACTTTGTTATTAACTAGGAAAACGCTCTGTTTGACGCGTTGATAAGCGAGCGCGTCAATATCTACGAACTTTCTGGTGAAAAGTTTTCAATGCTTAAATACGAACAACAATTAACAACAATTCAAGAATGCGCATTGCAAAAATTGTTCTTATTTCCATGGCTATTATACTTTCCGACATTGTTGTATGCAGTGCAATGTGCGTTGCTAAGAATTTTCGTGGTCATGTTTTCAACACGGTCCGCCACCGTTACTAACACTTATTGACAGTAATAGAAATGTAATTTCTGCCTCTAATACGTATCGGATCGCGTTTACATTAGTATATTCGTGACCGGACAAACATTTACTATAAGATAGCCACCTCACATTTTGCCGTTACTGCGTTTTAGAAAAATATTTTCGAGTAACTTTCGTGTAACTTTGCCAATACTTATCAGATCGCCATTACATTAACATATTCGTGACCGGAAAAATCTGTAAAAAAATCTAGCTATCTCACTTTTTGCCGCCATTTTGTTTCAGAAAAATATTTTGCAGTTACTATGGTGTAACTTTGTAACTTTTCAAACGATTTTGCCTCAAAACTATACACCTTCAATCCACGTCGAGGCTTGTGGATGGTCCAAATTTCAAGTTGATCGGACTTTCCGTTCGACCGCTATCGACAGACATAAAAACAAAAAACAGAACGAAGTGCCATAAGAGTCAAGTGGAGACGCTCGCTTCGCTCGCTTAATTATGATTGCAGTCTGAAGTACGCCTCACGGCACGAGTTTATAAATCGCAACATAACACACAATCGTTATCGCACTTAGTTATGTAAACTATACATTCGACGTTAGGAAAAGGGATTCACGTTTGATGTATATCGTTCATTTATCATGTACACAAATGTTAGCATAACGATCCAAATAAATTATCACAATACTACTTTCACAATCTTAAAAATGACAGAAGTGTTACGATTTTCAGAGTTGAAATATTCATATACTAAGGGTGTGTTCCAGCTTGATTTTCGCCTGCTAACCACTAACCATTACCTGCTACACACTAAATGCTAACAGCTTTGGGCACGCCACCTAGTATGCTAATACAAAGTTTATTGTTTTAATCATCTAATGTAAATAAATACGATAATCATACTTCCACTCACTGGTTGGGTATTTTCCTAACCTAAAAGTGTCACCTGTGATGACTGGTATCAACCATCTTGTTTTAGTGGGTTAGTCGGTGTCGTAGTGTACTCTTTCGGCCACTACCCACTAACCACTAACCACTAGCCAAAAAAGGAGCATTGGTCGTCGGCTTGTGACGTCACTTCCTTTCGATTAGTATAACTAAGCTTAGTTCACTACGAAAAACGTCAAGTTGGAACACACCCTAAATAACTGTAGGGCTGACATTCTATTTTAGTTATCGTATTACTTTTCGCCACAACAACTAGGCTGATCGTGAAGACTATATAAGACTTAGAGATAGATATGCTATCCATGACTGCGGGGGAGGGGAATCCACTACCGGTCCACCACTTCGTCGTAAAAAAATCAAATCATTTTTACGCATCAACTTGGCCCACCACGTTTACCAGTTTGTGTGGCCAATGGCAATAAGCGATTGGTATTGATGAGAATCTATTGACAAGTCAAGCGTCCTCATTACACAGGGATCACCCCAATGACTCATACAGGAGAGGGGGGGGGGTCTCGCGAGTCCTCCCCACCACAAATAAGATATGAATGAATTCTGAAGAAGAAATGAATTCTGCCCGAATTCGGACATGTTTAATCAATGTAACATAACATTTGTTTTATGATGCACAACAAAAAGTTGCAAAAGGGGCCCCTGGGCAAGTTTTCTGCGGTATCGGCCCGAACCCCTCCTTCACAAGGATGGTATGTGTGGTATATGACTTGCCTCCCGCACTCGTAGGTGTTCCTATACGCCCGGGTCATTCAACCCATACCCTACCCACAGCGGCGACTTATTGTGTTATTGGTTTGTTCTAGGCCTCAAGGGCTAGTCTACTCGTCTATCAAAGCAGAAGCTCTAGTTGAACAGCCGTCAAACTGGAGTTGAGGTCGCGAGTTCGATTCCTATCACCGGAGAAACGGATGAAGATTTCGCCTGCTCATAAATGAGCAAATGCAGAGAAATCTAGCTTACAATTTGTTGTTATTATTCTTTAAATGGCAAATGGGTAACGCGCGAAATTAGTCTTTTAGTAATATCTTGAGAAAATACACAATATTAAAAGTTGATAAATGATGAAATTGTGGTTTTCTAAGGTCCGAATTCACCAAACTTTTTAATCGGCCGATTTACTAATCTCGGATTGGTTACCATGGTTTCAATTCAACAAACATTACATACAAAATGCATGGTGGCTTCTACTGAACGCCATTTTTGATCTTCGATTAACAGAAAATCGCCGGATTAAAGTTTGGTGAAACTGGCCCTAAGAACTAAAAAAAACCTGGTTTAAAAGTTTCAAATATTTTTTTCTTTACTGGGTAATTAGTATATGTATTGTATTTTACAATACCAAAACAATCGTAATTCATAATGAATAAAATATTTATAATTTTTTTTCTTTAAATAAGTGTTTAGTTCTAACGAAACCACGATTCGGGCAATCATCACTTTTTAATTTTTTTTTTTTTTAAATTCTTAACTTATTTCAAAAACGTTCATTTCGCTCGGTTTTTACAGTGAGACTACTTTTAGCACGTAATACCTAGATTTATATAGAGGAGTATTTACTATTTAGTAATTCTCGTATAGATAGCGATCTACCGTGGACCTATGATGAGCTACCCCGAGCCCGGACGAGGAAGAGAGAGAGGCTTCTAAAGTCGATCCGTAGTCTAATGCTGATCTAGATCCTTGTCATACCGCCTTTTTCACTCACGCTGTTTCAAGTACAATCCACAGATTCCTGGCGTTCTTTCATACATTGCTTAATACGGTATCCCTCTTAGAAGAGTGCACAAGCGCCATTAGTCGCATCTGCCTTTGAGGTTTACATGTATTCACGCTGTTTCAAGCACAATCCACAGATTGCTGGCGTTCTTTCATACATTGCTAAATACGGTATCCCTCTTAGAAGAGTGCACAAGCGCCATTAGTCGCATCTGCCTTTGAGGTTTACATGTATTCACGCTGTTTCAAGTACAATCCACAGATTGCTGGCGTTCTTTCAGTGGCGGCTCTACCTAAGGCGCTGTGGCGCTGCAGCGCCACCTAAATTTGAGAGAAACTTCACTTATCTATGAATTTCCCCAATATTGACCAAATGGCTAAGATATACTGACAAGACCTCGTTTGATGTGTGGTTTTTGATGCATTTTATTTGCACGTACAGCACGATTACGTGTATCCCCAATGGCGTCCGTGGCGGCAGTATGTGTATTCTGCACTGCGCGCTGTGAGCGGTTCTGCTCGATCTAGCTATTCCCGCGCGTTTCCCTTCACCCCGCGAAGGAGTTTTCTATCCACACATTTACGGCGCGGGTGCTCTGTGTTTCAAACAGCGATATGCAATGTCCAGCCGACGAGCTTCCCTTGCCAAGCTATAGAGCGAGTCCACCTTATCACCCACAGCCGTGATTGGTTACCTCCTCACAGCGAGTCCATTCATTCATTTTATTATCAGCCTTTGAGATTACATTGTGTCGTCAACCTGTCGGCTGCTGTTACAGTTCTTTGCAAATGGTTTCGGTTCGGTGTTGTGTTTTGTGTTTTGAATAGCCTGTTGTGTCTCATAACCAATGTAAAATAGTGCTTCGTATGATCGTGTTGACGTTATTATATTGCGAGGTGTTCTTTGCGTGTGTTATTCCGCATTACATCGGTGAGTAATTTAATAGCAAACATTAAACTAACATTATGTGTGGCGAAGCACATGGCCTAGCACCTGTGTACAATAGGTCTGTTCGTTCTGTCTACTACAATGTGCGACAGTACTACAAAACCGTTCGTTCTATGGGAGCAGGCGCTTTGGTAGTAAGTTGGCGCTACTACAAAAGTGTTCGATTACGAAATGGTAGCTGCTACAACTCTACTGAAAGTGCTCCTACTCGAGAGGTGGAGCGCTTTCAGTAAAGTTGTAGCAGGTTGCAAAATGGCGCGTAAATATGGATGGAGAAGTGTGCAAGATTGCTTGTGAAGAGAATGGCCCAGAAATAGTCGATGGCCATTACATATTTGATAGTCCAAATGAGTTTTGTGCTTAGTATACATTTTAAATGTATATAAAATAGTGTGTTCTACCCTCTAGGCCTAGTGGATTGTCCCAAACCTCTCACCAATGAGTTGGCCTAGGTCCTACTGTAAATAACAATTACTCTCGCCTTTCGAGTATAATAGTGTGATACTTGGCCTGCAGGGACATTTTAATACTGTTATTCTATGAAATATTCTATTCAGTAGCTCGAGATTGATGCTGGTATCTCAATGTAATTGAGAATGAATTTGCCGCGCAACAAAATCTGCTACAAAACCGTTCGTTTCTATAAACTACTCCAATGTGCTACCAACTCCTATGACGTCATATGCCTTTGCTCCAACTCGCCTCCTGCAGTGCGACTGCTACTACAGAACGAACAGACCTCATGTTCCGTTTTATGTATGGCGCGGAGCACGGTATTCGATATCAAGTAATTGACTGAAATGTAATACTTAATATTAATCAGATCAAAATGAATTCTGTAGCTGCATTATTGGACAGACCTTTTGCTTCTCGTAGACTTGAAGAAAAATTGGAGATTAAAAAATTCGGTCGCCAAACCCCAGAACTCACTATAAAACAGGCCAGTAAAAGTAACAGCAAGCAGTAGGAACATAAATTCAAAAACTGTTGTTATACTATGTTTGATTGGGTGTGTGGTTACAGTGTAAAGAATGCAGTGTTCTGTTTTCCATGCATTCTTTTTGGGGAGAAGCCATCGTGGACGAAAACAGGTGTAACGAAGCTAAGCCCAATGTTAAATAAAATTACAGTACAAGACGGTTCTAAAAAACACATAACAAACGTTATGCAGCTCGATAATATCTTTGATATATTATTTAGTCAAAAGTGTCATTCGTTTTCGTTTCGGGGGGGGGGGGGGGGGGGGAGCGTGTACGTCTTGAAATTCACATGTTGTATTACAGCTCCACCTCCCATAACCCCCACGAGCCGCCACTGCGTTCTTTCATACATTGCTAAATACGGTATCCCTCTTAGAAGAGTGCACAAGCGCCATTAGTCGCATTACATGTATTCAATATATCACTATAATTAATCTGTTCTAAGTAGATGCTAGAAACTAGACAAGTAGAATAAAGTTGGTCTCATCTATTTCGTCAGCAAGAGACTAGTTACGCTAGGCTTGAAACAACGTTAATTTTACAACCAAATTAGCAATCCTATCCATGGCAGGTTCGGTCGAGGTAGGTTCACACAACACAGTATACCCCTACCCTGGGTGGGCCGAGGGACCTACGCGAGGAGTGGTGGCAACACAGTATACCCCTACCCTCCCATGGTGAGTCAGGTGGCTGGGTGGGCCGAGGGACCTACGCGAGGAGTGGTGGCAACACAGTATACCCCTACCCTCCCATGGTGAGTCAGGTGGCTGGGTGGGCCGAGGGACCTACGCGAGGAGTGGTGGCAACACAGTATACCCCTACCCTCCCATGGTGAGTCAGGTGGCTGGGTGGGCCGAGGGACCTACGCGAGGAGTGGTGGCAACACAGTATACCCCTACCCTCCCATGGTGAGTCAGGTGGCTGGGTGGGCCGAGGGACCTACGCGAGGAGTGGTGGCAACACAGTATACCCCTACCCTCCCATGGTGAGTCAAGTGGCTGGGTGGGCCGAGGGACCTACGCGAGGAGTGGTGGCAACACAGTATACCCCTACCCTCCCATGGTGAGTCAGGTGGCTGGGTGGGCCGAGGGACCTACGCGAGGAGTGGTGGCAACACAGTATACCCCAACACTCGGCCCACCAGGCAGGTTCGAACTACCGTAAGGGGGCTATGCATCACGTCCTAGGATTGTCGCGTCACGTATTGTCGGTCCACGTCGTGGTTCCGTACACAAACTTAGTCATCATAACAGTCGCGAGTATTTCGTCACTCGTAGACACAGTAATTACTTTACGTCAACAATATAACAACTAACTGTACATCGGAATGAAGCACTGGCGCAATTAACAGTAATCTCAGCCCCAGCACACTAACACTTATACATGTCTTGAACTGCATTATTTGCAACAGTTCGTGCGCAAATGACTTGTTAAAGATTGGAGTTAGTTTATGAAAACATTAAGGTTAATTAGCTATAATAAACTTTGTATTTGATTTTGAAGTACTAATTATGTTTTATTTTGAGTTGTAGTACATTGTGGGTTTGCTGTAGGCCTGGTAATTGAACATGCTGTAGGCTTGATACTTGAACATCCTGTAGGCCTGATAATTGAACATGCTGTAGGCTTGATACTTGAACATCCTGTAGGCCTGATACTTGAACATGCTGTAGGCCTGATACTTGAACATACTGTAGGCTTGATACTTGAACATGCTGTAGGCCTGATACTTGAACATGCTGTAGGCTTGATAGGCCTACTTGAACATCCTGTAGGCCTGATACTTGAACATGCTGTAGGCTTGATACTTGAACATGCTGTAGGCCTGATACTTGAGCATGCTGTAGGCTTGATTCTTGAACATGCTGTAGGCCTGATACTTGAACATGCTGTAGGCCTGATACTTGAACATGCTGTAGGCTTGATACTTGAACATGCTGTAGGCTTGATACTTGAACATCCTGTAGGCTTGATACTTGAACATCCTGTAGGCCTGATACTTGAACATGCTGTAGGCCTGATACTTGAACATGCTGTAGGCTTGATACTTGAACATCCTGTAGGCCTGATACTTGAACATGCTGTAGGCCTGATACTTGAACATGCTGTAGGCTTGATACTTGAATAGCCTGTAGGCCTGATACTTGAACATGCTGTAGGCCTGATACTTGAACATTAGTTGACCACAAGAGTCCAGGGTACTGGTCAATATAAAATACATTACAATACAAAATTAAACTATAAAGAACTATTACAGTTTTACGCAAAACATAATACTGTACAACATAATCCGCAACCCAGAATGTATAAGGTCAACATTTAAAGTTAAATCCTATTATGTAATTAGGTTTGAATGCTAAATGCCAATAACGTGACTGGGAAGATTTAATGTAATTAAGAACCATCTTGATCGACTTTCCAAAAGTGTTTATTTTTGGCGCCAACTTTAAATTTGTTAATCTGATTTCCGCATTTTGCCACACAAAAATAAAACACGCACTGAAAGGTTAAATTTCGCGAGTTAATTCGCGTTGTGCCAAATTTCATACAATTTTGTTCGCGATTTCGCGTTACACATGAGATTTCGCGAAATTAGCGTTTTGAAAATGTGCTTTTTCCATCTCTAAATGATGGTATTCGTCGACAATCTTACATTTTAGGCAATAAAACGGACATTTAAAAATTGTCTCGATTTTCCATCATCATCTTTCACTCTACTCATTATAGTCACGCCCGCCGTGTTATAGGTAACCAAGCCAAGGTCGTAAATTATCCTGAATGGACCTGTTTCAAGTCAATGCGGAGAGCCGATAGACAAGCAGTTGAATTAGCCAGGCGAGAACAACACGTCAATGTCCGTCAATGCTTCAGTTCAAGAGCGGAGAGCCGATAGACAAGCAGTTGAATTAGCCAGGCGAGAACAACACGTCAATGTCCGTCAATGCTTCAGTTCAAGAGCGGAGAGCCGATAGACAAGCAGTTGAATTAGCCAGGCGAGAACAACACGTTACCCCTCATGACTAATTGCTCATCCGTTTATTTGCCTTGGAAGTTTCTATTAAATTCAGAATAAGATTGATCACAAAACGAACATTGTTTTGCTAACTACCCTATTCAATAACGCGAAGAGGAAATGAAAACATGTCTGAAGATTGATCTGCCCCAATCAATACCATTATAATTCATAACTGTATTTAAACTACAAATAATTGAATTGGGGAATCTGTCCGGCCAATATTAAAATGTCGCTAAATTGATGTTTTATAGTAATATCTAGAATAATGCCATAGTATAGAATTAGAATCCTGTAAAAAAAAAAAAAAAAAAAAAAAACGAGGCAACAGTGTGGAATGTGATTCTAGAATACATTCGATTCGAGCTCTGAAATCGATTGAAATAAACTAAACAAAAATATTAAAATTATCATAAATGTAATTGTATAGTAAATCATTTTAGCTCGGGTTTCGAAAATGCAACAGGGAAGTATCATCAAAAATAAATATTCCTCAAAGCACCTAAAAATGGAAGATCATTATCTAAAAATACGGGCGGTATAATTTGTATATCTGAGAAGCGTATATTTCCAATTCTATTAGCATTTTAAGTTTGAAATTTGGAACTTCCCGTTCCGTAATTGAAAAACGGCTCTTGACGTCATAACTCATGTAAACAACTGCCTCCTGAAGTATTCTTAATAATATCAACGATATTAAGTTGGACATTTTACAATATCTAGGATGCAGTGACTTTACAACAATGCCTTTTATACCACTGTTTTCTTCAGAAAATACATTTTGATAACAGTATTTACCAAAACGTGTATAAAATAATGCAAAATATTTAACATATTGTTGTTAATTAATGTTGAGCAGTATTCATTTACTAACTAGAAAAAAACGTTGGTTCAGTTCAAGTCTTATGAGTTCAATAATCTACTAAAGGGTGGGATCTCAGTACTATTTGTATGATATAAAATTATTGTTTACTGAGATATGACGTCAGAACCTTTTAATCACGAGCAAGATGGCGCAGGTCCGTTTCTGAGCGTGTTTTGACAGCAATATCTTTGACTTGCTGTTAAAGCGATGTTAATGCACCTTTCGAGCCGAAACCAATTAGTTCCCGTTTATTTTAACTTGAGGTAACCAGCAAGCAAATAAAAAAAATGTGTGAGCCTTCCCTATTTCTCGAGTTTTCTCTTCGGCTCGACCGCTGCTCTAGAATGACGTAAAAATTAACATGACACTACTAATTAACCCTGCATTACTCGCGTGGGGTATATATTACCTCAGTGCTGCAAACTCTAATGGTTCTCAGTAATATTCAAACTTACCGCTCTCTCCTTCTATGTATTCTCAAGTTAGTCTATCTTTTATGTTTTTCTACAACAAAATGTTAAGCAGGGTTTTTAGTTTTAATAGGTTACTTGATTGAAAATGGTTGGGGTTTCCATGATCCCACGCGATGACTGGCGCTAGTTTCAGACCGCTTCAGACGGTTGGCGGGAATGAGTGTAAGCAGGTGTAAGCTTGTTGTTTCTCCAGTAAAAAGCGTTTTGAATGCTGTTTGGTATGTAATCTCCATCATAATTATATATCCTTATATTAAGTTATATAAATCCCCCTTTTACCTTTGACCTTATAACAATAAATTTGTATTTAGTTATGCACTCACAATTAGTTATTATCTAATGCTTAAATTTCTAAATTATGTTTGCATTAGGCATAAACCGAAGTAAGTCAACAAAACAAAATGAAAAAATTTGGGCCAAAAATGTTCTTTCTATAGAAATTCGGCAATTAAATGTATTACTGTAATTTCAAAGTAAAATATGTAATTTTTACAAAAAATAAAAATTTCAGCCGTTTAAACTCCTTAATAGATGTTGTTATCTGAAAGCAGTAGTAGAATACATTCCAAGTAACTAAAATATGTGAACCCTACGTCCAAACTCCATCACAATTCCAAACTACAGGTAATTCAATTTGGGGTTATATATACCCCACGCGAGTACTGGCGTTAAAAAAAACCACGCGAGTAATGGAGGGTTAAAGAAAAACGTCTGATGTTCGACCGGTTCCCATCTGCTGTGGTTCGTGCTGACCCGGCCCCGGTGTCAAGAACATAATCTTACAGACTGACCATGACTGACCTAGAAACCACCGACTACTCATCATGACTCAACAGGTAGGCCTACAAGTGTACTCAACAAATAGCTCAAACTAATTTCATTAGGAGAGATAATTGCAGTTTTGTATATTATTGCAATGAACTTATTTTACTATAAGTATATTTGCTTTATAATCACACAAACTCATGTTCTAGGGACAACTGTGTCTGCTCACTATAAATGACAGCTATGAAGTCACAGTTATCCTCCTTATAATAATAATCATTTTTCGTAGGAACACCCGTTATAGGGCGCACACCAGCTTTACCTGATGTGCCCCTCTCCAGGTGACTAACTAGGTTATTAGGTGTTTGGATATAGCTGGGAAGGAATGTCCGAGGGCTGATACTGATAGTAGGACTCAATCACAGCATTCGCCTTTACGACCGAGTAAAACCTCTATCCTATACTTATATATACTAAATCACTCAAGTAGGCTACAACGTGGCAATACAACTTTGGGGCATTAGCATAGGAAGCCAGAACATCCACAATATGGCGGCTTTTCATTGTCACGTTTTTCGTTCTGACCCTTCGGTCGGGCAGAAAATTTGAAAGAATAGAGAAAATGTTTCGATGTCTCGATTTCTTTGCGCATAATTGTATCCATGCAAAAGTGTGCACATTGCGGTTGAGCAAAGACTGAAATGCCAAAATTGGTGGCTGCCACACATAATAATAACATAATAGGATAATCTTTATTTGTCAGAACGAGCTGACGTTTTTTACATTGACAGATTACACTAGACTAAACCAAACTAATCTTAACTAAACCAAACAAAACAAAACAAATCAATAGGAAATTAGTAATGAGTAACAATGCAAAGTCAAGCTTACATTTTGACTGAATTATAGGTTATGATTAATGATTTTGATGGTCTATAGTCTTAAAAATAATATTATAATATATTAATAAAATTGAGTGACACAGATAATTATAGCTCTCAAAACTAGGCCTAATTGTACAATTGAAGAATTTTTATGTAATGTATGAATTTTACTATTATCTACTACTACCTCCATGTAGAGGTAAGTAAGTGAATACAACAAAAATAGTACATATAAGGCTGTTCTGTTGTATACATAATATTAATAATACTAAAATATGGAATATATAACAATATGGAACCATACTTATAATATAACTACTAACTTAAAATACAATACAATAATACTTATAATAAAACCTACTTAATGTCATTACTTCATAATTTCTAAATTTATTTTGTTCAGCAAATCATGTTGCTTGAAGCAGTCTCCCAGATCATATTGCAGCAGATTGTTTTTAATTACTTTTTTAAAGAGATTTTGACTTAAGCATTTAGTAGACAGAGGAAGATTGTTGTACAGAATAAACCCCTGGTGGTTTACAATCGAGCGGCCAAACTTATCGGTGCTAACATTATCAATAAAAAGATTATTCTTAGTGCGTGTATTGTATGCATGTTTATTTTTATTTAGTGTGAAATCTAGATTTGTACCGGTATATTTATGTATAATATTATGTACAAATGTAAGAGTTATATGTTTATTTATTAGATTGAGAGGTAGAATGTAATTAGTCTTGTACATACGAACAGTTTCCATAGGATGGTTGAAGATATTTCGGATGGCTCTATTCTGCAAGACATACGGGTGCTTCAGTTTAGTTTTGCTGGTTGTAGCCCACATGATATTAAGATAAAGCAGGTGACTATGAATAAAAGAGTAGTATAGATTTTTGAGAGTGGACTGGCAGATTACTATAGAGATTCTTTTTAAAATTGATGTCATAGGTGATATTTTCTTTTTAACGTGGTCGATGTGGTTTTCCCACGATAGGCGATTATCCAGCTTGAACCGCAAGTATTTGACCACGGAAACTTGTTTAGTTGGAGAATTATTAACTGCTAAATGAAGATTAAGATTTTTGTATTTTTGCTTAATAGACTTGAATATCATGTAGTTTGTTTTTAGTATGTTTAGTGATAGCTTGTTCAATCTGAGCCATTCGGCTAGAATGTTTCATCAATGTGTATTCTCTTGTTTCTCATCAATCATCATCGTTACCATTAATCGTCTCGATTGACCTAGATGCATACACACACGGCATGCAACACAACTCGAGCATTTAACCTAAAAATTAAGTCTGCATAAAGTCTCCACGTATGCAAATTGCATAATTTTACTTTCAGCCGAAGAACCCACGGTTGAAAACAACACTAAAATCCCAAGAAACAGAATTAATTGTGGTTTCCTTTAGCTAGTTATAATTACACGTTGCGCGCGGCCTACTTATTATAGCGTTCAATCCCACGAGTCTCACGGGCCGCAATGTAATTAATTACGCAATTACGTTAAGTGAGCGTTCTGTGTCTACGCGTAGACGCGGTTATTGTAACGTAACAATGTTGTGTAACGCACGTGGCCGCCGCATGGAAGATGAGTACGTCAACCATGTAGTTCAGAGGTTGGTCAGAGTTTGGTGCAAACGCTACCCGAGCCTATGCCCTCGGGCCTACCAACAGCGAAATAAACGAACTAGTCCATACAGAGTCCACAGCACAGAGATATTCGAGGTCTGAAATTATGCGAGGGTTCACAAGAGCTACAAGTTGCCATGGGATACGTAGCGTTACTCTTTCAAGTTTTAAATAATTCATCAAATGATTCCATTTAGCTGGGAAATTGACATAATATGGAAATAATTAACAAATTATTCCTTTACCAAGACGGTCACCGATTATGCGGTGTACCCACAACACAACTTTCTTCTCCTCTTCCTCTTTTTCCTGGTCGCCCTTACAATCTCTTCCAACATCGTAATGCATGGGCAGTCCAATGAGAGAGAAGAGAGGGGATGGAATGTCGGACGTCACAGGCAACATGTCGCCCGTGTGGCGGGGCCCGTAGAGCTACAGCCTGGATCTATATCTATTTTGTACCGGGACCATGGGAATAACTTGGAAAAAAGGGAAGTAGGAGGACCTAGATGTAGAGGGATGATTACCGATTGTCTGAAAATGGAAGTGGGAGGACTTCAATCGGTGGCCTCTTACGACCAACAGAGTCAGCCCATACGAGCCCGGACAGCAATTACAAAATCCAATCCCGACTTAGAATTCAACCCATCCACGGTGTTGTGTTGTTACCGAAGAGTTCAAAAAGTGTGTAAGTTGTTTTAATTGCTAGTATTGGAAGACCAACCCTGACTGGTGTTAAGACCAAAGACCGAAGAGTTCAATAAGGTGTGTAAGTTGTTTGTAGCCCCAATGGAAGACCAACCCCGACTGGTGTTAAGACCAAAGACCGAAGAGTTCAATAAGGTGTGTAAGTTGTTTGTAGCCCCAATGGAAGACCAACCCCGACTGGTGTTAAGACCAAAGACCAAAGAGTTCAATAAGGTGTGTAAGTTGTTTGTAGCCCCAATGGAAGACCAACCCCGACTGGTGTTAAGACCAAAGACCAAAGAGTTCAATAAGGTGTGTAAGTTGTTTGTAGCCCCAATGGAAGACCAACCCCGACTGGTGTTAAGACCAAAGACCGAAGAGTTCAATAAGGTGTGTAAGTTGTTTGTAGCCCCAATGGAAGACCAACCCCGACTAGTGTTAAGACCAAAGACCAAAGAGTTCAATAAGGTGTGTAAGTTGTTTGTAGCCCCAATGGAAGACCAACCCCGACTGGTGTTAAGACCAAAGACCGAAGAGTTCAATAAGGTGTATAAGTTGTTTGTAGCCCCAATGGAAGACCAACCCCGACTGGTGTTAAGACCAAAGACCGAAGAGTTCAATAAGGTGTATAAGTTATTTGTAGCCCCAATGGAAGACCAACCCCGACTGGTGTTAAGACCAAAGACCGAAGAGTTCAATAAGGTGTGTAAGTTGTTTGTAGCCCCAATGGAAGACCAACCCCGACTGGTGTTAAGATCAAAGACCAAAGAGTTCAATAAGGTGTGTAAGTTGTTTGTAGCCCCAATGGAAGACCAACCCCGACTGGTGTTAAGACCAAAGACCAAAGAGTTCAATAAGGTGTGTAAGTTGTTTGTAGCCCCAATGGAAGACCAACCCCGACTGGTGTTAAGACCAAAGACCAAAGAGTTCAATAAGGTGTGTAAGTTGTTTGTAGCCCCAATGGAAGACCAACCCTGACTGGTGTTAAGACCAAAGACCAAAGAGTTCAATAAGGTGTGTAAGTTGTTTTTAGCCCCAATGGAAGAGCAACCCCGACTGGTGTTAAGACCAAAGACCAAAGAGTTCAATAAGGTGTGTGAGTTGTGTGTAGCATACATTACGCAATGGCGGATCCTCCTAGCCTGGCAGCGACGCCACCGCTTGTTATAGACTCACGACAATCACTTCCGTGACCGCAAGACACGGGGTTACATTGTGTCAAAGGTACTGATTACCACAGGGGAGAACTTTGTCATAGACTCTCAAGACACCTTATTGCAATGTCTATTTTTAAATATGAATGTAAAACACTTTTTATCTCCATAAATTAAACAACAGTAATTGTTTTATTCCATACACATATCGATGGGGACAGTCGAAATAAGAAGTTCGACAGTTACAGGCAACATACCTCATAATATGATACGCAGGTGATGATGTTTGAAGACCCCTTATTCTCATTACATACACCATAAACTGAGTAACTGAGTACAATAAATTATACTCTCATAATCATGTTTATAGTGGATTTTAAAAAATTTACATTATTTCTATTTAATTTAAAAAAGGAAATAACGTCTAATTTGGACTGTGTTCTGTGGACTGTGTTGTGTTCCAGAATTCATCGGATTACTAATCTCACTCAGCCAACAGTAATCAAAGTGTTCCAATATTCATACTGGATAGCTTTTTCTGAGATGTTCCATAATTAATCCCTAGCTAATCCCACTCTCATCCAACTCAACCTTTTTTAACCAAGATTTATCGGATTACAATAATTGTGGTGCGAGTTTGAATTGATTTACTTTTAACTATGGTTGGTTACATGTTTTATTGCTTGTATTACCCTCATTTTTACTGACACATAGCAGAGTCTTATATTACAACTTATTTTGTTATTATTTCACTAGGTACTTGTTAATTCGAAATTCCATTATTTGACATCATTATCACAATTACTGTAACCATCATGCTGCCATCTTGCAAACTTATTCCTGTAAATACAATGTTAGAATACTCCCACATACAGGATCCCGATCCTATAGGTGGATTTTCTTCCTTTTTTTTAATTTACTGTATATACTTTAAAATGTTCTGTACTTACTATATTTCATTACTGTTTTCACTTTGTTTTACTGCTGTACTTCATTTACTGTACAAAGAAGAAAAAGTTCTATTCTATTCTATTCTATTCTATTCTATTCTATTTTATTCACGGAATGACTAAATAATGATGATTCTGAAAAAAAAAAATACGCTTTCCTACGAATGTAACATCCAAATGCAACCTCCAAATGCAAATTTTCCTCTATTTACGAAGCAATACAAATCCCACGAGTGTCAAAATTATATGAAGTGTCATCCAATCCATTCTGACGTCACGGGTAATCTGAGATGATACGAGATTAATTGTGAGATGAATTCTGGAACGCTGCTATATTAGCAACCACAATTTCAGAAAATTAATTTCGGTGTAAACAAATAATCTGCGGCGGGAAACGTGGGTGCACACACGCCGAATTACGGTTTCAAACTGTACATTTTACGGGGGGAATAATTTATAAGTAATAATTTATGCTTAGATACAAATTAAAAATATTCTCTGAAGCCGGAGTAACAGGACTTTAGAAACAGGGATGTACTCGTTTATTGAAACACACTCGATCGTTTGGCGACTCTTAATTTTAAAGTCATGAGATCCTAAGCAGGAAATTTTACTGACGGTCACAGCGTTGTACGCGAAATTCTACTGTCAAGGCGAAATCAGCCTTGAGAACCACAGTAGATGAATGAAGTCGGGCCTTTTTGTACCCGCTAGAACCGGCCATAAAAAGAAGGTTTACAGAAATCTCGAAAACATTCGCTTACGGAAGTCGAAGTGCGGGTCAAATGAAATGTTACAATGGTGAGGGTGAATGTTTTCTAGATGCCGTTTGAGTGGGGTGGAAAGAGCATGGGCCGAGAGAGAACAACACATCGAGGCTCCATTCATCCACTATGTTTCTCAATGCTGATGTTATTTATATTTTGTAGCAATTAAAGGGACACACTACCGCCATATTATAGGCTAACTTCTTGGCTGAGGCCCATTCACAATTAACCATTGGTATTCCATTTAAAAGAAACTCATTATGGTTATATGAACTTACTTATAAAACCTGTTACCTATTTTAGTTTCTATTTCGACAGTGCTAATGTGCGATGTATGTTGTATTTCTTGGCTACAATGTAGCACTATACCTCCACTCCAAGACTCTGACCTGAGCAAGGCATGGCCGTCCACGGTGGCTCATGCAGTTGGGGCGCAGGCCCCTATAGGTCACCTAGAGACGTGGGTTCGAATCCCGCATAACACACGCGTATTTTGTAATTGTCCTTCGTCTTCATCGATTACCTGTCATCGTCTCGAATAACATTATTTCTAAATGAGTTTATGATGTTTGAGTTTGTATGATAACTGAGTAAGATAGGCATTAGCATTATTAAATAAATAATATCGTAAAAGGAGAAACCAATATTTTTCTGTTGCTTCACGAGAATAATTATGGTATTTGAGACGATGACGTTTGTTACAAATCCTTGCTATATGTGGTATTCGAACCCACGTCACCAAGATCCTACACCCATAGAGCTTGCGTCATAGAAGGTAGGAAGCCAAGGGGAGATGCCGTGGTGTTTTAACATCTATTGTAATGCGCTCGTGGGCTAAGTAGCTTATTAGTACAGCTATAATTATTGAATTATTATTCACATACACGTATGTCGTATACTTTGCTAATACATTCACATGTATGCACCATTCTAAATTATTCTCTCTGTTTTCCTACAGACTTTTTCTAAGCGTTCAATTACAAAAACAGAACTGAGGCTCATACAAAAAAAATATTCTATTAGAAACAAAATAATAAATTATGATTTCCTGAACAAACATATACACATTTCTTGCAGCCAAGAAAAGTACGAAAACGACTACAAGCTCAGCTCTACAGACCCCAGCCATGGAAGTTCATACGTCATTATTCACGGAACTGTATTTATACGCGAAGGCCTATTATAAGGGATGAGCTGCATCCAGATTCCGTTTGTAAGAAGTCAGTTTGTTTTTGAACATAGGAACTGAAAACTGAAAAAAGGAAGTTTAAAAAATTGTCTTATATAATTATTAACGTTTATTTTTAATTTGCTTCATTACAAACTACAAAGTAAATTTGACAGTCTAGCGCTAATCATTATAATATCACACATGTTTTTCACAAAGTATTTAGTTCTAACGAACCCACATTGAGCTCGGTTACCAGGTGTACGGTATGGTGTACGTAACTTCATGATTTAAATGATAACGCAGCCTTGCAGCTCTGTTGGCGTTGAAACGAACAAACCGGGACAACCAACTCGCTCCGTATTTCTTATTTACTAGTTTTGTCCTCGTTTATTAAACAGGTAGGGTGTTTAAGCACCCCGTCGTACGCCTACATCAATAATTCATATCATGAGAGTACTAAAGATTATGCTAATAGTATGCAACATTTATATGAACACTGTTACTTAACAAAAGCAAATGCAAACAAAACAAAAACAAACAGGATTTTGGTAGCATAGATCTGTGTTATACCTTTGCAAACTACTGTGTACCCCGCTCCCCCCACCCCAACACATACACACTTCTAACGTGGCGTCGTGGAAATGTTAATTGCATCGTTGGTTATTGTAGATTCAAAGACTAGGCCTATACTGTTTCCGCTGTGATGATATCGTGATCGTGTATGTGCATGAGTGACCGCTGTAACTGACTTACTCATCATTCAAGTGCACCTGATTTTAAGTAGAGGCATTGTTGAAACATTTAAATTCCGTGCTTCTTTTCTATAACGGCTCCAAGGTCACGGTTTACGTATTACAACAGTACGTAATACAGTACAGTAATAGTACATACAACAAAGATAAATTTAAATCAATTTCTGAAGTTAAAATAGCTGACTCCGAGCTGAGAACCGAGCCCTGGACCTTCGCATACATTGGAAGCAGAAACAAACTCACAAGACCAACGAGTGACACAATAATAATATAAATGAAATTGATAGCTTGGGCTACGAACAAAGTACTTTGTTGTATACTTTATGTATCCATTAATACAGTACCGATAGAGGGGCTCAGCGGTAAGACGCGAGATTCTAATTCGGGAGGTCGCCGGTTCGATTCCGGCCACCGGCAGTTAAACTGAAGGTTTTCTCCGAGGTTTTCCTCAGTCGTAAAGGCGAATGCTGGGACTGAGTCATACATATTAACCCTCGGACATTCCTTCCCAACTATCCAAACACCCTATTCCTACGAAAAATTATTATTATTATTAATACAGTGGTTCACGACCGGGGTGCCGCGGCACCTTGAGGTACTGCGAACCTCTCCTACGCGGTGCCGCGAAACCCAGGGAGGGAGTGAGAGTTTACTCAATACTTCAGTACGATGAATTCGGATTCACAAAAGCAGTTCTTCAAGGCCCAATCAGGGGCGTACGAATAGGGGGTGCAAGGGGTGTGGTCGCACCCAGGACGCCCCGAGGGGCAATATTATAACAAATAAGTAAACAAATATTATTTTACTTTATGAACATATTGGAACTGAAACATTTTGGGACAAAATTTAAAAAATACTTGCGAACTTGTTGTTTATCTAAAACAGTGTCGTGGCTTCAAGCTTCCCGGACAACTATAAGCATGGGCGCTGCCAGAATATTTTTCAAGAGGGGGCAAAAAGAAATAACAGTTTCCATGTGAGTGGAAGAAGGTAGGGGCGGAGGTCCCTAAGTTGCCTCGCAGGGCGATTTTTGGATTTTCAACACTTTTTAACCGATTTTGGAATGGCAGGTTTTGAATGCAATGATCTGAACCACGTAGCCTACAGTCTACACTACTACATACGTACTGTATGGCATGTAAATCATCAAAACGTAAAAACATCGTTTGCAAGAATACAAAAAGGTAACTGGCCATGATTGGTTAGTCACATAAAGGCCCTACATAAAATTCCCATTAAATATTATAAATACTGAACAAAACATAACAAACAGTAATAGTAATAATAAAATCAAACGTAAGAAGAGGAACAATATCGTTTCAGTTCAAAAAACGTAAGAAGTTTGTAAAAATAAAATAGTATGAAGCTAGCAGCGAGTGCGGGACGTCAAGTGGTGCGGGGCCGCGAGGTGGCCTGGTCATATTGCCCCCTCTCGGAACAATCAGTCAGTGGTGCTTTGTTTTATACAAATAACAATACTTATCGAATCGCGTTGAAATTAACATACTAGTGAAAGGACGGATTTACTATAGAATTTCAATTATTTTTTATTTTTATTTTTTATTCAAACACTTTATATGAATTGTCACATATAGCATGTATCGTATAGAATATAGATAGATAGTTAAATTTTTAAATTCCTGAAATCCAAGTACCACCCCTTTCCCCCCTCGCGGCGCCCATGGCTATAAGGTTATTTTGTTTTCGAAATTAAAATAAATAAAACTACCGTCAAAGTACCATGGGTCAAGAACGTCTTAGTGCCTTGTCAATCGTGTATATGTACCATGGGTCAAGAACGTCTTAGTGCCTTGTCAATCGTGTATATGTACCACGGGTCAAGAACGTCTTAGTGCCTTGTCAATCGTGTATATGTACCATGGGTCAAGAACGTCTTAGTGCCTTGTCAATCGTGTATATGTACCACGGGTCAAGAACGTCTTAGTGCCTTGTCAATCGTGTATATGTACCATGGGTCAAGAACGTCTTAGTGCCTTGTCAATCGTGTATATGTACCACGGGTCAAGAACGTCTTAGTGCCTTGTCAATCGTGTATATGTACCATGGGTCAAGAACGTCTTAGTGCCTTGTCAATCGTGTATATGTACCACGGGTCAAGAACGTCTTAGTGCCTTGTCAATCGTGTATATGTACCATGGGTCAAGAACGTCTTAGTGCCTTGTCAATCGTGTATATGTACCATGGGTCAAGAACGTCTTAGTGCCTTGTCAATCGTGTATATGTACCACGGGTCAAGAACGTCTTAGTGCCTTGTCAATCGTGTATATGTACCATGGGTCAAGAACGTCTTAGTGCCTTGTCAATCGTGTATATGTACCATGGGTCAAGAACGTCTTAGTGCCTTGTCAATCGTGTATATGTACCATGGGTCAAGAACGTCTTAGTGCCTTGTCAATCGTGTATATGTACCATGGGTCAAGAACGTCTTAGTGCCTTGTCAACCGTGTATATGTACCATGGGTCAAGAACGTCTTAGTGCCTTGTCAATCGTGTATATGTACCATGGGTCAAGAACGTCTTAGTGCCTTGTCAACCGTGTATATGTACCATGGGTCAAGAACGTCTTAGTGCCTTGTCAATCGTGTATATGTACCACGGGTCAAGAACGTCTTAGTGCCTTGTCAATCGTGTATATGTACCACGGGTCAAGAACGTCTTAGTGCCTTGTCAATCGTGTATATGTACCATGGGTCAAGAACGTCTTAGTGCCTTGTCAATCGTGTATATGTACCATGGGTCAAGAACGTCTTAGTGCCTTGTCAATCGTGTATATGTACCACGGGTCAAGAACGTCTTAGTGCCTTGTCAATCGTGTATATGTACCATGGGTCAAGAACGTCTTAGTGCCTTGTCAATCGTGTATATGTACCATGGGTCAAGAACGTCTTAGTGCCTTGTCAATCGTGTATATGTACCATGGGTCAAGAACGTCTTAGTGCCTTGTCAATCGTGTATATGTACCATGGGTCAAGAACGTCTTAGTGCCTTGTCAATCGTGTATATGTACCACGGGTCAAGAACGTCTTAGTGCCTTGTCAATCGTGTATATGTACCATGGGTCAAGAACGTCTTAGTGCCTTGTCAATCGTGTATATGTACCATGGGTCAAGAACGTCTTAGTGCCTTGTCAATCGTGTATATGGAAAGCCAACGAGCGAACGAAATTAGCCCCGTTAGACTCGGCGCATGCCGGATCTTATGTGTCAAGACCTATCGCCCTCAGATGGCGATAAACGAATCCTTATGATTTGTAAAATAAAATGCCTTAAAACGGATGAAATGTGTTCTAAATTTCCAAAATTCAAAAAATCCACTGCGGGGCTACCCTGTGGGCTCTAGCCCACCAGACCCCCTACGCTCTCTGAGCACGCCTATGGTGGGCACTGTCATAGACTAATATAGATTTGCAAAACAAAAAGCACGCAAGTAACTTTTCTCCTAACAAAGCAAAAGGCGAGTTATTTAGGCCTACCATTCTTACATGATACAATTATATTTAATAGTTGTAAATAATTTTTAAATCGAAAATATTATTTCCAATAAAATTTGCCATTTTAAGTTATATTTTTCTTTGCATGCAGAATTGTTTACACTACATTTGAATTAATAACTTAAATACGCATCTAGACATCGTTATAAACATGTGATCAAACCCATCGGGCAACCATCGGGCAACCTAGCACCCAAGCATTTGATTTCTTAGCTACGCCACTGCGCACAATAATAAGAAAGTTTGAAGCCGATAGCGAAAGAAGACACTCTAAACTATCAAAATCTCTTGCGAATCGAGAAAACAAGAACTGGTGACCTCTAATCTGAGTAACAGAGCAAGAGGTAAAGCGGGCTAAAGCCTAAGAGTGGTTTCGTGTAAAGCAAAGAGCACACGTTGGTAGGCGCGTTTATTTTATAGCGTAGCCTATACGAACAGTGATGATTACTAGATTTCCTGTATTCCTGATGTGGGATCGGGGGGGGGGGGGGGGGGTGAGGTAACTATATTAGTGACGTATTATTAAGTCATTAGATTCAGGATCAATCCCCCTGTCTTAACCAGATCGAGCTCGCTCGATAATATGGCACAAAGCCCCAGTGTATTTTATATTATCAATCTCTCTTCACACTGTGAAGTTTACGTTTATTCCCCATTCCTTTAAGAAATGTTCATTTTGTTGTGATTAGATAGTTGGCACAACATTAAATGGTCTTGTGTGTGCAATGGGGGGGGGGGGGGGAGATCCTATGCCTTAAATAATTACTAACAAAAAAAGATATTATCACAAGCCGTATTCTAAGAGCCGACTACATGTCTTGCTAACACACCACGCCACCATGTACGCCACCGTCGATCCGGAAGATATCTCAACAGCTGATGTACCAACTAAGAAGCTTCCCATCATTGTTCTCGACAACTTTCCAGTGTTCGTACAAGTGGGACGTTCAATGCACCACACACTGCGGTGACCTAGTGGGGTAGCTAACCAACTGATTCTAATGCATCACGTCCAGTGTTCGTATAAGTGAGACGTTCAATGAACCACACACTGCGGTGACCTAGTGGGGTAGCTAACCAACTGATTCTAATGCATCACGTCCAGTGTTCGTATAAGTGAGACGTTCAATGCACCACACACACACTGCGGTGACCTAGTGGGGTAGCTAACAAACTGATTCTAATGCATCACGTCCAGTGTTCGTATAAGTGAGACGTTCAATGCACCACACACTGCGGTGACCTAGTGGGGTAGCTAACCAACTGATTCTAATGCATCACGTCCAGTGTTCGTATAAGTGAGACGTTCAATGCACCACACACTGCGGTGACCTAGTGAGGTAGCTAACCAACTGATTCTAATGCATCACGTCCAGTGTTCGTATAAGTGAGACGTTCAATGCACCACACACTGCGGTGACCTAGTGGGGTAGCTAACCAACTGATTCTAATGCATCACGTCCAG
This sequence comes from Isoperla grammatica, assembly GCA_945910005.1. Taxonomy (NCBI): domain Eukaryota; kingdom Metazoa; phylum Arthropoda; class Insecta; order Plecoptera; family Perlodidae; genus Isoperla; species Isoperla grammatica. Next base: position 78,699,277 of record OX246738.1, read on the forward strand.
TGTTCGTATAAGTGAGACGTTCAATGCACCACACACTGCGGTGACCTAGTGGGGTAGCTAACCAACTGATTCTAATGCATCACGTCCAGTGTTCGTATAAGTGAGACGTTCAATGCACCACACACACACTGCGGTGACCTAGTGGGGTAGCTAACCAACTGATTCTAATGCATCACGTCCAGTGTTCGTATAAGTGAGACGTTCAATGCACCACACACTGCGGTGACCTAGTGGGGTAGCTAACCAACTGATTCTAATGCATCACGTCCAGTGTTCGTATAAGTGAGACGTTCAATGCACCACACACTGCGGTGACCTAGTTGGGTAGCTAACCAACTGATTCTAATGCATCACGTCCAGTGTTCGTATAAGTGAGACGTTCAATGCACCACACACACACTGCGGTGACCTAGTGGGGTAGCTAACCAACTGATTCTAATGCATCACGTCCAGTGTTCGTATAAGTGAGACGTTCAATGCACCACACACTGCGGTGACCTAGTGGGGTAGCTAACCAACTGATTCTAATGCATCACGTCCAGTGTTCGTATAAGTGAGACGTTCAATGCACCACACACTGCGGTGACCTAGTGGGGTAGCTAACCAACTGATTCTAATGCATCACGTCCAGTGTTCGTATAAGTGAGACGTTCAATGCACCACACACTGCGGTGACCTAGTGGGGTAGCTAACCAACTGATTCTAATGCATCACGTCCAGTGTTCGTATAAGTGAGACGTTCAATGCACCACACACTGCGGTGACCTAGTGGGGTAGCTAACCAACTGATTCTAATGCATCACGTCCAGTGTTCGTATAAGTGAGACGTTCAATGCACCACACACACACTGCGGTGACCTAGTGGGGTAGCTAACCAACTGATTCTAATGCATCACGTCCAGTGTTCGTATAAGTGAGACGTTCAATGCACCACACACTGCGGTGACCTAGTGGGGTAGCTAACCAACTGATTCTAATGCATCACGTCCAGTGTTCGTATAAGTGAGACGTTCAATGCACCACACACTGCGGTGACCTAGTGGGGTAGCTAACCAACTGATTCTAATGCATCACGTCCAGTGTTCGTATAAGTGAGACGTTCAATGCACCACACACTGCGGTGACCTAGTGGGGTAGCTAACCAACTGATTCTAATGCATCACGTCCAGTGTTCGTATAAGTGAGACGTTCAATGCACCACACACACACTGCGGTGACCTAGTGGGGTAGCTAACCAACTGATTCTAATGCATCACGTCCAGTGTTCGTATAAGTGGGACGTTCAATGCACCACACACACACTGCGGTGACCTAGTGGGGTAGCTAACCAACTGATTCTAATGCATCACGTCCAGTGTTCGTATAAGTGAGACGTTCAATGCACCACACACACACTGCGGTGACCCAGTGGGGTAGCTAACCAACTGATTCTAATGCATCACGTCCAGTGTTCGTATAAGTGAGACGTTCAATGCACCACACACTGCGGTGACCTAGTGAGGTAGCTAACCAACTGATTCTAATGCATCACGTCCAGTATTCGTATAAGTGAGACGTTCAATGCACCACACACTGCGGTGACCTAGTGGGGTAGCTAACCAACTGATTCTAATGCATCACGTCCAGTGCTCGTATAAGTGAGACGTTCAATGCACCACACACTGCGGTGACCTAGTGGGGTAGCTAATCAACTGATTCTAATGCATCACGTCCAGTGTTCGTATAAGTGGGACGTTCAATGCACCACACACTGCGGTGACCTAGTGGGGTAGCTAACCAACTGATTCTAATGCATCACGTCCAGTGTTCGTATAAGTGAGACGTTCAATGCACCACACACACACTGCGGTGACCTAGTGGGGTAGCTAACCAACTGATTCTAATGCATCACGTCCAGTGTTCGTATAAGTGAGACGTGAATGCACCACACACACACTGCGGTGACCTAGTGGGGTAGCTAACCAACTGATTCTAATGCATCACGTCCAGTGTTCGTATAAGTGAGACGTTCAATGCACCACACACTGCGGTGACCTAGTGGGGTAGCTAACCAACTGATTCTAATGCATCACGTCCAGTGTTCGTATAAGTGGGACGTTCAATGCACCACACACACACTGCGGTGACCTAGTGGGGTAGCTAACCAACTGATTCTAATGCATCACGTCCAGTGTTCGTATAAGTGAGACGTTCAATGCACCACACACACACTGCGGTGACCTAGTGGGGTAGCTAACCAACTGATTCTAATGCATCACGTCCAGTGTTCGTATAAGTGAGACGTTCAATGCACCACACACTGCGGTGACCTAGTGAGGTAGCTAACCAACTGATTCTAATGCATCACGTCCAGTGTTCGTATAAGTGGGACGTTCAATGCACCACACACACACTGCGGTGACCTAGTGGGGTAGCTAACCAACTGATTCTAATGCATCACGTCCAGTGTTCGTATAAGTGAGACGTTCAATGCACCACACACACACTGCGGTGACCTAGTGGGGTAGCTAACCAACTGATTCTAATGCATCACGTCCAGTGTTCGTATAAGTGAGACGTTCAATGCACCACACACACACTGCGGTGACCTAGTGGGGTAGCTAACCAACTGATTCTAATGCATCACGTCCAGTGTTCGTATAAGTGAGACGTTCAATGCACCACACACTGCGGTGACCTAGTGGGGTAGCTAACCAACTGATTCTAATGCATCACGTCCAGTGTTCGTATAAGTGGGACGTACAATGAACCACACACTGCGGTGACCTAGTGGGGTAGCTAACCAACTGATTCTAATGCATCACGTCCAGTGTTCGTATAAGTGAGACGTTCAATGCACCACACACACACTGCGGTGACCTAGTGGGGTAGCTAACCAACTGATTCTAATGCATCACGTCCAGTGTTCGTATAAGTGAGACGTTCAATGCACCACACACTGCGGTGACCTAGTGGGGTAGCTAACCAACTGATTCTAATGCATCACGTCCTGTGTTGTATAAGTGAGACGTTCAATGCACCACACACTGCGGTGACCTAGTGGGGTAGCTAACCAACTGATTCTAATGCATTACGTCCAGTGTTCGTATAAGTGAGACGTTCAATGCACCACACACTGCGGTGACCTAGTGGGGTAGCTAACCAACTGATTCTAATGCATCACGTCCAGTGTTCGTATAAGTGAGACGTTCAATGCACCACACACTGCGGTGACCTAGTGGGGTAGCTAACCAACTGATTCTAATGCATCACGTCCAGTGTTCGTATAAGTGAGACGTTCAATGCACCACACACTGCGGTGACCTAGTGGGGTAGCTAACCAACTGATTCTAATGCATCACGTCCAGTGTTCGTATAAGTGAGACGTTCAATGCACCACACACTGCGGTGACCTAGTGGGGTAGCTAACCAACTGATTCTAATGCATCACGTCCAGTGTTCGTATAAGTGAGACGTTCAATGCACCACACACTGCGGTGACCTAGTGGGGTAGCTAACCAACTGATTCTAATGCATCACGTCCAGTGTTCGTATAAGTGAGACGTTCAATGCACCACACACACACTGCGGTGACCTAGTGGGGTAGCTAACCAACTGATTCTAATGCATCACGTCCAGTGTTCGTATAAGTGAGACGTGAATGCACCACACACACACTGCGGTGACCTAGTGGGGTAGCTAACCAACTGATTCTAATGCATCACGTCCAGTGTTCGTATAAGATAGACGTTCAATGCACCACACACTGCGGTGACCTAGTGGGGTAGCTAACCAACTGATTCTAATGCATCACGTCCAGTGTTCGTATAAGTGGGACGTTCGGTGCACCACACACTGCGGTGACCTAGTGGGGTAGCTAACCAACTGATTCTAATGCATCACGTCCAGTGTTCTTATAAGTGAGACGTTCAATGCACCACACACACACTGCGGTGACCCAGTGGGGTAGCTAACCAACTGATTCTAATGCATCACGTCCAGTGTTCGTATAAGTGAGACGTTCAATGCACCACACACTGCGGTGACCTAGTGGGGTAGCTAACCAACTGATTCTAATGCATCACGTCCAGTGTTCGTACAAGTGAGACGTTCAATGCACCACACACACACTGCGGTGACCTAGTGGGGTAGCTAACCAACTGATTCTAATGCATCACGTCCAGTGTTCGTATAAGTGAGACGTTCAATGCACCACACACTGCGGTGACCTAGTGGGGTAGCTAACCAACTGATTCTAATGCATCACGTCCAGTGTTCGTATAAGTGAGACGTTCAATGCACCACACACTGCGGTGACCTAGTGGGGTAGCTAACCAACTGATTCTAATGCATCACGTCCAGTGTTCGTATAAGTGAGACGTTCAATGCACCACACACTGCGGTGACCTAGTGGGGTAGCTAACCAACTGATTCTAATGCATCACGTCCAGTGTTCGTATAAGTGAGACGTTCAATGCACCACACACACACTGCGGTGACCTAGTGGGGTAGCTAACCAACTGATTCTAATGCATCACGTCCAGTGTTCGTATAAGATAGACGTTCAATGCACCACACACTGCGGTGACCTAGTGGGGTAGCTAACCAACTGATTCTAATGCATCACGTCCAGTGTTCGTATAAGTGAGACGTTCAATGCACCACACACACACTGCGGTGACCTAGTGGGGTAGCTAACCAACTGATTCTAATGCATCACGTCCAGTGTTCGTATAAGTGAGACGTGAATGCACCACACACACACTGCGGTGACCTAGTGGGGTAGCTAACCAACTGATTCTAATGCATCACGTCCAGTGTTCGTATAAGTGAGACGTTCAATGCACCACACACTGCGGTGACCAAGTGGGGTAGCTAACCAACTGATTCTAATGCATCACGTCCAGTGTTCGTATAAGTGAGACGTTCAATGCACCACACACTGCGGCGACCTAGTGGGGTAGCTAACCAACTGATTCTAATGCATCACGTCCAGTGTTCGTATAAGTGAGACGTTCAATGCACCACACACTGCGGTGACCTAGTGGGGTAGCTAGCCAACTGATTCTTATGCATCACGTCCAGTGTTCGTATAAGTGAGACGTTCAATGCACCACACACTGCGGTGACCAAGTGGGGTAGCTAACCAACTGATTCTAATGCATCACGTCCAGTGTTCGTATAAGTGAGACGTTCAATGCACCACACACTGCGGCGACCTAGTGGGGTAGCTAACCAACTGATTCTAATGCATCACGTCCAGTGTTCGTATAAGTGAGACGTTCAATGCACCACACACACACTGCGGTGACCTAGTGGGGTAGCTAACCAACTGATTCTAATGCATCACGTCCAGTGTTCGTATAAGTGAGACGTTCAATGCACCACACACTGCGGTGACCTAGTGGGGTAGCTAACCAACTGATTCTAATGCATCACGTCCAGTGTTCGTATAAGTGAGACGTTCAATGCACCACACACACACTGCGGTGACCTAGTGGGGTAGCTAACCAACTGATTCTAATGCATCACGTCCAGTGTTCGTATAAGTGAGACGTTCAATGCACCACACACACACTGCGGTGACCCAGTGGGGTAGCTAACCAACTGATTCTAATACATCACGTCCAGTGTTCGTATAAGTGAGACGTTCAATGCACCACACACACACTGCGGTGACCTAGTGGGGTAGCTAACCAACTGATTCTAATACATCACGTCCAGTGTTCGTATAAGTGAGACGTTCAATGCACCACACACACACTGCGGTGACCCAGTGGGGTAGCTAACCAACTGATTCTAATGCATCACGTCCAGTGTTCGTATAAGTGGGACGTTCAATGCACCACACACTGCGGTGACCTAGTGGGGTAGCTAACCAACTGATTCTAATGCATCACGTCCAGTGTTCGTATAAGTGAGACGTTCAATGCACCACACACTGCGGTGACCTAGTGGGGTAGCTAACCAACTGATTCTAATGCATCACGTCCAGTGTTCGTATAAGTGAGACGTTCAATGCACCACACACACACTGCGGCGACCTAGTGGGGTAGCTAACCAACTGATTCTAATGCATCACGTCCAGTGTTCGTACAAGTGAGACGTTCAATGCACCACACACACACTGCGGTGACCTAGTGGGGTAGCTAACCAACTGATTCTAATGCATCACGTCCAGTGTTCGTATAAGTGAGACGTTCAATGCACCACACACTGCGGTGACCTAGTGGGGTAGCTAACCAACTGATTCTAATGCATCACGTCCAGTGTTCGTATAAGTGAGACGTTCAATGCACCACACACTGCGGTGACCTAGTGGGGTAACTAACCAACTGATTCTAATGCATCACGTCCAGTGTTCGTATAAGTGAGACGTTCAATGCACCACACACTGCGGTGACCTAGTGGGGTAGCTAACCAACTGATTCTAATGCATCACGTCCAGTGTTCGTATAAGTGAGACGTTCAATGCACCACACACTGCGGTGACCTAGTGGGGTAGCTAACCAACTGATTCTAATGCATCACGTCCAGTGTTCGTATAAGTGAGACGTTCAATGCACCACACACTGCGGTGACCTAGTGGGGTAGCTAACCAACTGATTCTAATGCATCACGTCCAGTGTTCGTATAAGTGAGACGTTCAATGCACCACACACTGCGGTGACCTAGTGGGGTAGCTAACCAACTGATTCTAATGCATCACGTCCAGTGTTCGTATAAGTGAGACGTTCAATGCACCACACACTGCGGTGACCTAGTGGGGTAGCTAACCAACTGATTCTAATGCATCACGTCCAGTGTTCGTATAAGTGGGACGTTCAATGCACCACACACTGCGGTGACCTAGTGGGGTAGCTAACCAACTGATTCTAATGCATCACGTCCAGTGTTCGTATAAGTGAGACGTTCAATGCACCACACACTGCGGTGACCTAGTGGGGTAGCTAACCAACTGATTCTAATGCATGACGTCATCATTGTTGAGCGAACCGAGCAATCGGAACGAATCCTTTCTTTATTTCTTGATTTGTTTTGCTCATTTGACAATTTATTATTCGTTTTTATTTGCTCATTATTTTTAATTATTTTTATGTTTCTAATTTGTTTTTTCCCGTAGCTATTAACTGATTAGTTAATGTGCTGCGTATTCCTTTAATATTTAAATTCAAAATAACAACTTCACTGATTTCAATATTTGAACATGTTTTCAGGTAGTCATTGCGTCCTCACGAAACTACACGTATGAAATGGATCTGGAAGTACGGGTGGAAAGGGTGCGTCCTTGAGAAAGCGCGAAGTGTGGAAAGCTCATGTCCGCAAAGTGTCACAGACATCTTAGACATCTGTGTCGTGTTTGATCGCGACTCGTCGTACGAACAACAGTATTCACGTTTCTTTATTTGGCAAAAAGCACTTGGTCTCTTTAATAGACCCACTCGCCTAGTTTTAGTGTTGATTCTACCTCATATCACTTAGCGCAAGGTTAGTGGGCGTGGTAGGTTCTCGGACAGCCTGTGCCAGTCGATACGCATTGGGCACTCATTTTACAGATACCAGTATGACTGGTGCAAGCAGAGGGAACAATGTACTTCATACTAATCATGCCTCTGTTTCTATACAACAAATGCCCAACTCGATGGAATTTAGATAGCCTAGGTGATCTCATAGTTAACCATTTCTGTTCCAGCAATATCAATCATTTTCAGCAAGTTTCTGATATATTATCGTTTCGTCCGCATGCAACAAGTTGTGACAATACGTCAGTGATTCTATAAATACGCAGCACATCACCTTGTGATCGCCAGGCCAAAGTGATTAGATAACTCTATGGTAAGATGATCCATCCGCAGTCACGCTGAGATGTGATCTCATGTCCAAGGCTCCGAGATCGACGCAACACAAGGAAATACATTCTGAGACGTAAGCTGATATTTAAACACGAGATTTATCCATGTTTGTGCGGGATTCAACCCACAAACTGATATGTTTATTTAAATGTACATGACTGCAAATAAATGCATCCCCTAACTCGCGACGTACAACACACTCTCTTATATGTCATTTATTTTATCCCTTTCAGTTATAAAACTATTATTGTTATCTGTGAACTCGAAATTGTATATGATGTCGGTCAATAATAATAGTAATATTTTTTTTTTTACTAATAACCCATATACTGTACAATACAGTCATAAATAAACATTCGACGTCCCACAAAGCTAAGTTAATAGGTTGTCTGTGGGTTATATATAGCAATGAAAGTAATAAATACGACTAATTGAACATGTTGCGTGCAAATACAAGTAAATACAAGCAAATACAAGTGCAAATACAATGTACAGAATAACTTACAATTAAAAAACAAAATTTTCACTAACTTATTTTTAACACCGACATATTATATTCACAATTCAATTAACGAAGGCATATACATGGCAAGGACAAAAATCACGAAATACCTTACACCAACTTGTTCCAGGTTCCTTAAAAGAATTTTATGTTTGAGGGTGTCAAATGCTTTGCTGAAGTCAATGAACATGGCTCAACATGCATGCTGTCGTCTAATTTTGAATTAACAAAGTCTGAAAATTGCAATAAAAGATCTGACGTTCCTTTACCTTCCTGAAATCCATATTGTTGTTGTGTTATAATTTTATACTTTGCTAAATATTTTGTTAGAGCATTTGAAACACATCGCTCTAGAATTTTTTCTATAACTAAAAGCTATTGGTCTATAATTTCCATAATCCATGTGATCACCCTTCTTGCAAATAGGCCTTACAATAGATATTTTTAATTTCTGTGGTACAATACCTTCTTTAACTGATAAATTTATAAATTTGCCAATAACGGGACTTACCTCTTCACATACATTTTGAAGATCATTAACTCGTATGCCATCGATACCAGGTTGTTTTCGCTCCATTCTATTAATGATTTCCGCAACCTCACTCGCAGATACTTTTGGCATAAAAAATGATTGAACTTGTAACCATCGTCGGTTTGAGGACACACCTTTTTATTACAAGAAAATGCTATATGCTTTCAACTCCATCCATAAAACTATTTACAAACCCATTTGCATTTTCCTCCCACGTACGTATTTTCCCCAGGTGTTTATCAACAATTTCATCAACGGATCTTTAGGCTTTTTCCCTAACAAGTTATTAAAAGTCTGTCAGTTTTTTCTATGTCATTTTTATAGTATGCAAACTTCGATGATAAAACACGTTTTTAGTTTTTTTAATCATCATTACTAACCACGTTCCTCAATTGTTTATATTCACATCAATATATTGCATTTACCGGGCTTAGGAACTTACAGTTTTTCCATTGTGAAAACAACTATCTCTACGTTTTACTAACATACGTATCTCATCCGTTATCTATTCGTTGTTTGTTCTATTAGTTTCCTTTTTAGGAACGCACTAGATGTAAAGGCTTTATTGAATATTTCTTCAATGGCATTATATAGATCGGAGCAGTTATCGTAAGCATCTAGGTCACTCGTCCACTGCACAGATTTCAACGTTTGGTAACATTTATTTTCATCTATACACAACTTTTTTGTCTCCCTAGAACGCTGCATATCAACTGTGCCATACCATGTAGTGGTCGCTTACTTTTGAGGTGAATATTGCCGCATCCACGTTATTTACATCACCTCTAACAAATTCGTGATCAATGCAAGACCTTGTCAGCTTACCTGGTAACATTTCCTCTCTACTCCGTAATACATTTCAAAAACCCATATCTAGACAGTTCATTCTCATACAATTCATCAATATTTATATCCCCAACCAGTATAGCATTCTTGTCAGTAGCGGATTTAACGGTCAGCCCGGTCAATCCGGGCCCCCCGCCCCTTAGCGACCCACTCAAAAACACACCAGCTGAGATCCATTCACCATAGGCATTGTCGAAACTAATTATAGCAAAATACTACCAATAAAACTATATTTCAAAAAGAATGTTTCAAAAAGAATGATCCTGTTAATAGGGCTCAATAAAGCCTTCGCCCACGTGTTTGACGGTACACAGCGGTGGAAACAACCCCACTGTTAAACAATGGAACTTTAATCCTGCCGCTTCACTTTGAGTCACGTTCCAACTCGTTAAAAAAAATTTATAGAAAACCTGGAAATATTCGGCAAATATGAGGGTTGATATTTATAACCCAATGTATAGCTAAAAATGACAATTATTTACTTTGAAACACCCAACTTCTCCTCAGTCGGTCGGTTTCTGTGTCTCGTGTGAAACATTCCAGTGCAACTTAGTTCGTGTGTCAACTGTGTTATTTTAATTTAATTTAAACAAAAGTAAAATGTGAGCGTGGTATACGTTTTAAAGATGAGTGAGTGAACAGACAAAATACAAGCATAAGACGGGGCGGCAAAAGCGAAAAGATAAAGAGCGCGCACTTCTTGTAACTGCCGGCAATGACCAAGAAAATAAAGTTTTTGTGTTGGCAATAATTCGCGTGTGTCAATTGGCGCTGAACATAAATTAATTACGTCGAAACCTCGAACCTTGTAGTAACACTCCTACCGTGTTAAACAGTTATTCTCAATACAGCGCAAAACCCATTTCACCTAATAATAACGATACAGTGAATGTAGACGTTCAAGTGGAATCACAAAGACCTAGTCTAGTGTAAGGAAGGAAAGTGTGGATTTTGCGTTGTCTCAAAACTACGTGTCCTGCACCAAAGTAAAAAAATTGCAGACCAATCTAACATGTTTGAGTTAACTTTTCTTGACGGATAAAGCTCTGTTCAGTGGATCAGTTATTTCAAATGATCAACTTGAAATTCTTATTGTTAAAAAGCCTTCTCAACCCATTGGAAGTGACATGCCAAATTTTATATATCTTAAAAACGACGGCAATCGTAGTTTTTCCTCCTTTTACTATTTCAAAATAAATTCTACCAACGAACTATGAATCCTATATACACTATGAAACAAACACGGCTAATTTGATCTTGCGGATATGAATCGGAAAAAACTGTCGAGAGTTCGGACTTATCTCAACTGTTGGAGCTTTTGCCAGGAAAAACTCGAGAAGAGGGTGTCATGCTAAGAGCATTGGTGAGTAATGAATTAGTATTATGCTACTATACATATTATATTAGTTAGTTTGTTAAAAATAATATGCCAAACGGACGGGCCCCTTTGGTAAAATGCTGACCGGGCCCTTTTTCTTAAATCCGCTCCTGATTCTTGTTCTTATGTGGCATAGTATGACGCTAGTTCATTCACAAAACTAGTTTTTTCAGCAGTTGGAGATGACTTTGCTGGTGGCCTATACATTGTTAGCAGTGACAATGACACACCCGACGGAAAATCAAGGGAACACGCAATTGACGAGTGGTGATAGGCGGGGCTTGCGCCGAGCACTGTGTCACGTGACTAGCAGTTGGGAAAAGTCCCTACTGTCCGGACGGATCCACGCAAAACACATCCACACTTATCTCGTTCTAGCTGTTATAATATTCATTTTTAAGATATATCCCGGAAAACATATTTAGTTCACATACCAGTGGTCAATATAAAGGTTATTTCAAAATTATAGACGAAATAGTTAACTTGTTATAACAATTCACGCACTGAAGACGATAAAATGAGCAAGGTGTGTTTTGTTTTTTCAACTTCAACCGGCGAAAAACTAATGATCGGATTTGGACGAGAGTTTCTTAAGAATACGTACCAATAATGTGAGACACTAGGCAAATAAACTTTCTAGATAGAAAATGCCCAGAACGAAAATTCATAGCATGCACTAATATGCAAGGTGCTTAGTTTCACGGTCAAAACCGCTACTTTTGAGGCCCCTGCATATTATTGCATGCTATGAATTTTCGTTCTGAGCAATTTCCATCTAGAAAGTTTATTTGCTTATTGTCTCACATTATTGGAACACATGCTAAAGAAACTCTCGTCAAAATCCGATCATTAGTTTTTCGCCAATTGAAGTTGAAAAAACAAAACACGCGTTGCTCATTTTATCCTCTAGATGCGCGAATTGTTATAACAAGTTAACTACTGGGTCTATAATTTTGAAATAACCTTTATATTGACCACTGGTATGTGAACTAAGTACGCTTTCCTATAGGTTTTTCCTAAAAAGTGAATATTATAACAGCTAGAACGAGATAAGTGTCGTACATTAAGCGCATGAAAGCGTAACAGTTGGCGGATTTGTCCAACTGTGGGCGCCACGTTCCTTCGTCACGTCAGGGGGCGGGTAAATCACCACTCGTCAATTCCGTCAAAATGTGTAAAATTATTCTGTATATTGGTGCAACTGATTTGAATTTCCTTTTTAATAAACAATACCAAGCCACCTCCACTGCTGTCAACCCTTGTCTTACTTATAGTATAATAGCCATCCAAACAAAACGTTGAGTTGAATTACTACGCACTTCACTTAAAAAAGCACATTAAATAAACCAATTTGCTTTTCTAAAATCACTTTGAGTTCATCCCAATGTTTTTATTGATATTTATTGATCATTTACGATTTTAAATGAAGAACTATCCAATCCATTAAACCAGTCGTCAATGTTACTTACTGTTTTACACGTTTACATGACGATACCTAGTCAAACGTTTTACGCTCAGAGAATCGTATGTTAATGACGTGACCTTGTCGCCATAGCCCGGTCGTCTCACAATCAGCCCTATCGAAACTGACGTAGGTTATTTCAACTTATCCAGATCTCTCGGACAGCAAGTTGAGATAAGCCCACGTGTTTGTTCGTCTTTGCGCACACAAATTCGGTCTTTGCGCCACCACACAAACTTATATCCTGCTGCCCCAGCGCGCTGCTTCGCAGTTGCGAGGAGACCACTGTAATATGGCGTGAGATTCTCGTTTAGGCCTACACTCTGGTATCGGACCCTCGACGACCACCCAATATTTGCTAAGAAGTCAATACCTCTCGTTTTTTGACAATAAACAAGTCTCTTTTCTTCCTTGAACTAAACTGAACCATAATTTTACGGGGCCTACCTTCGTTACGATTGGGCAGACGATGGGCTGCTTCTATGTCGTCACTGGTAAGAAGAATATCAGATGATAAGAAATGTCAAGAACTATACCTTCCACGTCTTCACTCGCAGCTTCGTCCACTCCGTCAATGATTATGTTATTTTTCCTTCCGTACTGCTTCAAACGTACGAGCTTATGATTTAACTCTTCTATTTTTTTGTCTTTAATATTTAGGTCCTCTTGAATGTATTCAATGGTACACTTGAAGTCCTTCAATGAAGCCATTGCTGACTTCATATCATCTTTCAGTTCAGACAATTTTTTTTGCAATGCAAGCACAATGTATTTAATAGATTTTAACACGTCTCTTTCCTCTTCTTCTTCGACCGTCGTTCTTCTCACTCGACAATTAGCACAACGCCACAATGACTTCGCACTAGCTGATTTTGCTTTATTCGTGGATTTTTTTTTATACCACAATAACCGTAGTGGTAAAACAAATTACAACCCTCAAAATCCCCGTCGTCCGACACCGCGGCATAAACTTACCCAAAAAGAGATGGTCGTAGAGAGAGAGTTTTTGGTTGGTTGGTTGGTTGGTTGGTTGGTTGGTTAGGCTATAATGATAATGATAATGATAATGATAATGATAGTGATGATGATACTAATAATAATCATAATAATAATAATAATAATAATAATAATAATAATAATAAAAATAATAATAATAACAATAATAATAATCATAATAATAATAATAATAATAATAATAATAATAATAATAATAATAATAATAATTATAATAATAATAATAAAAATAATAATAATAATAATAATAATAATAATAATAATAATAATAATAATAATAATAATAATAAAAATAATAATAATAATAATAATAATAATAATAATAATATAAATAATAATAATAATTATTATTATTATTATTATTATTATATGGAACCAGTTATTGAAGGTATAGGTATGCTTGCCCTCAATGTTAAATATACCAAAACTTAGAAAAACATTCTAAAAAGTGAATAATCTCAAGCAAAATACGTATTTGTTATTAAACAATCCAATTATAATACTGCAGTAAATTCGGTAGCATAAGTAGAACAATCAAAGTAATTGGCAACTATTTATATTAACATCAAGAATAATAGTCACTGTGTTTCGTATTCAATTATGAAAGAAACTTTCTTCCTAATTATTTTTAATTTTTTCGACGGTTGATGATCACCATTGGTTGATTAGTTGGTTGAGTGATGATGGTCACTTAGTGAGTGATTGAACATCGAAATCAAATCGATGCATTGAGGATAAAATAGGCGACAACCATTAGTTTTAAATACTCCACAATGTCCCATCGAACCACGGAAACCAGCAACCTCGACCAATGAGAGACGTAGCCTAGATTCATCTGAGCGGGAAGAGTTATATTGTCACACAGCCATGACAAAAAAGATTACACACGAGCAGGCCTACACAATAACCAACACGAACATCTTCACGCATAGTTGCATCGCGTATTACAATCGCTTCCTGACAATGCTGAGCGCGTACGCTATGTCCTTATACGAGCGCACTAAAGCATCGTGTAGCGTGCACAACGCATAAGAACGAGACGGGGGCGGCAGAAAACATCAGCTTGCAGTTAGGCGATCGTATTGTAATAATGTATATTGTATAGCCCGTCGTGTCAGGAACTAGTCTAGTCAGTCTTCTTCGCCTTCCGGGATTGGCAATGGGAGATACCGCGGAGATAAACCCGGCAAGTGTCGTGCGAAGCTAACTAGTTAGTAGGCCCTACTACATGTTTAACAAAGCTATGACACTACATATGACTAAGAAAGAAACACGCTTTTAAAGAAATAACAACGTAAAACCGTATTTTCCTTCACATACTCAAATATAAACATGTTATTTAGAGGTTGTAGCTTCTGTCACTAAAGAACTGTCCTGTCTCCAAGGACATGACCTTGGTCTTCAACTTGTCAGTCTCTACTGTCCTCTCTACAACGAATACACATATAGCTCTTCAAATTCACGAAATGGACAGTCTCTATAGTCATGTGGCACTGGACGACGGTAGCTGGGACAGCTTATAATGGACTGTCCCGGGTCTTTAAGGACTGTCCTCCCCACACGTCGCTCTTCTACACGTCACACTAAGACAGTGAAGTACGATGAGGGACGGAGAAAGCCGATGAGTCTCGATGGATGTGATTCAGGCTGCACGACTGCATTCTGACGGGCAAAGAAACACACGACCGTTGCACATTTCCAAACCGCTAAGAAAGTGTTCCCGAGTTTGAAAGTCAATACGGGATGTTTTGTGACGAAATCTGCCAAGGCCAAATGATGGTGCAATCACGTGGATTTATATTTATAGCTTATTACATCCTGGTGAAACCATAGTTGGCACGCGATATCCTGTTAGGGGGTGACCCATTGCACAATACAAACGAGTCACTCTTGTCATCATAGACCTGCGCAATTCTGTCAGATGTATTCATGGTTTACGTCCCCCCCCCCCCCCACCCCCCCACCCCGCCGTCCACACTCGCGCCGATCTTTACAACCTCTGATAGACATTTCTGCGCGACGTCACAAACGTCGCAAAACAGATACCGATCTACCCACTCAGTTACGGTAAATGATTTTCAGTTGATGTGCTTCGTTGATATTACGGCTCCAAAGTCACCGTTTACAAATTATACACCAGCACATGGACAGATTAAAGTCAAAAATCCCTAATCCCTAATCAAATCCCTGGACTTTCTGCATTGAAAGCAAGAACCATCCCACAACCACAAGACAAGCGAACCATGTAAACTCATCGTTGACCTTGATCGCATCGAGGGTAACTGAGACTGAGATGACGCGTGGATACGTAAGGAAGCGTCGTAGAAATGTTTTCATTCACATCGCTCTCCTGGTTCGCTTCACTTGTGTTATAGGTAGCGAAACTCTTACTC
This sequence comes from Isoperla grammatica, assembly GCA_945910005.1. Classification (NCBI taxonomy): domain Eukaryota; kingdom Metazoa; phylum Arthropoda; class Insecta; order Plecoptera; family Perlodidae; genus Isoperla; species Isoperla grammatica. The sequence continues at coordinate 78,715,236 of OX246738.1, forward strand.
GGTTGAGCTTTGTAGAAGCACAATCGATTTGGCGGCGCATTTACCAACCAAGAACCAGAAACCCTCAGCTGGTCCAGTTTCCACAGCATTTCAAACTCTCATCACTTCACTTGGCTATGCTCGTGTTTACATAAACTTAATTCGTTCCGTGCTTCCTCGCTATTTATTTGTTTTATTTATTCAACAACATAAGTAGGCCTACCAAAATCATACGTCGTACTATTTTAACGAGATAGCAGCCCCACAGCCCCACAGCAGTTTCCTCAACAAATAACTTTAATCTATGAAGGGGCACTTAAAAACAGAAACATAATTATGCTTTATAAATGTGCAAAACAGCATAGAGAATGTCGTTTGCTTGATTGATTGATTGATATTTATTAATCAGCAACAGGGCATTGCCCCACGAGTGTGATACAATAATGCTAGACAATATAATGCGATGCAATAATGCTAGAACAACTAACGATTTGGCTTCTTTGTGAGTTGACAGGAGGCCCAGGTGGCGTTGTACAATACATTCTGTGGTAGCACTCATTGGGCGACACTGGGTAATGTCATGCCAGCAGCTCTTGTGGGGCACAGGAGCTTCTCAGCAAACGTTGTTCGTTATACGGGGCACTCGGGCTATGACAACACAGGTGTATAGCTACTAACAACAGCACACAATACATAACTAACTAACACTTCTATTAAATATCCATCTGACGTATCTCTGAGATAAGAGCAAGAAGGTCGAATCAGTTTTTCTAGAGACTAGCCTAAATAAAATTTAACAACGGACGAAAACTCATTAGTTTACTAAAGGTGATTTGATGAATAGGTTGTTACAGAATAGATAGAAGTAAACTACAAACGGCAGTGCAATGTCGCTTTCCAATTAGCAATACCTACCACAAACAATGGGTGAGGTTTTCATGCCGATGTGTTTTATAGTAGAACATCCATATTCTAACGCTTTGCGGGTTTATTCCTGTTTCCATTGCAGAAGATCCAGAGTTCGATTCGCGGTTCGGGCTGCGGTTTTTAACTTTTGAACTGGATTGGAGCCATCATATGGAATATGGATGAGTATGACACATTGTAAATGATATAATGTCCCCCACTGAAAGCCAGTTCTTGTATCTGAATGGGTCGACAATAAATACAAAATGACGTTTTATTTTATTCATAAGCAGTTTGGCCCAATCGAGTGAACCCGGTAAACGTTTGCAAAGTAGTTATACAAACAAATGAAGATTGAAGAGACCGATTTCGTACAGATGTATAAAAAAGTAGATAAATTAATAACTTTATAAGTTACTATTCACCCTGTGTAATCGTGACGGTAGACACTGCTCAAAACGGTTCTTACGCTGGCAACGCTGAACACAGACACGTGATTTATGCACATCTCACCCGCTCTGTCCTTTCTACCGCTGCCACGCGGGCTGCACATCAAGTAGGCCTAAGTGCCCGAGGCCAACTCATGCCGAGGCGTACTTGGTAAGTGAAGAAAATAGCACGGGTTGCGATACACCACTTCTTTAGCATTCACTTGTTATCGGGGGAGGGGGCAGTAAATGTAACCACAGGAATTCGACTATCTCTCTCCACATGATAAAACTGCACATAAATATCTTCTGAGTCAAAAACTCAAAACCTCACTTGAGATAAATATAAAATAACACTGTAAAGTAGGGCTTCTCAAACTTTTTTGCACGCGACCACAAATTTCTACGTAAAAAATCTCAAGAGCACGTGTAATATCGAATCTTACTTACGTAGTTTATACACTGAAATGGTAGCAGCAATTCGCTTCGCTCTGTGTTGACATTTTTATAACGGATGCAGCGAGTAAGGAAGTTTCCCGCTGAGCCTCTTCAACTTTTCTATAGATCTTTTTATAAATTTTCTTTAAAAAGTTCAATTCTATACACACCTTATTCCCAGTGGTTAAAGTGGGGCGGTATGAGCCGGTATGCATACCGTTAATAAAAATACCATACGGTATGCCATACCGGCACTAATTTATATCGGTTGTTGGCATATTGACTAATTTTGTTGAACGTTTAGTTGTATTTTGTATTTATATTTGCTCATTCAATGTTTTTCTAAAGTAAATGTTGCAAATTTTGTTTTTTCCCCACAAAATAATGTTATTAGCAAGAGTTCTCAACCCCACGACCCCTCTCCGTAGCCATTTTAAAGTGTTCATGAAAAAATACCTAAACAAAATACTTTGCGGGGCAAAACTGAGGGGCCACGCTTCCTAGCCCCCCCCCCCCCCCCCCCCCATTTTGTCTACTGTACACAGTAGTAGTGCATACCGTTACTTCTCTGAGTCCACTTTAACCACTGCTTATTTCATTTTTCATAATTTCGCGACCCATAGTTTGAGAAGCCTTGCTGTAAAGGTTTTCCACTAACCAACTGGCGAGCAAATCCAGTGCCCCCCCCCCCCCCCCCACACACACACACACGCACACACACACTACGTTTATCAAGCGGACTGGTCTCGCACTTGGCGGTGCGAGCCGAGTTTAGTGCGCAACGAGTTCGACTGATAAACACCTCGGCTCGAGCTTATTTCAGTCGATCTAGCACAGGTTAATGGGACTAAAGTCCATTCCTACAAAAGAACGATCCCAGGTAGCAAGAAATTTCCCCTCCACGTTACCACCACCACTCGGCACGGGTGACACTGCTCGCGAGGCGTTGGAATGCGGTAGACAGCATGACCCATTGTCCAGGTGTCATTGTTATGAACGCAATTTTTTGATGTAGTTGAAATGATACAATTTCTAATTTATTTTCAGATATATGGAATAATGACGTAATATTAATATAAACTGAATTTTGTATTTTTAAAATAGCTTGAAAACTGCCGTATTTAGAGCAAGTAGTAACTATGGTTACGATCTTGTTAGAAAATATAATAATACAAGAGACTAAGGTTGGAATTCATAGTCGGCCCCTACACCTAGGGGCACCCATTGTTGCTATGGATTTGTTTTGTTTATGGGAAATAACATGGAAACAACTGTTACCTTAGTAACAATGGGCGCCCCTAGGTGTAGGGGCCGACTATGAATTCCAACCTAAGAATGACTGCAGAATAAACACGTAAAATTAATATAAAATAAGGTGTATTTTTAAAATAACTTGATTACTGCCCATTTTAAAGCAGTGTGCTCATCATCATTATGATTTTCAGACTTAAATCGTTTATATTAAAAGTATATTTTCAAATTCAAAATTAAATTTAGATTGTTTTCTCGGGATTGTATAATATAGCTAAAAAAAAATTATAATAATTACTAACTGATAATACTACTGATAATTACTAACTTTTGACTTTATCCGAACTTTGTTATTTTTAGAACCACACTAGTTTTCAGGCGTCTTGCCTCGGCGAGAGTGATTGACAGATGAATGAAATACACCTTTGACTCATGTTTTAAAATTGGCATGATAACTACCGTATTTAGAGCAAGTATAGTAACTTTATGGTCACGATCTTGTAAATAAAGAATATAATAAACATAATACAACGCCATTAATAATAACAATAATCCTAACAATAACAATAACAATAATAGGATATTATCAATAAAATTATTATCATATATTTTATTTTAATTTAATTTTGTGCCTCAGGCCGGCACTGTCAAAGATATCTGCGATGGTCTATTGTTGTATAATTGGTACAATAAACGATTTGGGAAGCGTGTTGTTTATAAACATCAACCCAAATAATCAATTGTGGCCCTGAAAAGGGCCGATTGTTGCTGCATTTCTTACTCCATCAACGTTGCAAGGTCATCGACGTCTTCATCTGATGATGAATCGTTGTCCACAAGTATAATCATTTGTTCGACGCCGTGTGTATTATACAACAATAGACCATCGCAGATATCTTTGACAGTGCCGGCCTGAGGGACAAAATTAAATTAAAATAAAATATATGATAATAATTTTATTGATAATATCCTATTATTGTTATTGTTATTGTTAGGATTATTGTTATTATTAATGGCGTTGTATTATGTTTATTATATTCTTTATTTACAAGATCGTGACCATAAAGTTACTATACTTGCTCTAAATACGGTAGTTATCATGCCAATTTTAAAACATGAGTCAAAGGTGTATTTCATTCATCTGTCAATCACTCTCGCCGAGGCAAGACGCCTGAAAACTAGTGTGGTTCTAAAAATAACAAAGTTCGGATAAAGTCAAAAGTTAGTAATTATCAGTAGTATTATCAGTTAGTAATTATTATAATTTTTTTTTAGCTATATTATACAATCCCGAGAAAACAATCTAAATTTAATTTTGAATTTGAAAATATACTTTTAATATAAACGATTTAAGTCTGAAAATCATAATGATGATGAGCACACTGCTTTAAAATGGGCAGTAATCAAGTTATTTTAAAAATACACCTTATTTTATATTAATTTTACGTGTTTATTCTGCAGTCATTCTTAGTCTCTTGTATTATTATATTTTCTAACATGATCGTAACCATAGTTACTACTTGCTCTAAATACGGCAGTTTTCAAGCTATTTTAAAAATACAAAATTCACTTTATATTAATATTACGTCATTATTCCATATATCTGAAAATAAATTAGAAATTGTATCATTTCAACTACATCAAAAAATTGCGTTCATAACAATGACACCTGGACAATGGGTCATGCTGTCTACCGCATTCCAACGCCTCGCGAGCAGTGTCACCCGTGCCGAGTGGTGGTGGTAACGTGGAGGGGAAATTTCTTGCTACCTGGGATCGTTCTTTTGTAGGAATGGACTTTAGGGCCAGACTGAAGTATGCTTACTAAACGGGTTCCGAACTCAATGCGTACTGAAGTCAGTACGAAACCTGTCCGCTTGATAAACGTAGTGACAGTTTCCCATATTATGTTCACACTGCATGACACAGGAGGGTGGATATCGGTCGATCAATGCTTGAAGAGGGTTATCTAGATTAGAACCTCTCGACGAACTCAATGTAGGCGTGTGGGCAGGGCTTAATTTGTAATTGAAAAGGAACCGGAACGCATATTTTGTTTGTCAAATATAATTTGGCACCAACCCCGCCTACATTTATACATTGAGAACACAGATAATATGTAATTATTAATTAGTTATCTTAGTGTCAGTGGTCAGTCAGAAGGTTATGGCGTATGTATTTAGGTCTGGCTACCTAGGGGTAATTCATAAACTTGAATAACTTGCATTCGTACCAACAAATAAAATATATTTGTGAAATTTTCAGAGATACGAATTAATTCACGAGTTTTTAACGAGTAACCTACGTTACAAAATAATACCGGAACGCGCGTTCTGGTTTCGGAAAAGGAATCGGAACTGCGTTCCCGTGCGTTCCGGCTCAAATTAACCCCTGCGTGTGGGGCTCGGTTCATGGCAAGCTAGATGATGTTGGTCGATGTTACTAACAACTCTACACCTTGGAGCACAATAACGACACCCACATTAATTTGTGTTTCTGCGTGTTGACTTCCGTAATCAACCCCGAGACAGTATGTTCGACCATTGGGTTTGTAACAAACCCAATGGTTCAACTGTTATCGAGCATAGACACCTATCGATAGCAAGATGCACCGACTCGATATGCGTGGTCGGAGATAAAGTAGGCCACCCGGCGAGGTGCATGTTATGGCTGGGTGAGAGGGCATGTGCCACTTGGTGGGGACTAACCCACAATCGAACACTCTGCCTACGTCAGTGCACTCGCTAGGGCCTATACTATTTACCGGGCGGGGGTTCACAATGTCACAGCTAACTCTTTCGTTATCCAAATGATACGGAACATGGTAGACTCCAATATAATCTGGAGACTTTTGGGTTTATCTGCCCCCCCACCCTTTAAAAACCAGAGTACTCCACTGGCCTCTCACTGTTGTCTTCAGCTTCGCCCGGAGTCGCCCGCGCAGATCCAAGGCCTTTGAACTCGCGAACCGAAAACATTGAAATGACGCCATGCAACAGGTAAACATCTACTTACCACAGTTTATGTCATCCTTGCATTGTTGTATATCCACTGCGCACGTTTGAAACACTAGTGTCACTATCACCACCACCACTATTGGCGCAAACACTCCCCGCGGCGGCATAGCAGCCTAACTAACGTACACCTCCACTCTTCGCGATCCTCTCTCCAACTGGCGATCACTAAACTGAAGACTGCGTGGCCGCAGTGCTCGGCCTAGATCTACGGAGCCTTGTTGCGCGCCGTCTACCGGCCAGGTATCAAGACGAGCCAGGTATTTTCTCTTCTCTTCTTCGGATCCAGCATCCTCCACCTCTAATGACGAGTCGATGACGAAATTGGGTTTTACTCTCGCGACGACCAACAATAACATAACGCGGACGTAGTCACAAGAACACAGATTAGATTAACCCATGGGCAGTTTGTCCATCGTGATGTATCATTCGCGGATGGTTTACTCCTCCCCCCCCCCCCATACCCCCCTCAATGCGTTCCGCTCGCACAGTAGCGTGCTCGGTAGGCGTCCACGTTGTTTTCTGTTATTTTTATTTATCGTTCGAAAAAAGTCGAATGCCCATGGCCATGTGGAAAATTGCTAAAATCTCGAGACGTAAGTAATCACTGTTGTTTATGGCGGGTTTACATAACTGACTAGTGACTAACAATTAGCGACTAAGCGAGCCCGTGACTAAGCCACGAGCTTCTTTCATTGGCTACGAATGAGAATACTGCTCTCCGATTGGCTGTGACTAAGGTTTGTCTTGACTTGACTAAGAAGTTGAACATAGCTCAACTCCTTGGTCAAGTCCTTGGTCACGGCCAATCAGCACGCAGTATTCCCACTGTCGGCCAATGAGAGAAGCCTGTTGCGGCTAGTCAGTTTCATGAACGCGCTCTTAGTCGCTAGTCGTTAGTCACTAGTCAGTTATGTAAACCCGCCATTACGTGCAGAGTTCTCGGTTTGGTTTCATGAGTGATGGCCCACGCTGCTGGTGGGTCACTCACGCATTCAAGTCTCCCGTCTCTAGAGGCGCCGATATTCGAGAGCCGTCGGGATATTCCGACCACCTTCGTCCTCCACATGTATCGACGTCTGCTTGCTTTCATACCCCACATCTAGAGGACCGAGGGCTATACGTCTTTCTACCCACGCATTCAAGTCTCCCGTCTCTAAAGGCGCCGATATTCGAGAGCCGTCGAGATATTCCGACCACCTTCGTCCTCAACATGTATCGACGTCTGCTTGCTTTCATACCCCACATCTAGAGAACCGACGGTCACACGTCTTTCTACCCACGCATTCAAGTCTCCCGTCTCTAAAGGCGCCGATATTCGAGAGCCGTCGGGATATTCCGACCACCTTCGTCCTCCACATGTATCGACGTCTGCTTGCTTTCATACCCCACATCTAGAGGACCGACGGCTACACGTCTTTCTACCCACGCATTCAAGTCTCCCGTCTCTAAAGGCGCCGATATTCGAGAGCCGTCGAGATATTCCGACCACCTTCGTCCTCCACATGTATCGACGTCTGCTTGCTTTCATACCCCACATCTAGAGGACCGACGGCTACACGTCTTTCTACCCACGCATTCAAGTCTCCCGTCTCTAAAGGCGCCGATATTCGAGAGCCGTCGGGATATTCCGACCACCTTCGTCCTTCACATGTATCGACGTCTGCTTGCTTTCATACCCCACATCTAGAGAACCGACGGCTACACGTCTTTCTACCCACGCATTCAAGTCTCCCGTCTCTAAAGGCGCCGATATTCTAGAGCCGTCGGGATATTCCGACCACCTTCGTCCTTCACATGTATCGACGTCTGCTTGCTTTCATACCCCACATCTAGAGAACCGACGGCTACACGTCTTTCTACCCACGCATTCAAGTCTCCCGTCTCTAAAGGCGCCGATATTCGAGAGCCGTCGGGATATTCCGACCACCTTCGTCCTCCACATGTATCGACGTCTGCTTGCTTTCATACCCCACATCTAGAGGACCGACGGCTACACGTCTTTCTACCCACGCATTCAAGTCTCCCGTCTCTAAAGGCGCCGATATTCGAGAGCCGTCGGGATATTCCGACCACCTTCGTCCTTCACATGTATCGACGTCTGCTTGCTTTCATACCCCACATCTAGAGAACCGACGGCTACACGTCTTTCTACCCACGCATTCAAGTCTCCCGTCTCTAAAGGCGCCGATATTCGAGAGCCGTCGGGATATTCCGACCACCTTCGTCCTTCACATGTATCGACGTCTGCTTGCTTTCATACCCCACATCTAGAGAACCGACGGCTACACGTCTTTCTACCCACGCATTCAAGTCTCCCGTCTCTAAAGGCGCCGATATTCGAGAGCCGTCGGGATATTCCGACCACCTTCGTCCTCTACATTTATCGACGTCTGCTTGCTTTCATACCCCACATCTAGAGGACCGACGGCTACACGTCTTTCTACCCACGCATTCAAGTCTCCCGTCTCTAAAGGCGCCGATATTCGAGAGCCGTCGGGATATTCCGACCACCTTCGTCCTCCACATGTATCGACGTCTGCTTGCTTTCATACCACACATCTAGAGAACCGTTCTACCCACGCATTCAAGTCTCCCGTCTCTAGAGGCGCCGATATTCGAGAGCCGTCGGGATATTCCGACCACCTTCGTCCTCCACATGTATCGACGTCTGCTTGCTTTCATACCCCACATCTAGAGGGCCGACGGCTACACGTCTTTCTACCCACGCATTCAAGTCTCCCGTCTCTAAAGGCGCCGATATTCGAGAGCCGTCGGGATATTCCGACCACCTTCGTCCTCCACATGTATCGACGTCTGCTTGCTTTCATACCCCACATCTAGAGAACCGACGGCTACACGTCTTTCTACCCACGCATTCAAGTCTCCCGTCTCTAAAGGCGCCGATATTCGAGAGCCGTCGGGATATTCCGACAGCCTTCGGGGCGCTACACCCACGCACATTGTCTTCTGCGTGCGTCATAGCCTCGACCGAAAGAAAGTATCACAACTAGTTCAAAGGAAATTAGAATACAATCGTGCACACACGTTAATTTAATTCGCTCCCTGACCGCCACGCCCTTAGTGCGCCACTTTCGTTGATTCATTCACGTCGCCAGGGTCGACTCGTGATAAGTACTCGTAGTGAGAAATACCCAAACTAATTGAGTAATACTGTGTTGATTAGTATTCTATAAGAAGACACAATAACGGTCTCGGAACGGAATGAATATGTTCACCAATGTTTAATTTGTATGTAATTGTTCCGTTAAGTTTCAATTTGATTACAAATTGTATTTTATTATGTACTTTCTAGTTACTGATAAAGCAAATTTTTAATGTGGAGAAACCGAAGAGGAAGAAGGTATTAATGATATATAGGGCACTCTTACAGCAAATATAGGTTGTGAATTAGTATTTTATTTTGTTATAATATTGAATCTCTTGTACTTTTATTAATAGCGTTTTCCAATTTGCTGCACTAGTTGGTCTATTCAATTCAATTTTTTTTGTTATTTTTCTGTCCCATGGCAGGACAGGATGGCCAGTGTAGTGTTATGGGCAATTATGGGCATGCCCAACCCTTTAGCATTGTTGTGCATCGTGCACTTGCAGCCATTGGAAAACGTTATTAGTTTGTGTGTGGTAAAGATAAGATGCATTTGGAACGTTGTAAACGTTTTTTTAAATATATATAATTCTTCTTTCTTGCAAATGAACACACACACACACTCGCGCGCACACACACACACGCACACACGCACACACGCACACGCACACGCACACGCACACGCACACGCACACGCACACGCACACGCACACGCACACGCACACGCACACGCACACGCACACGCACACGCACACGCACACGCACACGCACACGCACACGCACTCACTGACACATATGTAAGACCGCATTGTAAATTAATCGTAGACATGTAAGGCAATAAGCAATAATCTCACGCATTTATCATCATCTGCACAATCACCCATTCACCATGTAACATCATCACCCGTTTACCATGTATCATCATCTGTACAATATCATACTTCACATACATTAATTTTATGAACCTAGAATTATATAACTAGCAGTTAAGAGTAGTGAGGCACATTTCATGTGTATATGGGGCTTGCTCGGACGCTCACTACCTTCAGCGTGTTTTGACCGATATATTGTATAACTATACTTGTATTCCTTCTTAACATGTTGAAAATAAATAATAATAATAATAATAATAATAATAATTATTATTATAATAATAATAATAAAAATAATAATAAAAATAATAATAATAATAATAATAATAATAATAATAATAATAATAATAATAATAAAATCGGCCAAACCCGTACATAGCATCCACAGTTTGGTTTGGAAAAAATAATATGGACAATGATATATTTAATTATTTCTAAGTAGATTCTAATAAGGTAAACACATGGAAATACTTGACATTTATGTCCGTACAACACTCGGTTTTGACCGAGTTTGTATGTATTGCAACAATAAAATAATTATTATAATAATAATAATAATTATTATTATTATTATTATTATTCGCATTATTCGCATCGTCTTGGCTCAAGAGGAGCCCGATGGTGCCAATGAGAGAAGAGAAGAAAGGAAATAACATAATAATAATAATAATAATAATAATAATAATAATAATAATAATAATAATAATAATAATAATAATAATAATAATAATAATAATAATAATAATAATAATAATAATAATAATAATAATAACTGATGAAAAGTAAACTAATTTCTGCATACAAGAAACGAATAGGATCCATTTTAAAAACACAACTGAATGGTAAAAACAAGATCAAAGCAATTAACACTTATGCGTTACCGGTACTAACATATTCATTTGGAATTATTAACTGGACACAGACAGAACTTCATGCCCTAGAAATTCTCACCCGCACAACATTCACCAAATACAGAAATCATCACCCTAAGTCAGCAATAGAACGAGTGACTCTACCTAGAGAAAAAGGGGGAAGAGGCTTGATTGATTTAAACAATTTATATTATAAACAAATTGAAATTCTGAGAAAGTACTTTTATACAAAATGCCCACATTCACAACTTCATAGAGCTATAGTATCGGCAGACAAGTCGATTTCTCCCCTCAATTTAAATGACGGAAATTTAAACTTGCTTCAAAAACTAAATTCTGACACAGCAAAAGAGATCAGAATATCAGAAAAGACGTTACATAGCAGACATTATAAAGAACTTCTTAAGGATAGCGTCGATAGGGTAGCATCGAACAAATGGTTAACGTCCGGGGAAATTTTCAGCGAAACAGAGGGATTTATGATCGCTATTCAAGATAAAGTAATCAAGAGTAACAATTACAAAAAATACATACTGAAAGACGTCACAGTGGAAGATAAATGTAGAAAATGTAATATGAACGGCGAAACAATTGAACATATCGTATCTGGGTGCAAAATGCTTTGTCAAACAGATTATCTTCATAGGCATAACCAAGTTGCAAACATTGTACATCAAAAATCAGCCATGAAGTATAAACTTATAAACACAACCACTGCGTATTACAAATACAAGCCTGAAAAGGTATTAGATAGTAAAGACTACAAATTATATTACGACCGGGCAGTTATAACAGACCAAACTATACATCACAATAGACCGGATATTATATTTATTGACAAGAAGAAACAAGAAACGATTTTAATTGATGTTGCCGTCCCTTTATGCCACAATGTAGAGACAACTTGGCAGGAAAAAATAAACAAATATAAGGAATTATCTATTGAAATAAAAAGGTTGTGGAAGCAGAATAATGTAACTGTTATACCGTTAATTATATCAGCAAATGGCATTGTTCCACGTAAACTCCATGACAGTATTAAACTAATTGGTCTCCAACCGAACATATACATCGAGATGCAAAAAGCAATTATTTTGAACACGTGTAGGATAGTGCGAAAATTTTTGAGCTAAGAAGAATGAAGACTTCAAGAAGTTCTC
>OX246738.1:79932264-80259764 GCA_945910005.1 Isoperla grammatica
CACATTACAAGAAAGCCTAGACGAATTAATTCAGGTAACAGTCCTAATTTTCTAAACATTGGCTTCAGCGTGGAGTTCCAAACTATCTTAAACCCTAGACCTAAAAAGCATTAGGTCTATAGGCCTAGGGGGCTCTTTGTTACTAGCCTAGGCCCTAGGTCTAGGCCTAGCCCCTAGTTGCCACAGGAAGTTCTGGACTAGCCTAGGCTAGGCCCTAGGCCCAGGCCTTAGTGCTGGCAGTACGTAGGTACGTAGGCCTAGGCCTAGGCCTAGGCCTAGACCTATTCAATTGAGGCTCAGTTCAGGGTCTGTTTAGGCCTAGGGACTAAGCCTAGAGCTTAGGGCCTATATGCTGAATTTGGACTGCAAAGGAAGCCTAGGGCCTAGGCTAGCTTAGAAATGCCATCATTTGTTATTTTTTTAACTGTTATTGTTGTGTGGGTGTATGTACACCTAGGCCAACTATACTTGCGTTTACTATGGGTTTTTAAGCTTGGACAGAGTGCTGTCTGTGTATTTACCAAGTCGAACTTGGTCCGTACCGAGGTGTTTTATCCAGCACTTAGGCTAGGTTGAACTTTAAGTAAGTAGGCCTAGTCATTGTACAAGTGTAGCCTTAGACTCTTGGGGGGAGGGTTGCCTCTGGCACCGGGCTATAAGACCCAGCTGCAGAAGAGTCTGCTAAACTAAACTAAACAAGTTCTCAGATCTTTAAGGTACTGTAAGCCTAGGGCTAGAGGTCTATACTTTCTGCCCAAAGATGGTAGGCTATGGACGGTAGGCCTACTTATGAATCTAAATTTCCATTACCTACTTAACTGTGTTAGCAGTAATTTTGCCCAGTGGCAGGTGGCTCGTTGGTCCAGTGGTTAGCATCCCTGCTTCCACTGCAGAAAGTCCCGGGTTCAAATCCCGCTTCAGGCAGAAGTTTTTTAACTTCTAATGTGGATTCAATTCCATTTCTTCTTGGCTTAGGAATAAGTAAACGGTGACTTTGAAGCCGTCCTAGCAATGAAGCACTCAATAAATTCAAAGTTGTTCTGATCGGCCTTGTTGATTCTGGCATTTGTCCGCAGGTGTTCGCACAGTCCAATCACTGATTCATAAGTTGTTAAGCGAGCGTCTCCACGAGACTCTTATGGCACTTCGTTCTATTTTTTTTTTTTTTTTTTTTTTTTTTTTTATGTCCGTCGATAGCGGTCGAACAGAAAATCCGATCAACTTGAAATTTGAACCATCCACAAGCCTCGATGTGGATTGAAGGTGTATAGTTTTGAGGGAAAATCGTTCGAAAAGTTACAAAGTTACGCCATAGTTACTGCAAAATATTTTTCTGAAACAAAATGGCGGCAAAATGTGAGATAGCCATATTTTTTTAAAGCTTTTTCCGATCACAAATAGGCCTATGTTCATGTTATGGCGATCTGATAAATATTGGCAAAGTTACACAAAAGTTACTAAAAAATATATTTCTGAAACACAGTAACAACAAAATGTGAGGTGGCTATCTTATAGTAAATTTTTGTCCGGTCACGAATATACTAATGTAAACGCGATTTAATACATATTAGAGGCAGAAATTAGATTTCTATTGCTGTCAATAACTGTTAGTAACGGTGGCGGACCGCGGCGAAAACATGACAGCGAAAATTCTTAGCAACGCACATTGCACTGCATCCAACAATGTCGGGAAGTAGGCCTATAATAGCTATGGAAATTACAAAAAATTTTGCAATGTGCATTCTTGAATATTGTTGTTAATTGTTGTTTGTATTAGCATTGAAATCTTTTCGCCAGAAAGTTTGTAGATATTTACGCGCTCGCTTATCAACGCGTCAAACAGAGCGTTTTTCTAGTATTTGAAATATCGATCTTTGATTGGTTATCGCTCACTCGTCGATGGTGTTCGAAGCCTACAGGGTTGGTTTAGTCACTTTAAATTAAAGTCCCCCACTGCAAATCAGTTTAATTACTGAGTGGATAGACTCTAAGTGTGAATTATTTATTTAATTATTTATTTATTGGTTTATTTAATCAAATCTTTAGCCTATTGTTCCTAAAAACACCTTGCAATGAGGCCTCTTTAATTGGTTTAACTTGCACCAGCTTCTAGGGCTAGGATTATTAAACGTTTAAACGCCCGTGGCTAATTGTCTAAGGATTTTATTGCAATTTGAAATGCCATATTGTCTCATTTCCTCTTTCTTAGTGCAGTAAGGATCTCCTTCATGTTGCCAAAATAGGGCAAAAGGTGAAACAAACGTTTAAATTTGCACATTTACTAATTTGAGAATGCTGAATACAAAAAAAGATGGCCCCAAACGGAACTAATTTATTATAGTTGACGACTTATTAGGCCTAATTAAAAATAATGTTCATTAATTAAATTGAGCTATTCTCGATTTAAGGGGAAGGTAGCCTACACTGAAAAATCACAACATTTTGCTGATAGTCCATTTTTTTTTTTTTTTTTTTTTAATAAATACTATATTTTATCAGGTTTCTCTTAAAGCAATTTAATTTTAAGTCTGCGCTATTACTATATGCCAAATAAATTATTATGTTGTGTCTCTGTGCGCTTGAACCATTTAAAGTAAAATTTAATCAAGAGTAATTTAGTTAATTATTCAATTAATAATTTTTTTACTATACAAAACGTGATAATAAGATGCCAATGTAGGCCTACCTCAGTCCTCAACTATCACTTTTATAGTTAAAACACATTCAAACCAACAGGAAGTAACTTTTCTTTTTTCTTTTTTTCTTCTTATGCGATGATGACTTTTCAGCCTGACTAATGATGACTTTATAGAAGTCACAATTAATTTAATCTTGGATTAATCACATTATTAATATATCAATCAACATAAAAATTGTTAAAAAACCAGTGTTGTTAAAGCTACTTTAAAAGTAGCACTGTTACAGCTACAGCTATGTAATTGATCTTTGAAAGTAACTTAGCTACTTTTCAGCTACTGTATTTTGTCAAGTAGCTCGCTACTTGCACAGCTACTCAAAAAAAGTAGTCACACTACTTTACAGTTACTTTCACTTTTTATAAAAGACCAAAAGTACGTACTATTTATTGAAACGGCGGTACGGTCCGGTCATACTCATATCACAGCTGACGGGGTGAAACAGCAAACTCAGCGCTGGGGAGGCGGTTTTGGGACTATAGAGCAAGAAAGCCAATGTCAGTCGTCGTTCCGAACCTGTGACAGTGGGCGAAACAAAACGTGTTAGTTTATTGCAAAAATAGAGTAGCGGCGACTTTTCGCTACAAATACTCGTATATAGTAGTAGCTTGCTACTCGCTACTTTACTGCATTTTCAAATGTAGTGCGCTACCAGTCTTGCTACCAAAAAAAGTAACATGCTACAAGTAGCGCGTTACGGGTACTTAACAACACTGTAAAAAACGTAGCCTGTGGCATATCAAACTGTATCATTTGTACTCTGCAATGTGATAATGTGAATGGGTCATTCCATCAGAAATCAACCAGAGGTGGTTGCTGACACATTTTTATTTTTTTTTATATTTTGCACATGGATACTTACATATATCTAGTTTCCAAATCACTTCTTTTTAAATTTTTAGGGCTTTCCGTTTTCCATATATGGGCATTATAAGCTGTTTGCGTAGTGTAAACTTGTACGTTTTTGATGTTAGGGGTTGTTATTACCATTCAAAGGGGTTTCAAGCTACAGCATCCATATGCATATTAAAACACTCACAATACATTGCTCTTTAGATATATGTATAAACAATTTCACTATTGTATCCATAAAGGACATAACATAGGGCATAAAGTTTGTTTAGACAATTGCTCTTTTTAAACTTTTTGAAACCGAATAACTTAAAAGGGGGTGCAGGTATCAAAACAATTCTTTTTGTGAACTATACTCTAGGCCCATGGGTACAAACATGCAAAAAATCGGTTTGATACTGGGTCCCCTTCCCCCCCAAAAAAAATCACTAAAAGGGGCAAAACTCAGGTTTGACATATTCAAGGTCGCACATCTCAAAAGGGGGACTTAGTAAAAATTTGAAACTTTGGGAAAACAAACATATGGTCATACCCTACATTGTCTTCAAATTTGGAGTTGATACTCTGGACCGTTAAGATTTGACAGCTATCTGAAATATGGGGAAATTTGGCACTGTGCGTTAATATATTAACATGTTATAAATGATAATTAGTGTGTATTATTACTCTCAGATGTGTTTCACTCAAGTATGAGTAAAATTTCCATTAGTGAATTAGTGATATTGATCTAAATCAATACGTGTGGTTAGTCAATAATGTTAGAAACAAATTATGGGGGTAGGCAAAGGCGAGTCATTTAGGCAGAGGCTTCGCCTCTGAGCTTTGGACTCTGTGGCTTTAGGAAGAGCTTTGGCTCTGTTGCTTTGCGAAGAGCTTTGGACTCTGTAACTTTGCGAAGAGCTTTGGACTCTGTAGCTTTGCGAAGAGCTTTGGCTCTGTTGCTTTGCGATGAGCTTTGGTCTCTGTAACTTTGCAAAGAGCTTTGGATCTGTTGCTTTGCAAAGAGCTTTAGACTCTGTAGCTTTGCAAAGAGCTTTGGACACTGTTGCTTTGCGTATTTAAGTTTTTGTTCTTCAACGTTTATAACTTCAGCAATAACAACATTAAGAGGAATACGGCTGAGTTATGATACTTAGAACTTGAAATACATCTGTATGTACAGAATTCGTACTATTTACTACTTTACTTTTTACTATATTCGTACTATTCTTACTATCGTATACAGAATTTACACTATTCGTACAGAAAATCTTTTTAGAGTGGTTTTTGATAAAATGTATTGCCTTTCGACCTACGCGCTTTAGATACGTCTAGGCCTATATGATCTAAATATTATATAGAAACGAGTTATGTAAACAATACACTCAATCACAAAACGTGGAATAATACCCCAAAACACGAACTATCATATATATACCTCTGACCCCTAAATGACCAAGCATGGGTCCCACATGCAAACATCATACGAGTTCTGTCGGCAAACGAACTGACAACGTCTACCGGGCGATCGCACAATATACCATATTAACTCAGCGTACAAATCAGTAGTATGATGAATGCCAACTAGTTGGGTATTAACCCAAAAACTGTGATCATTAACATGATACTTGTAAATGTAAGTAATGTCATTAAAAATCAACTTAGAATATTACAAAAACGCAGCCAAGGTAGTATTGTTTTACTCATATTTCAGATAGCTGTCAAATCTAAACCGCCCAGAGTATCAACTCCAAATTTGAAGACAATGTAGGGTATGACCATATGTTTGTTCTCCCAACGTTTCAAATTTTTACTAAGTCCCCCTTTTGAGATGTGCGACCTTGAATATGTCAAAATCTGAGTTTTGCCCCTTTTGGTGATTTTTTTTTCGGGGGGAAGGGGACCCAGTATCAAACCGATTTTTTGCATGTTTGTACCCATGGGCCTAGAGTATAGTTCACAAAAAGAATTGTTTTGATACCTGCACCCCCTTTTAAGTTATTCGGTTTCAAAAAGTTTAAAAAGAGCAATTGTCTAAACAAACTTTATGCCCTATGTTATGTCCTTTAGGGATACAATAGTGAAATTGTTTATACATATATCTAAAGAGCAATGTATTGTGAGTGTTTTAATATGCATATGGATGCTGTAGCTTGAAACCCCTTTGAATGGTAATAACAACCCCTAACATCAAAAACGTACAAGTTTACACTACGCAAACAGCTTATAATGCCCATATATGGAAAACGGAAAGCCCTAAAAATTTAAAAAGAAGTGATTTGGAAACTAGATATATGTAGGTATCCATGTGCAAAATATAAAAAAAATTAAAAATGTGTCAGCAACCACTTTTCTTAAAATTGGTTGATTTCTGATGGAATGACCCGAATATAACATATTTGAAAAAATCAATATTTAATTAACAAAATATTAATATAATTAATTGTCAATTTAAGAATGTATAGTTAGGTACAATATGTACATATAAGACTCGAATTTAACGCTCGCCCGGTCGCCCGAGGCGAGTAAATTGTTACTCGGGCGAGTCAAGTTTTAAATTCACTCGCCTGATGGGCGACTTTTGAACAAACATAAACCCTTAAAAAGTGCGATATCTCATTACCACAAGCTACAAAGTACAGACGTTGTTCTTGATACCAATAATTCTTCCCGATCATTTCAGCAACTAGGTCAAAACAGTGTTCTTCAACTAAACAACCGTGGTGGCAAGTTAAAGTGAGATGTTGATACAAATTAGAAGATACGGAAATGGTAGGACTAGTGTTTTTCTTTTCGGACTAGTAAGATAGAAACCCCACTCGGCCGATGGGCGAGTGCTAAATAATTTAAAATTCGAGCCCTGTGCACATATCCTAAAGCATTTGAGGACAGTTAAAGAAGAGAAGGCAGAAGACTGGAAGAAGTTTGCAAGGAAACTGGAACAAGACTCAGAAGGAAACAAGAAGATGCTGTATGGCATAGTGAAGAGTAAGAGGAAATAAAGAGGGGGACAAAGGTACTTAACAGAAGACTCAGAGAGACTCATTACAGATTCAGAAGAAATAAAGGAAAGATAGAAAGAGTACTTCAATCAATTGTTGAATGTGAGAGCCGCGGCAGAGAACAGGCAGTAGAGTTGGAGGAGGTGAGGGAAAAAGCGGATGAGAATGGACCGGCGTGGCAAGAAGTGGAGGTGGCATTAAAAAGGATGAAAAATGGGATGGCTGCAGGAGTGGATGAACTTGTGGTGGAAATGATTAAAGCTGGGGGCCCAAGTGCAATGCATTGCTTATACAGGGTGATCAGAGGGATATGGAAGGAAAAGAAGATAACAAGGGACTGGGAGAAAGGAGTCATTGTACCGATTTACAAAAAAGGCGACAAAAAGAAGTATGGAAACTTCAGAGGAATAACTTTACTATGCCATACATCAAAGATATATATGAAAGAATTATAGATAGAAGAATGAGAGTAGAGATACAACATATGCTGAACGAGAAGCAATATGGGTTCAGATGGGGAAGATCAACTAGAGACCCGATATTTGTACTGCGACAAGCTATGGAAAGAAGTTGGGCGTTAGGTAAAAGAATGACTGAATGAGTATGGTTTTCCTGGACATCGAAAAGGCATATGACAGTGTTCCGATGAAGGTAGTGTGGGAAAGCCTGAAAAGAAAAGGAGTGGACAAAGGACTGACAGACAGAGTTAGAAGCATGTAGGCCTACAGAGTATGCGAAAGCTGTGTAAAAACACAGTTTGGGAGGTCGGGGTGTTCCAAAAAACACAAGGGCTGAGGCAAGGAAGTGTGTTGTCACCATTGCTATATATAATAGTGATGGATGACATACACAATAAGGTAAAGATGGAAGAAACAGAAGAGGTGGAGGTTATGCTGTTTGCAGACGACTTTGTGGCATGGTCGGAGTATGAAAAGGCACTGCAGAGATACACGGACAGGTGGAAGAGGCAAATTGAAGAGGCAGGCATGAAAATAAGCATAAGCAAGAGCAAGGTGGTAACAATGCCAGGAGAAGGAGATGTAGGGAACTACCATGCAGAGATACAGATTGGAGGTGAAACCCTGGAGGTGGTGGAGAGCTTTGCCTACCTAGGAAGTGAAATAATGTCAAGCGGGAAGATAAGAATCAAAGGAAATCAACAACAGGATAGGATACAAAAGGTCAGTTACTTCTATCAATGTGTAAAAGGTTTGGTGTGGGACAGGGAAACAGAAATACCAATACAGGTCAAGACGACATTGTACAAGACCCATTCATACCAATTCACATATGCGGCAGAAACCTGGAATATGGGGGATAGAGAAGAAAGTCAAATACAGGCAGCGGAGATGAGATTCCTGAGGAGCACGGTGGGAAAGACAAGAAGAGACAGGATTAGAAATACAAACATTAGAGAACTGCTTGGTGTGGAGAAGCTAGGGGACAGAATGGGAAGGACAAGGCTGAGATGGTTTGGACACATGAAACGGATGACGGAAAAGAGGATGCCTAGGAGAATATATGAAAAAAGATCGAAGGAAGAAGAAGATGGGGAAGACCAAGGAAGAGATGAAAGGAAAAGATTGCTGAAGACTTAAACAGAAGAGAGCAGAGAACTGGGAGGATTTAGAGGAAGAACAATTGTGGGAAGATAGGAAGAGGTGGAAAAATTTGGTTGTGAAACCCAAGCTGACCCTGCCAGAAGCAGGAAGCGGCGATGGATAATAATGATGATGACATTGATAAATATTAAATATGCTTTTTCATTGCCTATGCAACATATACGCAAGATATTATGCAAGGTATTATGTGTGTGTTAATAAAACTAAAATATTTGCAGGTTAGTCCTCCACGTCCTACTTCTAGGCCTATATATACAGTAGTCCCCCTTTAATTCGAAATTCAGGGGCCCTCAAAATACCAACTTCGAAATATAAAAATTCGAAATATGTAAATTTCCTCGCCGCATATCGCCAAAGAACCTATGTTGTATCGCCGCTGGAAACGCCATAACCACCCACTTGAACATTGAAACCCATCGATCTTTAATTTGAGCGCGATCATGTCCGCTTGTTGTTTTAAAATTACACCAGTCAAGGGTATATTCGCAACACGGGCGCGACTGAAATACTCGATATTGTATATTGTAATACTTGATATTGTAGTCTCGTACTTTCGTTTGGTTGCCGACATTTTTCACACAGTTCGATGTTCACTATCACACACTTGATACACTGATATGCTCCAAACAACACACTCGACCACACGTGCTACCAGCTCACTCGAACAACAACAAGTGATGAGTCAATGCCAGCGCATGCGCAGGCGTCCGTCCGGCCGACTTGCTTCGAGGCTGCCCATCTGTGGTCGGTCGGCAACAGCTATTAGGATTGGGGAGGGGGAGGGGGGGTGGAATGTTGCAGGCAGGCAACGCATCTCGGGGCGACCGCTCGCTATTGTCGTTGCGTTGTTTACAAAAACTGGAATTACCGGGAAATGGCTCAAGCTGCACTTCAGTCACCGTCATTTATTTCGAAATAAACGACTTCAAATGAAAGAATGTCAGTACCTTCGTTCTGAAATTCACTTCAAATTACGAAATAGCTGAATTTCGAATTAACAGATGAAAATAACATGTAGTTTTTCTGGGACATGGAAACCTCTTCAATCTACATGAGTTTTCGAAGTAAGCGAGTTCGAATTTTCCGGGGACTACTGTATTTGTGTTAGGGGTTCACCTTTTTGCACCATAATAACTTATTATTTAATGAAACGTGGTAATTCTTTCTTACATTGCGCGTTGTCTTACACATTTGTCACAATAACAGCACTTCTGGAGCACTGTCCATCACAGATACACAGATGAGAGCATAGTAAAGACGCTTTCAGGCAACAGCATTTAGGTCCACAGTGAATCTTGCAGTGTTGGAAAGTAGCGCGCTGAAAGTAGCGCGCTACTGGTAGCATGCTACTTTTGTTCAGTAGCGGGATGGTAGCGCGCTACTTTAAAAAACGTGGTAGCGTAGCGAGTAGCATGCTACATTTTTTAAGTAGCGTGAGCGGAAATTTTCGCTACTTTATTTTCCTTCCTTGGTTCATTTTTTTTCAATATGTAACTAACCACCACTAATACTTATGACACACACCCACCCCAACTTGACATGGTCGTAAATATCTTCGAGGGTCAGTGGTTGATTTAATGAGTAATGAGTACTCCGGACGGCCGGCTACGGTCGGGCGGATGGTCCCGGACCACTTCCTGCCCCAAACTTTCTCTCGCACAAAAGTTTACAAGACCTACCCCTCAAAATCGAAATGTCACACTTCCTTTGGTCACTTTTACCCCTGATTTTTACTATGTGATCGGCGATTCGAAAAAATGCTATGACCATTCGTTGCTTGGAGCTTGAGTTCGTAGGTCTACAATGACGTCTACTCCTTCATCAGCAGAAAAAAGTGAATGCGAAAGTGAGAATCTAAAGCTACCATGGCCTGCTTACGAGCATTTTGAACATAAACTTTGTGGCATACAATTTTTTTTAGAATAGTGTGATACTCCCAGAAACTTGAAACCACGATGTTTATTTTGTTTGTAGTTTTGCATGATATGTCATACAGTCATACTTGCTGTTTTCGAAAAGTAGTGCAAAAAGTAGCGCAAAAAGTAGCGCTCTACTTTTAAAAAAAAGTAGCGTGAACGGTAGCGCGCTACTTTTTAAGTGGAAGTAGCGGTAGCGTTAGCATGCTACTTTGAACAAGTAGCGTTTACAACACTGGAATCTTGCAACCACATATGACAAGTTCCCGACATTGCGCTGATACTTGCATGTAGAAAACACAGTGTATGATTATGTGAACATTATTCATCTGTAGTTCCAACATCATTTAAACAAAATATACCAATATTTACCTCTGGACGAACAGTTCACAATGGTTTGTAGCATAATTCTAAAATTCGCCAGCCCCAGTCAGTTGCTTCTGGAAGTATGACAGATTGAACTAAGCATTGGCCCCAAACGTGTCCTGCTTGGTAAGCAGCTCGCTTTACATGTTCGTTGAGTGTTGCTTGAGTTACAGGAATATTCTCAAGCTTTTACAGTAGTCCCCGGAAAATTCGAACTCGCTTACTTCGAAAACTCATGTAGATTGAAGAGGTTTCCATGTCCCAGAAAAACTACATGTTATTTTCATCTGTTAATTCGAAATTCAGCTATTTCGTAATTCGAAGTGAATTTCAGAACGAAGGTACTGACATTCTTTCATTTGAAGTCGTTTATTTCGAAATAAATGACGGTGACTGTAGTGCAGCTTGAGCCATTTCCCGGTAATTCCAGTTTTTGTAAACAACGCAACGACAATAGCGAGCGGTCGCCCCGAGATGCGTTGCCTGCCTGCAACATTCCACCCCCCCTCCCCCTCCCCAATCCTAATAGCTGTTGCCGACCGACCACAGATGGGCAGTCTCGAAGCAAGTCGGCCGGACGGACGCCTGCGCATGCGCTGGCATTGACTCATCACTTGTTGTTGTTCGAGTGAGCTGGTAGCACGTGTGGTCGAGTGTGTTGTTTGGAGCATATCAGTGTATCAAGTGTGTGATAGTGAACATCGAACTGTGTGAAAAATGTCGGCAACCAAACGAAAGTACGAGACTACAATATCAAGTATTACAATATACAATATCGAGTATTTCAGTCGCGCCCGTGTTGCGAATATACCCTTGACTGGTGTAATTTTAAAACAACAAGCGGACATGATCGCGCTCAAATTAAAGATCGATGGGTTTCAATATTCAAGTGGGTGGTTATGGCGTTTCCAGCGGCGATACAACATAGGTTCTTTGGCGATATGCGGCGAGGAAATTTACATATTTCGAATTTTTATATTTCGAAGTTGGTATTTTGAGGGCCCCTGAATTTCGAATTAAAGGGGGACTACTGTATTTTTCTTAGTGAAAAGTTGCGTTCGGCAATCATTCACTGATTGTATCGATGAGCTGCGGTCATACATTACAACAAAAAAGCGTTGAAGAACTGAAAACTGCACCATCAGAAACTACAACCAGTTGTAGACTGTTCTTCCAGGAGTAAATATTGTTATTTTTTGTAAATGATGTTGGAAATACAGATGTATAATGTTCGTATGTACACTGTTATTTACATGCAGGTATCAGCGCAATGTTGAGAACTTGTCAGATGTGGTTGCAAGATTCAGTGTGGACCTAAATGCTCTTGCGTGATAGCGTCTTTACTGTGCTCTCATCGTATCTGTGATGGACAGTGCTCCAGAAGCTCTGTTATTGTGACAAATGTATAAAACATTGCACAATGTAAGAAAGAATTACCAGGTTTCATTAGATAATACATATTATTATGTTGTAAATGGGGAACTCTTGACACAAATATATAAATAATAAATATATACAAATAAATAAACAAATATATAAATTTAACCAAATAAAAACACTAATAATTTCGTGGCATGTATTTATGTTAATAAAATTATAACCTTTGCGGGTTAGTCCGCCACGTCCTACCTCGACCATATTATTGCCGACGTTTCAGGAACCTTATGGTCCCTATCCTCAGGGCGTCGAACTCCCAACTGTCCAACATCAGTTGGAGTTCAACGCCCTGAGGATAGGGACCACAAGGCTCCTGAAACGTTGTCAATAATATGGTTGAGGTAGGACGTGGTGGACTAACCCGCAAATATTTCAATTTTACTAACACATATACTTGCATAGGTTGGTAATAACAAAGCATATTAAATATTTATCAATATAATATTATTAATAACTGATATATATATATATATATGAAGTAATAGGTTCTCGGGTTGCTGTCCACGTTACTTGCTCTCTAGTGACTGGTTGCTGGCCCAGAAATGGGCCATTGTCATTGTCTTGACGTTTCGGCAAAATCGCATTTGCCATCTTCAGGATGATCCGTTGGTTTCAGAGGCTGAGAATGAGTCAACCAGTCTCTAGAGAGCAAGTAACGTGGAACAGCAACCCGAGAACCTGTTACTTCATCTTCTTCAGTCTGCGAAAACCTACAGAATAACATATATATATATATATATATATATATATACTAGGAAAACGCTCTGTTTGACGCGTTGATAAGCGAGCGCGTCAATATCTACGAACTTTCTGGCAAAAAGTTTTCAATGCTAATACAAACAACAATTAACAACAATTCAAGAATGCGCATTGCAAATATTGTTCTTATTTCCATGGCTTTTATACTTTCCGACATTGTTGTATGCAGTGCAATATGCGTTGCTAAGAATTTTCGTGGTCATGTTTTCGCTGCGGTCCACCACCGTTACTAACACTTATTGGCAGCAATAGAAATGTAATTTCTGCCTCTAATACGTATTGGATTGCATATACATTAGTATATTCGTGACCGGACAACAATTTACTAGAAGATAGCCACCTCACATTTTGCCGTTACTGCGTTTTACAAAAATATTTTCGAGTTACTTCTGTGTAACTTTGCCAATATTTATCAGATCGCCATAACATGAACATATTCGTGATCGGAAAAAGCTTTAAAAAAATATGGCTATCTCACATTTTGCCGCCATTTTGTTTCAGAAAAATATTTTGCAGTAACTATGGTGTAACTTTGTAACTTTTCGAACGATTTTGCCTCAAAACTATACACCTTCAATCCACATCGAGGCTTGTGGATGGTCCAAATTTCAAGTTGATCGGACTTTCTGTTCGACCGCTATCGACGGACATAAAAAAAAAAAAAAAAAAAACAGAACGAAGTGCCATAAGAGTCTCGTGGAGACGCTCGCTTCGCTCGCTTATTTAGTTTTCAAGTTTTCGCGGACATATGTGTACCTGTTGCAACTTTCTGGAGATTGTTGCGGCGAATAATGTACTAAAGAAATAGGCACTGACTTACCCTTCCCTCCCTGATGTTACGGGAAAGTCACATCTCCCATCTTCAGAGGCCCTCACTCGACGATGTGCATCTCGAGCTTCGAAGCTGCGAACTGACTGGTTCAGTCGTTGTCATTCCTCTCGCGTGTATGTCTGCGTCATGGTTCTTATTTCGTAGTGAAACCAGGTTGGATCGACTACGCGTCAGGGGTCCACGTTCAGGGGTAGTGACGTACTCCACGCCCTTAGGGCTGGGGCCTTGTGTTGGCGTCACGACGTTCACGCTGTCAGAACGTTGCACATGGGCTTCTTGTTGGTGTTGAAGGAGAACTGGTTTCCAGGAAGTAGGCAAACGTTGTCCGTCATCCCGTTTGTTAAGGCTTCCCGGTCTCTTCTCTATCTCAATAGCCTCTCGAATGACACGTACTTGAAATTCATTGACCGAAGCTAACGTTCTGGTGTTTTCAAATCTTATAGAGTGGCCGTTTTTTTTGACGTGTTGGGCCAGGCCTGAAGGCCTGGTCAGACCAACCGACGTATATCAGTGAGACGGGATGAACACCGATTAGCAGTCAACAGTGGCAGAGAGACATCAGGCCTGGCCCAACACGTCAAAAAAACCGGCCACTCTATAAGCTTTGAAAACACCAGAACGTTAGCTTCGGTCAATGAATTTCAAGTACGTGTCATTCGAGAGGCTATTGAGATAGAGAAGAGACCGGGAAGCCTTAACAAACGGGATGACGGACAACGTTTGCCTACTTCCTGGAAACCAGTTCTCCTTCAACACCAACAAGAAGCCTGTGTGCAACGTTCTGACAGTGTGAACGTCGTGACGCCAACACAAGGCCCCAGCCCTAGGGGCGTGGAGTACGTCACTACCCCTGAACGTGGACCCCTGACGCGTAGTCGATCCAACCTGGTTTCACTACGAGATAAGAACCATGACGCAGACATACACGCGAGAGGAATGACAATGACTGAACCAGTCAGTTCGCGGCTTCGAAGCTCGAGATGCACATAATCGAGTGAGGGCCTCTGAAGATGGGAGGTGTGACTTTCCCGAAACGTCAGGAAGGGAAGGGTAAGTCAGTGCCTACTTCTTTAGTACATTATTCGCGGCAACAATCCCCAGAAAGTTGCAGCTGGTACATATATATGACGGACAAAACTACAGAATAACATATGACCCCAACAAAGCTGTTGGGGTCTATCCTTCTACCTATTATATATATAGGCCTATATATATATTGCCATCTTCCTAGAAATGAAAAATGCCATATTCGATACCACACATGAATATGATATGCTTTAGGATTGTTGTATGTATTTTATTAAGCGAGCATCTCCATTAGACCTTTTTTTTGTTTTTATGTCTGTCGATAGCGTCGAACGGAAAGTCCGATCAACTTGAAATTTGGACCATTCACAAGCTTCGATGTGGATTGAAGGTGTATAGTTTTGTGGCAAAATAGTTTGAAAAGTTACAAAGTTACACCTTAGTTACTGCAAAATATTTTTCTGTAGTAAAATGGTGGCAAAATGTGAGGTGGCCATATTTTTATAAAGATTTCTCCGTTCTCGAATATGTTCATTTTATGGTGATCTGATAAGTATTGGCAAAGTTACACGAAAGTTACTCGAAAATATTTTTCTGAAACACATTAGCCCACGTAACGGCAAAATTTGAGGTGGCTATATTATAGTAAATGTTTGTCCGGTCATGAATATACTAATATAAACGCAATCTGATACGTATTAGAGGCAGAAATTACATTTCTATTGCTGTCAATAAGTGTTAGTAACGGTGGCGGAACGCGGCGAAAACACTAGACAAAGTGACAACGAAAAATCTTAGCAACGCACACTGCAAGACGTCCAACAATGTCGGGAAGTATAATAGGTATGGAAATTAGAAAAACGTTTGCAATGCACATTCTTGTATTGTTGTTAATTTTATTAGGCTAGCTTTGAAAACTTTTCACCAGAAAGTTCGTAGATATGGACGCGCTCGCTTATCAACGCGTCAACTAGAGCGTTTTCCTAGTATATTCTAATTGATCATTTAATTATATTAATATTTTGTTAATTGAATATTTATTTTTTCAAATGTGTAATATTCACACTCACATATTGCACAGTGCAAATCATAGAGTTTGATATGTCACATGCTGTGTTTTTTAACACAATTTTTATATTGATTGATTGATTGATTGATTAATAATGTAATTATTGTAAAATTTAATTGTGACTGCTATAAAAGTTACTTCCTGTTGGTATAAATGTGTGTTTAACTATAAAAGTGATAGTTCAGGTACATTGGCATCTTATCACGTTTTGTTAAAAATTAAGTTTTTTATTAATTGCACAATTAACTTAATTACTGTTGATTAAATTTTACTTTAATCGAACCATCAAAGTCATATGTATGATTTTCTTTCATTTAATACCTCACTTGACTATATTGAGTTCATTAAGTCTAGAATAGCTCAATTTAATTAATTAATTTTAATTAATAAGTCGTCAACCATAATTAGTTCGGTTTGGGGCCATCAATTTTTGGATTCAGCATACTCAAATTAGTCAGTGTGCAAATTTTCACGTTTGTTTCACTTTTTGCACTAATTTTAGACATCTTTACTCCACTATTCTCACCCATTTTGTTGAATGTTTACTTTGTCAGCACGAATGCTCACACAAATTTATGTTGGGCAATTCCAGCTCCCCTTCCTTCCCAATAAACTTCTTGGTATTTAAGCAGCAGTCAATAGGCATACCCTCTTATAACACGATGGACATATTTCGGAAAGAAAAAACCTTGGAACAACTTTTTGTTTTCTTCTTTTTATAACGCTTATATTAACTTGCCTTGTTTGTCTGGACGGAATCTTTGAATCGATATTCCACCTACTTTTAGATGTCCGATCAAGCTGAAATTTTTTACACAGACGTATACCTGATGACAATACATGAATCACATATCATATTTACTAAATTGTCAATTAATTTATCATAATTAATTAATTAATGTTTTACATGGAAATCGATGAATCTTTGAATCGATATTCCACCTACTTCTAAATCTCCGATCAAGCTGAAATTGTTTACACAGACGTATTTCTAATGAAAATACATGAATCAACTGTCATATTTACTAAATTGTCAATTAATTCATCATAATTAATTAATTAATGTTTTATATGGAAATCGATGGTTAACCCACTTTCCAACGTCAAATCGAGTTATAAGTTTTCACACAGACGTATTCTTAATGACAATACACGAATCCATTGTCATATTTACTAAATTGGCAATCAATTCATCATAATTAATTAATTAATGTTTTATATGGAAACCGATGTTCAACCCATTTCCCAACGTCAAATCGAGTTGAAGGTTTTCACACAGACGTATTTTAAATGACAATACACGAATCAATTGTCATATTAACTAATTAATCAATTAATTCATCATAATTAATGAATTGATGTTTTATATGGGAATCAATGTTTAACCCACTTCTTAACGTCAAATCGAGTTAAAGTTTTCACACAGACGTGTTCTTAATGACAATACACGAATCAATTGTCGTATTAACTTAATAATCAATTAATTCATCATAATTAATTAATTCATGTTTTATATGGAAATCGATATTTCACCCACTTTCCAACGTTGAATTGAGCTGAAAGTTTTCACACAGACGTATTTTTAATGACAATACACGAATCAATTGTCATATTTACTAAATATTTAAATCATTAATCATAATTAATTAATTAATGTTTTATATGGGAATCGATGTTTAATCCACTTCCCAACGTCGAATTGAGCTGAAAGTTTTCACACAGACATATTCTTAATGACAATACACGTATCAATTGTCATATTTACTAAAAATAGTCTATTAATTCATCATAATTAATTAATGTTTTATATGGGAATCGATGTTTCACCCACTTCCCAACGTCAAATCGAGTTGAAAGTTTTCACACAGACGTATTTTTAATGACAATACATGAATCAATTGTCATATTTACTAAATAATCAATTAAGCCATCATAATTAATTAATTGATGTTTTATATGGGGATCGATAAAACACTCACTTTCGAACGTCGAATTGAGCTGAAAGTTTGCACACAGACGTATTCTTAATGACAATACATGAATCAATTGTCATATTTACTAAATAATCAATTAAACCATCATAATTAATTAATCGATATTCGATATATATTCGATTGCAAGATTCTTTGACTAAAAAGTAAAAAGTATAAAATAATATTACATGAAAAAATATATTTTTTTAAAAACAACGCTTATATTTAAATGCACTAAAAAGTAAAAAATAAATTTTTGCCCAACAAATTTTTGCCTCACTCGGAAAATAAAAGCGTTGGGTGCTTTCCCTGCATTAACAGCAGAATACTGCAATCTATGTCAATACCGAAAGCGTTTAACGCTTTTATTTTCCGAGTGAGGCAAAAATTTGTTGGGCGAAAATTTATTTTTTACTTTTTAGTGTGATTTAAATATAGGCTAAGCGTTGTTTTTAAAAAAATATATTTTTTTCATGTAATATTTTTGTTAAGTACTGTAGCCTAATAATTATTATAATATTGTTTTATTAGCAAAATGTTCAGAAACAAGATTTTTTTCTATTTCAATGGAAATTTTGCGGCATAGTTGGGAACCACTGACCTTGTGTAATGTAATACTAATACCAAAGATTATAAAGGGTGTTATAGATAGTTATTGCCCGTGTTAAATTATCTGCGCCTGTGATTTTACTCTCCGCTTCCCCTCGCCTACAAGCTAGTCGTAGTTCTGCTTCACATTACCGGCAGCGCTGGAGTCACATTTTTGGTTGCAGATTGCCCCTCGCCCCTATCAAAAGTAGCAATACCCATGTTTCATATGTCTCACTCACTCATGCTGCTTCTGCCATTTCCTATCTTTCTCTCACGGTAGTCGCGAGTGTCGTGTTATCTGAGTCTCCCCTACCTCCAAGCCTCGGCCAAGCCTTCACCGCCAGACAGTGTTGCCACCAATTCGTCCCATTCATGTTATTTCTCCACGGATCTGTTGGCTGGCTGGCTCGGACGTTTTATTACGAATTACTTTTATCGATACGTTGTCGCGTCTAGAGACAATCCTTGTGTTAACTATATTAGTACGATAGTATGATTGTTATCTAGTAGGGCTTTTTATGTATTACCAATTATATAATTGTCTAAGTTATTTATTACTCATTCCGATGTCCAATACCAGGACGGACGGAAGGCTAATATTGCACTCTTGATCCATTAGATTAGTGGTGTAGGTGAGAAGGGGAATGCCGGGGACTATTAGGAGGACTCAATCCTAACATTCGTCTTATGACTGAGGGAAACCTCAGTAAGGATTGCCAGCGGCGGGAAGTAAGTTTCGTTTACCAATGTGGAGCCGATTCAATCGGTGGTTGTCAAATGGGTACCAGCTTTGAGGTTTTATATTATCGAATTTATAAAATCCTATATTCGAGTACTTGTGGTTATCAAAATATGACGAGCAAGTTTGATATGATTAACAGAAAGCAACATGGATGTAATTTGTTTCCTTTTAGTATAAATATGTGCAAGTACTGTATTCAAGATTACGGCGGGCGATTTCCTTCATAGAGCAGTATCTGTCGGTATGACTCGATAGTTACATGTTTTGTGCGTTGGAAAAGGACTTACCAAGTTAGAATTGCCAAGATAAATTATTACGTAACATTATATATGCAAGCGAACCAAAACACAAAAATAGATAGTTTGGCCTGCACATTCGTGTGTTCCTACTTCTTAATGGAACATATTTATAGTTTTTAAATTAGAAAATAAATTCGTATTTATATGAGTCTACCACTCAGTAACAAGACTGATTTTCAGTGGGGGACTTTAACACTAAAGTGACTAAACCAACCCTGTAGGCTCCGAACAACATCGTCGAGTGAGCGATAACCAACCAAAGATCTATATTTCATATATGAAACACATTAATCAGTGACTGGACAGTGCGATCACCCGCGGACAGATGCCAGAATCAACAAGGCCGATTCAGAACAACTTTGAATATATACTGAGTGCAGTGGCGTAGGAATAGCCCGGGCAGCCCGGGGGCCTGTGGTCTAGAGGGGCCCGGTTTAGACTGCCCTGAGTTGTAAACCTATCACTGTTTATAAGCTTCAATAAACTCGTACAAAATTCCTACGAAAATTTGTCTCAATTCGGTCGTGTTCAAGAAACGAGATTGTAAATCTTGCGTCTATAAAAGTAATTTTCAAAATACTGCATAATATTCCACTTTCCTTATGTTTGTTCTGTAAACGGCATGGATGATAAGTTCGTAATAACACTACCAGTTAGTGTTGCAAGTTCAGAACGCTCATTTTCAAAATTGAAAATAATGCATGGGATGAGAACACTTTCGATTGAATAATGGTCAGAAGAAGTATATTACTACCACCTAATCAATTCGTTTCCTATCGCTTAAGTTCGGAATTGGAAGTTCTTAATCAATGGCCGTACAAATCTAAAATTTAGTCCCAGATCCCAGTTTTCATTATTGTTGCTTTTCAGGTAAGAAACAAGTCTGAAGTTAAAATCCCAATTTTGGAGGCGACTATAGCTAGCAGACTAACGCAACAATTAGTGACAATAGTTACAACAATTGCTGACTTTATACGCCTTTAAATAATGATCAGGAACAGGAAAATAATCCCGGACAAAATATAATATCACGTTTACGAGTCTATGATAGGGGCCCACCAGGTTATATTGGCCGGGGGCCCGTGGTTTTCTAGATACAACTGACTGAGTGCTTATGATTGTGAAGACAATTCGAATTGCAATTAAAAACTCGCCATTGCAGCTATTATTGTGAATGATGGCCCTATACGTGTGCATATTTTAGGTCCTATGTACAGACAAGACTTCGATAATACAAAACTCACACTTATGCGTGCTAAGATCGAGACGAAATTCTCGTTGCGCGATGGGGGGCGGGGGGCAAATGGGGCACTTGCCCATCCTGGATGTCAGGAATTTTAACATTTATGTATCTATAATATCTATCTATAACATGTATATATCGGCTATCTATACGACACGCGCTATAAAGTATGTAAGGATATATTGTATTGCATTGTATTATAAATAACAAATAATTGAAATTGAAATTATATAGTCAATCCAGCCCTTCACGAATATGTCGATTTCAACGCGTTCCGATAAGTATTGTTATTTGTAGATAGACTGATACAATATGACCACGCCAGCCCCCGGCCTCTGCACCAGACGTCAAGTGCTCGCTGACTAGCTTCCTATTTTTTTTCTTTTTTATTTTTTACATTCTCTTACGTTTTTTTTTTATTTCACGTATAGGATTTTAATATGCGTTTTACTTTTTGTTTCTTTGGTCAATCGCGGCCAGACGGGCCATATCTCAAACATTATTCTTTCTACTTCCTACGTTCGTTTGTATTATTAGACCTACTATTTTTTTTGGATTGTAGCATATATAATATTTAAATGTGTGTTTTACTTCTTGTGACTAGTTAGTAGTTACCATTTAAATCTCATACGATATTGTTCTTACAGGGTTGTAATTACTATTTTTTATGGTTCGCTTTTGTTCAAATTATATTACAATTTAATGAGAACTTATATATTTGTGACTAGTTAATCATGGGGCCATTTACCATTTTTTGCACCTCACGAGATATTGTTCCTACGTTTTGATGATTTCCATGTCATACCGTGTTTTCTAACTTTATTTAAATGAGAATCAAAATGGAACCCTGTTTTGACAAAGTACGCGTGGACCTAATTGAAGATCCCGAAATCGGTTAAAAAGTGTTGACAAATCCAAAAAACCGCATTGCGGACAAATTTGGGATTCGTATTCATGAATTCACCTCTACAACCTAGATGGAAACAGTTATTTAAACTTTCTCCCTAACTGCATGTTTAGTTAACTGGAACTTTAGTTGACTGGATGTTTAGTATTTTATCTTGGTTTAAAATACTATTGGGATGGTAATAATAAAATATGTAATATAAAATTACAACATTGCCCTCCTTTGTAGATCAGTTTTATAATAACTGAATAGGACATACTCTACAAAAAAAAAAAGTAATTGTGCTACAGTGTTGTACACACATTACATTTCTACATTATATTACAATAACAAATATGAAAGTACAATATAACATAAAGACATCAATTGCAACACGTACTGTAAGGGCTTGATCCAACTGCAGTGGCGTATTCATGAATTCATCAACCGAGGGCGGAGGAAGGGGGGGGGGGATTTTATAAAATAGTGGGTCTAGCTGCCGAAAGCTGTTAAATTGTGTATGTTTTTTGGGGGGGTTTTTACAGGTCACATAGACTTATTTACAGTCAATAGGCTTATGTGGTGCTTAGATTAATATAAAAAAATAATAATACTTATCAGATTGCGTTGAAATTAACTTACCTACTCGTGAAGGGACGGATTAACTATAGAATTAAATTGTTTTATTTTATTTTTTATTTAAATACTTTTATGAAATGGCACCCTATAGCGTGTATCGTATGGAAATAAAGTTAAATTGTAAAGTTCCTGCAATCCAAGGGGGGGGGGGGGGGCAATCCCCCCCCACGCATATTATGTTTGTATGAAGTGAACTGTAATGAACAGTATAGGTAAAGTTTTCCGAATTTTGTTTATTTTTCTCTAAACCTGCCTGTCTTTGTCTCTTGTCGGAAATGAAAAGAATCGTACAGGTGGTACCAGTCCTACACAGTTACTACTATTATCAACGCAATTTTTAAAACTGCATGCGTTTCCTCTCGCTCGGCAGTGCCATCATACCATTAGAACTGTACGCAATCTAAGTCAGAATGAAGACAAAGGTCTTCCACATACTCGCATCAAAGATTGCTCGCATATCGGATTCGGCTACAAGATTGAGTATGGTCAGTGCTGTGTACAGTGTTGCAACGCAATCGTACCAACAAGGAAAGAAAAGGAACGATCGCAGCAGTGAGCGTGAGTGAGATACCGGAAACCTGGATACCGCTTGGCGAGACGGGAGGGAAGTTACCTCGCGAAGAAGAAAATCTGGCTAGCGCTCCCGGTGTTCTGAAGCCGAACTACAAATGGCTTGTGGGCCAGGGGAAGCGGGGAGGGAAACCTCAAGCGCAGAAAATTTAACACAGGGAATAAATATCTATACAACCCTCTATAATCTTTGCTAATACGTAGGTGTTTGTTTTCCGCAAGGTGCGATAATACAAAAAGTGTTAACATGCGTTTACTGTTCGGCGTTTAGAGCGACGCGATACCAACCTTGAGGCAACCAATCAAGTGGCTAGTTTGATGCGGCAGACGCTAGGGCAACAAACTTAATAGTCCTTTGCATAACGCTCGAAAAAGGCGGTCAGTTTTGGGTCAAAGGATGACTATATCAAATGAAAGCTTGAGACGAGTACTTTTCAAAAAACCATGATACCTCTGACAAATCCAGCTTTCTATGTCAAAACCAGGGTCAAAGGTCAAATTTGTAATTTTTTTAATAATTTTTAATTAAATAATGAAAAATGTTTGCAAGTTTAAGCATACCTTTTTAGTAAGGTACCGGTAAATGTAACCCTATTATATTTAAAAAAAAAAAATTAAATTACCTACTTAACCTTTTTTGACCTCGATTGGAGTCAATTTCCTCGAAATGGGTAATTTCTAGAATTTTCTTCGATTTATTGGCCAATATTCATTATATCAACGTACTTACTCATAAATACGTTAAAATGAATAGTTCTTATTGTTATCACATTATTCACATTGCTTGCACGGTATTCATTCAAAATGGCGGTCATACGTCAATAGGTAGGCCTAAGTATCGTCAAACTAGGTCTAGTTACTAAAATATTACTTGTGGGTACTCTTAAGATGTAGAATTTTAATTGCAATTGCAATAATGAATAATGCTATTATGTCTTAATCGTAAGAGAATGTAATTGTCATATAACTTATAAACTATTTAAGTTTATTACTGAATTTTTATTAAATGTCTTCAGCAATCAGGATATTCTTGAATTGGTGTGCTACTGTAACAAAACGGTTTTAGAAAAGAGCCGGACTATGTTCAGATACGTGATATGTTACTAGTATTATGTTATATCTACCTTAGCAGTCACTGTCCAAGTCAGATTAATCACCTTCTGACTCACTGGAATTCTCATGCTGGCTACTGGCACTGGTACTGGTACTGGTACTGGTATTTGTAGAATCCTTCAGCTTACAAGCGTGGGTACACTTCTATTGATTGGCCAAACACTCACATGTCGGCATCCTTACAAACACGGCAACAGTTAAAGACTAGAAGATCCATAACGGCCAAAGGTGCTGGAGTTCCAACCGGCCACTCATTGCTCAGATCTCCTTCTGCCGTGGTTTTCCATCTATAGCCGCATGGATGTTAACTAGTGATGACATCGGTTAGTAATATTACTAACCGGTTAACCGAATTCGAAACCGGTTTAAAAGCGGTTTTCAAAAAAAAAAAACGCTCTCCAAAAATAAACATATTTACGTAAGGTTTCATCAGCGAGGGAGGTAAAGAACCTCAGTGCCGGCAGCAGAGATCGTAGATAAAACGACCTTTTCAGAGACCCCCCCCCCCCCCCCCCCCTCCCACGCGGAACAGACAGCTGGTCAAGGTCAAGTCACTCACTGGCGGCTGGGTTGCATTGTGTTGAGCGATGGAAGGGGGTGGGGGGCGCTTCGCAGAACTGGGATGAACGACTAACGTGGTCGCGCTTGCACAATAACAACTTGGAATTCGGCTCACTGGCTGGCCGGAAAAACCGATTATGAGAACACATAAAACGTACTATTGGATCAAATTTCCCTGACGGACTGATTTTTGGAACGCATTTACCTAAGACACGTAGAAAAGCGAAACGTACAAAGGCGGTTTTACTGTATAATACAGCTGCTAATTAGTCCACACATACAAGGAAATCCCAGGAAAGAAGACGAAATCTGAGTAGTCGACAGGTGGTTCCTTGTTGCTACGGGACACACGTCGTTAGGCAATCCACAACCCACCCGCCCGCCCGTCAGAGGCGTGGCTCTTAGCGAGGGTGAAGCACACACCGCACAAAAAAGCTGAACCGAATCTAAAAATCGAAACCGGTTTTTATCAAAACCGGTTCGAAACCGGTTTTCGGTGAATCGATGTTATCACTAATGTTAACCCAATGTTGCCCCAATGTTGACCCAATGTTGCTATGGATATGTTTTCTATATGGGAAATAACTAATAACATGCAGGAAACTGTTACCTTGTTAACAACGAGCGCATCTAGGTGTAGGGGACGACTATGAGTTCCAACCTGAGTGAGCTCATTCAGTGGTAAAGGGAAAAAGAGAACTTTGAATATCATGAGAAAAAACCCGCATTTCTGTGTCAATCTAAGCAAGATGGGTCAGGACTTGAGAGTTTCTATCGATGTCATAAAAAAAAAACGAAGAGTTTGTCTATAAACTCTGCTCTTTGACTACGACTCTGTCATGCGTCAACCAGCTGCGCTACGAGCTTTATAGAAGTAAGTGTAATGATTTCAATCTAATCAGCTACCACCTTGTAACGATTGCTTACTGCTTCATATCCTGCGACTGCGAGCTATCAACCAAACACGATCTATAGATAGGTTGCTTGGAAGCCAAACCTGATGTTCCTCCATGCGGCTATGGATGGTAAACCACAGCAGAAGGAGATCGGAGCAATGAGTGGATGATTTGAACTCCAGTACCTTTGACCGTTATGGATCTCCTAGCCTGTAACTGTCCCCTTGTTTGCAAGATGCCGACCTATGAGTGTTTGGTCAATCAGCTGAAGTGTACCCACACTTGTAAGCTGAAGGACTGTCCAAATATCGGTACCCAGCATGAGAATTCCAGTGAATCAGAAGGTGATTAATCTGACGACTTCAATTTTGAGTGATTTTGACTTCAATTTTGATTAATTTGACGACTAGACAGTGACAGCTAGGACAGATATCATATCATACTATCATATCACATATCTGAGCATGGTCATGCTCTTTTCTAAAAAAGTATTTTGTTGCAATTGCACACCCATTCAAGAATACCCTCATATGTCTGAGGACATAAATTAGAAATTCAGTAAAAATCTAAAGTAGTTTATAAGTTATATGATTACTACATTCTCTTACTGTTACAACATAATATTATTATTCGTTATTGTAATTGCAGTTAAAATTGTGCTTTGTTAGAGTACCCACAAGTAATATTTCAGTTACTAGACCTAGTTTGACGATACTTTCCTATTGACCTTTGACCGCCATTTTGAATGAATACCGTGCAAACAATGTGATAACAATAAGAACTGTTCATTTTAACTTATTAATGAGGAAGTAGGCCTACGTTGATATAATAAATATTGGCCAATAAATCGAAGAAAATTTTAAAAATTACCCATTTTGAGGAAATTGACCTCAATCAAGGTCAAAAAGCTAAGTGGGTAATGTAATTTTTTTGAAGAAATATAATACATTTACCTTACTAAAAGTGTAAGTTATGCTTAAACTTGCAAACAGTTTTCATTATTTAATTAAAAATTATTAAAAAAATTACAAATTTGACCCTTGACCCTAGTTTTGATTAGGGATGTCAATACCCGGAAATAGTTGTACCCGGGTACCCTCGCGCTGTACCCGGACTACCCGGGTAGTAAATAATACTAAATACACGTTTTATCGTCATGGGTGTCAAATGATTCGCAAAGTTGTGGAAAGAGACATTATATTGTTAAACGGTATCAGGTTGCATTGTCTTCGATGCAAAACGATCGCGGAAGTATTCAACAAAGCTATGAATTCGGTGGTCGGCCGCGTCAAAGCGATGACGTTGTAGTCCGAGCTCGAACACGAGAACATGATTGCGGTAAAGGTACGACGGGCAGGTGCGCTCCCTCGGACTCGCAACCGTTCCGCAGCATTCTTCCATAGGCCTACAGAAGATGATACTAATTGGGCTTTACGTCTAATTTTTTTGCGACGATGACTAATCTTGATGTGGGGGGGGGGAGTGTCAAGTTAAATGCCGGCAAATTGAAAAGCGCGGCTCGTACGCTCGCACAAAGAGGTCAGTAGAGGAAAATATCGCAATGTTGAATTGATTTCGTTTTGAACAGAAGAAGGGAACGGGTAATACCGGGTAACGGGTATTGAAAAGTTGGAACCGTACCCGTGTGTACCGGGCGGGTAACGGGTACCCGTGACATCCCTAGTTTTGATATAGAAAGCTGGATTTGCCAGAGGTATATCATGGTTTTTTGAACAGTGCTCGTCTCAAGCTTTCATTTTATATATGTCATCTTTTGACCCAAATTTTATACCGTCATTCTCGTTATGCAAAGGACTATAAGCCAAGTCCTTTCTCTCACATTACGCGCGATTCACACATAGTTCGTCATGGTTTGTTGATAAACAGATAGAGGTTGTCATTGTTTTATAGGTTAGAAAACCCAAAGATAATACGGACAAGTGTTTTGAAGT
The DNA here is from genome assembly GCA_945910005.1 of Isoperla grammatica. Classification (NCBI taxonomy): domain Eukaryota; kingdom Metazoa; phylum Arthropoda; class Insecta; order Plecoptera; family Perlodidae; genus Isoperla; species Isoperla grammatica. Next base: position 79,959,286 of record OX246738.1, read on the forward strand.
GTTGCTAATTCAAATTGTGAAAGAAAAAAAACAGTTTGCCAATTTCAATATAAGAACCGCTAAAGTAGACTAGTGGTATGGGCTCAAGTAGCCTGTATTTTTGGAGTCAACACAGAATACCATCCCCAAACAATGCTAAACAGTTATCGGTTCGGCGCTTGCAACGTGCCTGCCGCGTCTTCCGCGTTGCTCCAAACGCGCAACAGTAAACGCAGCTTTGTTTCGTGCGTTAGGCCTACGTATTTTCTGTTCTCGTCTCAACATACTACGTCAATAAAAGTTGAAATCAAATCGCAAAAAAACCTAATTTTGTAAATAAAACAATTTTTTGCGAAATAATACCATTTCTTCAAGTCCAAAGAATAAAATAACAGCCAATTTGGCCTATTTGCAATATTCAAGTGGATATTCCTGTGATATTTTAAATTGAAATGTAAATATTTAAACAAGATTAGGTAGGCCTAGGCCTACTAACTTATGGTAGTGCAAAGTTAAAAGTCCTTGCTAATTTGCCGTTGCCAACATGCAATTTAAGTTTAAAAGTCATTTTAAGTCATTATTTGAGTTTCAAATCATTGCATATTATTTAATTAGTTCACTGTTTTGCAGTGTGAGGAATGCAAAAACAAAATACAAACATAACACCACATTTGTATTTTTTTTTAAACAAAATTTAGGAAAGATAAAAACCATTTTCAAACACCTCTAGTAATAAGTCATTAGTTACTGTAAGGCCTATGTGTCTCAGAGTGAAGATTTTTCTTTCTGCGATCATTTAAATTAAAACCTCAAAAGTAATAAAATCCACCCTCTTTTGAAAATTTATATTAGGGGCTACCAAACTGTACCATTGTTTCCAGCTCTGTCTTGAGCTCTTGACTAAAAACCCTAAACATATGTTTGGAACACTGGACTAGAGCCTACAAAATATACTGATCTAGGTGTGCTTACTGCAAAACTCTGATATGATTGTCTGGTTCTACAATTTCCAATTGACTTGTCTGTTTTTCTCTCTAGTATGGCCAGATCACTCCCCAACTTGCAATCAAAGTCCTGCTCCAGTTTGACAAATCCATAAACAATTCTCTGGCCACAAGAGTCAAGTCAAGACTAACATTCAAGGTAAGTGATAACTGCTAATCACTCAGTCTTGGGGTGTAGCGCGCTACTTTAAAAAAGTAGTGAAATTTAGCTGTAGCATACTACTGTACAATTTTTGTAGCTGTAGTGCGGAAAGTAGTGCAATAAAGTCGCTAGGTACTTTTAAATGCTGGTCCAAAACAGATTTACCTTCTTCCACCAAAATTACGCCTTATATGGAAACGAAATATAGTGTGAAAAAAAGGGTTCAATTTTTTAGACCGTTTCTCCGAAGGTCGCTGCCCTCCCCTCCCACACGTTTCCAACAGAACAGGGTGAGGAAACAACTCCTTCTTCAGCCCTCTCCATTCACCGTTATCCAGTCATTCTTAGTCTGTTCATGCAATAACCTGCGACTAGTTGACATCTTGTAGTAACGGAAATGGTCTTGTTTGATTTTACACATTTTGTCTTCAGTTCTTTGTGTTGTAATAATATTTCCAGAGTGCTATAATAAATCTCACACAATTTAGTTAGTTTGTCCAATGTTAATAGTGCTAGGGATGAGAGTGGCTAGCTGCCAGGCTGGAGTTAGTTACTTGTATTATGTAATTCCTAGTATAATAATTAATAAGAATGGGTTGATAATATAAAAGAAATAAAAACATTAAAACAAGATGTAATAAGACATAAATCATCCTGTAATTTGTGAATTTGATTGTTGGAAAGTTATACAAAATAACAAAGTTAATGTCTACCTAGCAGTATTGTCATGCACCCATCTATTTTACTCTTAAAAAGTCACTCCTCTAAGTGTACTCTCTAGTAAAAGTCAACTATAACTAATGATCAAAGTCAGCTGAACAATGCAATTAAAAAAATGTTTTTAATGTTTAAATAGAACTGTATATTTTAAATATTGTTTGTAAATATTTCCCTACATAAATATGTTATTTTAACTAAACTGTGAACTTATTTGCATTGTCAGAAGGCTAGTGCGTCAACTGACTAAAACACGCCGCAGTAGTTGCCGCTCAAAATCAGTGCAGCCATATAGTGGAAACAAAATAAAATAATAGAAGAAATAACACTCATTTTATATCTGTTAAAGATTGAAATAATGTCCCGTATATTAGATTGATATTAACATATTATAAACACTTGTGTTGGTTGCTTTGATTTAGAAGTGATATATGAAGTGGAACACGTAATATTTGGTCATGAAAGTATATTGCCAACCTTAAAATACGCTTGGCAACATCGCGACGTGATCGCAACCTTCCCAACAATCAACCACATGCCATGTGAAGATGTCGGCTTCTTTCGCGCGCTGTAAAAAGGGACGTTTTCATGCTGCGTTTACTAAAATGCGCTTGATGCGATGCGACTGAAACGCTAAAATCAGATGACCAGTTTGGAGCGACGCGATCTGGTGTGATTAGCTGTGCCAGATTTAACTTTATCGCGCGTTGCGTGTGCAAAAAGTGCATATCAAAATTCAAAACAAAAACAATTACAACACATTGTTTGTGTTGTTTGTGACGACTGTTTAAAACGAAAGTCTTGTGGGACACGAATTCAGCACTTGCGATGGCATAGGTAGCTAACAGATTAGGTGGCGTGTGCACATAATAATGTAATTAATTTAACATTTGAGTCGTATAGCCAATGTCTGGAGTGAGGTATAGGCCTATGCCCTATTGACTCTAGGCTAGCCTTGAAAAATAGCCATGAATACGGAAGAGAATGCTGACAAAAGCTAGGCCTACCTTATCTAGGCTCTCTCCATAGCCTAGCCTAGACCAGGCCTACACAAAAATGAATCGATACAGGCCTAGGGGTAGGCTCCACTGCAGTTTGCTCTAGGGCTCTACTGTTAAATTTAGTACATTCTTGGCCCACCCCAATCTCTATCCATACCCCCTGGCTACCGATTGCGAACAATGACTTTATTCCACTTATACATTTATGGTACTAAGGGTAGACCTAGTCTGTTGTCCTAGGATTCTATACAAAGTAGGCCTAATATTAGATAGTAAACACGACATTGTTGACGACAAAACTCTCCAAAATCTTTCAATGTAAACAAAGCGCAGCGCGAATGCCTAGGCGCGGCCTGGGGCACGTCAATGTCCGCTATCAACATCATAGATAGAACGTAGACAAAATATTACAATACACCGTTAACTTCAAGGATCAAATACAGATATTGTGTATTATGTATCAACAAAATAAAGAACTGAATCAATCAAAAGCTTAGAAACCTAGATTAAAAAAATTGAGTACTGGCCTACAAAAGGCTCATGTTGCAGAATACAAGTATTCAAAAACCAATCTTGAAATAAGAATTCATACAAATCAAAAAGGAAAATGTTATTCGGTTAATATGAATGTTGGTCTGCGTCAGACAAGTGTGGACAGCTGGGTCTAGCATGACGCGGGCGGCGGGAGAGAGACAAGTTGGAGCAGTCGACTCTGCATTGTTGCCAAGTTTCTGAGCGTACATGCAACTTTAGGCTCAAATTACGCAAAAAGTAGTATGGATACACTCATTTTTTCTGGTTTGTGTGTGTTAGTTGCAAACTTACCTTCATTTTGATACCAAATTGGTTCATGTAGCAAGTATTCTTGGCTCCATTATAGCTATGTGAAGGTAATAAAATGTATGGTTTTTCTACTTTCCAATGTTAAAGGATAGAGATTATGAAATTTTTCACTTCCTAATTTTGCAAAAAATAAGTCGGAACATATATATTTTTGTATTGTGAAAGAGCGCTGTCTCATTGTAAAATAAGCCAAATATGAAGAACATTACAAGTATGTTGAGTTATAGAGGAGTGACCTTAAAGTCACTCCTCTATAACTCGAAATCGTTGTCACGTTCTTCATATTTGGCTTTCTCTACAATGAGACAGCGCTTTTTCACAATACAAAAAAATGTAAGTACCTTTCCGATCTACTTTTTCCAAAATAATGAAGTGAACATTTTAAAATCCCTATCCTTTAACATTGGAGAGAGAGAAATTACACATTTTATCACCTTCACATAGATATAAAGGAGCCAAAAAACGTTGCCACGTGAACAAATTTAGTATCAAAATGAAGCTAAGTTCTCACGAAATACACACAAAGCAGAAAAAATGAGTATATCCGTACTACTTTTTGCGTTATTTGAGCCTAAAGTTGCATGTACGCTCAGAAACTTGGCAACAATGCAGAGTCGACTGCTCCAACAGGTCACTCCCCCGCCGCCCGCGACATGCTAGACCCGGCTGTCCACACTTGCCTGACGCAGACCAACCTTCATATTAACCGAATAACATTTTCCTTTATGATTTGTATGAATTCTTATGTCAAGATTGTTCTTTGAATACTTGTATTCTGCAACATGAGCCTTTTGTAGGCCAGTACTCAATTTTTGTAATCTAGAATTCTAAGCTTTTGATTGATTCAGTTCTTTATTTTGTTGGTACATAATACACAATATCTGTATTTGATCCTTGAAGTTAACTGTGCATTGTAATATTTTGTATACGTTCTATTTATGATGTTGATAGCGGACATTGACGTGCCCCGGGCCAGCGCCTAGACACTCGCGCTGCGCTTTGTTTACATTGAAAGATTTCGTTCTTTCGTCGTCAACAATGTCGTGATTATCATCTAATATTAGGCCTACTTTGTATAGAATCCAAGGGCCAGCCTAGGACAACAGCCTTGGTCTTCCCTTAGTACCATAAAATGTTTATCTGGAATAAAGTCATTGTTCGCATTTCGCAATCGAAATGCTTTGGCATGGGATTGGCGTGGGCCAAGAATGTACTAAATTTAACAGTAGAGCCCTAGAAGCAAACTGCAGTGGGGCCTACCCCTAGGCCTGTATCGATTCATTTTTGTGAAGGCCTGGTCTAGGCTAGGCTAGAGAGAGCCTCGATAAGGTAGGCCTAGCCAATGTCAGCATTCTCTTCCGTATGAAATTGAGTCCTAGGCTAGCTAGGCCTACGCCTCACTCCAGACATTGGCTTTACGGCTCAAATGTTAAATTAATTACATTATTATGTGCACACACCACCTAATCTGCTAGCTACCTATGCCATCGCATTTTAGTTGTCATGGAGTGCTGTCCCACAAGACTTTCGTTTTCAACAGCCGTCACAAACAACACAAACAATGTGTTGTCAATTGTTTTTGTTTTGAATTTTGATATGCACTTTTTGCACACGCAACACGCGATAAAGTTAAATCTGGCACAGTTAATCACACCAGATCGCGTCGCTCCAAACTGATCATCTGATTTTAGCGTTTCAGTCGCGTGGCATCAAGCGCGTTTTAGTAAACGCAGCATGAAAACGTCCCTTTTTACTGCGCGCGAAAGAAGCTGACATCTTCACATGGCATGTGGTTGATTGTTGGGAAAGTTGCGATCACGTTGCGATGTTGCCAAGCGTATTTTAAGGTTGGCAATAGACTACATGACCAAATATTACGTGTTCCACTTCATATATCACTTCTAAATCAAAGCAACCATACACAAGTGTTTATAATATGTTAATATCAATCTAATATACGGGACATTATTTCAATCAAACAGATATCAAATTAGTGTTATTCTTGCTATTATTTTGTTTCCACTATATGGCTGCACTGATTTTGAGCGGCAACTACTGCGCCGTGTTTTAGTCAGTTGACGGACTAGCACTTCTGACAATGCAAATAAATTAACAGTTTAGTTAAAATAACATATGTATGTTGGAAAAGATTTACAAACAATATTTAAAATACACACTTCTATTTAAAAATTAAAAACATTTTGTTTTAATTGCATTGTTCATCTGACTTTGATCATTAGTTATAGTTGACTCTGACTAGAGAGTACACTTAGAGGAGTGACTTTAAGGGAGCAAATTTGTGATTTTCTAATATATATATATATATCTCTGGCTCCTGTTTCCAACTTAAGTTAGGTCAGGGGGTGGCTATAGCCACCAGGATTCTAGGGCACTTCTAGAGCTCTAACACCGGCTTGCCAGGCCTGTCATGTCCTCTTCAAATTCACTCTCTTTCCTTCCCACCAGCTCACGCCATCCACTTCTGTCTTCTCACAGTCTTTTTGCTTGCACTTCTTGCCAACTTCCACCTCTATCTTCTACATCATTTCTTATTTGATCTTGCCACCTCTCTCTCGGTCTACCAACTCTTCTTTTAATTTGGTCTCCACTTTCAAATTCTGTCTTTGGGATTCTGTTCTCTCCCATTCTTCTGACATGTCCATACCACCTCAACCTTTCTCGTCCTATTTTATATACAGTAATAGCTTTTCAACTCTAACTTTTGTCCTGATTTTCTGGCTTCTAATTTTGTCTAGCTTTGATATTCCGGCTATGGCTCTTACAAACTTCATGGAGGCTGCCTGGATCCTACTTGCATCTCTGTCTCCTAGTGTCCAGGTCACTGAACCATATATAAGGATGGGTAAATAGTATATCTTATATATAGTAGCACCTTACATTCTCTAGGGAAATCCTCATTCCACAGTAACTTTCTTACTTGCTGATAAAAAGTTTCTGCTTGCGCCACCCTTTTACCAATCTCACTTCCCATCTTTGCCTCCTTTGTGATAATGCTTCCTAGGTATGCAAACTCTTCTGTCTTCCCAGTTCCTCTTCTCCAATTTTTATTTTGTCTCTAATTGTTCTACTCGTTCCTTTCTTTCTTGATCTTTCCATCACCATAGTTTTACTTTTATTTATACTGATTTTTAGTCGAAATTCCTCTGTTACGAGTTTCCATTTCATCACTTTCCTCTGAACCTCTTCAGCTGTATCTCCCCATACCAGAATATCATCAGCATAAATCATTGTTCTTGTACCTGGTCCTTTTAACCCTGGTTCCACCTTATTTAATATTTCGTCCATGACGATTGAAAACAGTAATGGGGATAATACACTACCCTGTCTTAAGCCAGAGTTAGTCTTGAACCATTCTGTATTTCCATGTTTTGTTTGTACACAACTTGTACATTGTCAATACATGCTCCTTATTCTGTCACTCATGTTGTTGCTAACACCCTTATTGTTTAGGCACTCCCATACCTTTTCTTGGGGCATGCGATCATATGCTTTTTCTAGGTCTAAAAACACCATGTGTACATTTTGTCCTGCCTCCCACCTAGTTTCCATTATTTGCCTAGCTGCAAATATCAAGTCCGTGGTTGACCTTCCACTCCGGAAACCATACTGCTCTTCCCTTAGTTGTTGCTCTACTGATTCTTTTAATCTTACTTGTAATATTCTTTCGTATATCTTAGCTACTTGACTCATTAGTGTGATGCCTCTATAGTTTACGACTTCCTTCCTGTTGCCTTTTTTATAGAGTGGGACAATCACTCCTTTCCGCCAGTCTTCAGGAACTGTTTTCTGTTGCCAGGCTGCTTTTACTACGCGATGCATCCATTCACACCCTACTGGTCCTGCTGCCTTGATCATCTCTATGTATACTTCATCTATACCTGCTGCCCTTCCATTTTTCATACATCGAATAGCACACCTTACTTCTTCTGTTGTTACATTTCCCTCTTCTTTGTCATCTTCCGGTTCTTCTATCGTTGGGAGTGTTGATCTCTTCATTACAGCTCTGAGTGTTAAAAATAAAGAAAAATTGTAGATTTCAAATTTTAATTTTAATCTTTAAAGAAATCATTTTTGCAAATTTATGTAGGCCTACACCTATTATATTTGCTAACCCCCTCTGTGATGTCTTCCCAGTTGTAAATCAGCAGCTGTCTCACAAATGGCTGCAAAGCTAGGATCTATGTGTGAAGCGTTTAGCCATTTGATTTGTGGGTATTATTTCCAGGCAGGTAAACTGAATACATACCGATTTTGTGACAACGTTTGGACATTCATGCTCAATGACGTTGAATTCCGTGAAGTCCAAGAAGTAGCCAAAGTAGACAAAGTTAAGGTTGTCGCATGTGATGGCAAAAGTAAGTACATATTTATAGTCCAAGTAACAAAATTTAATAGCTAGCTTACAAACTGTGAAATCAAAAATCATGCCACAGTTATAGTATTAAGACTTGTACGAATATTTTATGTATAAATCAAGGAAGAAAATATTGTCTGGGCCTACATGATCGATTCCTCTTTAAATTCAAACATTTAGGCCTAGGGATGTGCAAATATTCGATTTTTTTTTTTTTTTTTACATCATAACTTGTATCTACATTGTTCTCTGCATACATGGTGTAACCCCGTAGGTGGAGGGGGAAGGGTAGGGCTGCCGGCCAGAGGGATGTGTGGGCCGCTTGGCCTGCAATTTGCGAGTGGCTGACACGAGGTGGTAGCTTTCACGCCTCACACTCTATGTTACTGTGGTTGGTCTACAATAAAGCCGATCTATTGCATTAACTAAATGAACTAGGCTTCTGGGTGTAGCCGCGTCGATCGTTGCTAAATAGCTGACATTTCGGGCATGTTAGACTGCCCATCTTCAGAGCTAAAAACTTGAAGACGAAGACACGGAGTGAAACCTACTCGATCCAGCTCCACTCTATGACTGTGACAAGCCCTATTGTTTTCTGCATATAGTCTCCACTCGTGATCCACCCCGCACCTGTTCTACCCCGTCGTTATCACTCGACGTCATCTTCAATAATACTCGTCGTGTTTCCTGCGGGTTGTTGATGCATTGTGTAGTAGGCCTCCAAACTTGGCTCAACTTCAGTCCATCTTCCCGATTGAAATTATTTGTGTGTTTTGAACTGTTTTCCAATATCACTGGTTTCACAGACAAGATGGTACCAATAATGCTTAGTAGTAGCTAAAGCTCTTTCTTGTCTCTTCAAAATTAATGCGATGGCCTTCATCGAAGCTGTGTTCTGCTATTGCCGACTTATCTATGTGGCCCATTTTCGTGTGGTTAATGTGTTCTTTCAATCTAGTTGTTATTGAAATCCCCGTTTGGCTATGTACACTTTATAGCATGCACCATATGGAATCTGGTACACACTACGTGTTCAGTGGTGAAAGTTTATCTTTTTAGCTTTCTATTAAGCAACGATCGACGCGGCTACACGCAGAAGCTAAATTCATTAATTGACTCGGGCCGCAAAAGCCTACATTGAGTACTGCAGTAACTGTTGGTTGGTTAATTACAGTGGCGGCTCGTGGTATAAAATAATAGGGAGGCCAGGACAATTCAAGAAAGATCGAATATGGAAGCAATGGAAATTAGCGGTAGTTCAGGGGGTCTGGGGGGCGAGCCCCCCAGCTTGCCCCGCAGGGCGATTTTTTTAAAACTGCATTTTTCTACGTTGTTTTAGGTGTTATAATGTGGTTGTGGATGTGGATTAAAGTTGTCCAATTTAAGTTGACGACACTTGCCATTAACCATAACAATCTTCATACCATAACGAACCAAACTCGCCTGTTCCTCTCCATCCCTTTGCAGTTATGGCAAAGCTGGTTTCAGTCTTCCGTCTTGTTTTAAATCTTTATTTACTCTTTCCTCGAAGCATGTCTCGTTAATGGTCGCACTAATAACTCGTCAACTATATTTGACTTCATTGAATCAAGCAACAACCAACACAGGAAGAACAACAGCAGAAAAACAAACGACAATCCCCTGCAATCTACAAACTGCTGAGTATGATATATTATGGAAAGCGGGCGACTCGGTTACCTTCGTGAAAAATCCGAAAATAAACGAAGCGGCCGGCCTCCTCTGGCATCTTATTGCACGTGCAGCAACTTAGGCGGGGAGGGCGGGAGTATGCCTACCGCATTCCCCCGCACACCGCTCAGATACCAATAAGCTGAACGACTGAGAAGCCCGGACTCACGAAGTTCCTCGCGTTTCTACTGGTTCAACGCGGCTAGCAGCCACATTCTGAAGAGGCGCGAAACTTTGAAACGTTGAACATTTTTTGTTTGAAAACTTTTATGATAAATATGTTTATTTTGTAAGATGAACATTAAAATACATAGAACCATTGTAAACAAGATCACAGACAAGATTAATCCTCATCCCTCCGGAAATGTTTGAGGAGGCCCGGCCTCCCTTGCCTCCCCCCACCAGCCGCCACTGGTTAATTACACACTGTACCAAAAACCTTCTCCCTGGCCCATGGTCACATTACAACGGCAAGGATGGAATATAAAAGTATCGTTTGTATGGGAATTTTTGGAAATATAAATGGCGACAACAAAAATAAAAAAGTAGAACTCGAAAGTCTAATTTATCGATCATTGTCAATCGTGATGATCGATCATAGCCTAGCCGTCATTGCCATTTTTTTTTTCGCTTTTCATTTAAAAAACTAGTCCTGGCACTATTCGTGAAGAAAAATATTCGATATTCAAACTTGTAATCATGCGCTATTCGATATTCGATTCGAACCTGAAAACCACTATTTGCACACCCCTACAAACATTCTTTTGTGAGTAATAAATTATAATGCAGTTTCTACCTTTGACATTGCTTTCTTGTTCTTTACACACTGTAGTCACAACTCTACATGCTACAGTGTCAAGGCTACAGCTAGCCAAGTGATATATAGCCGAGCATAACAGAGTTGCAAACTTGCTTGGCAAAAGTTTGACTAGAAAGTGCCCCTGGTTTCAGTTTCCATTTCCCTTCTTGCAGATGTTGGAGATGATATGCCTACGGCACGACGGTGATTCAGGACTCTACAATACCCGTGCCACAAGACAAACTAAACTATAGAACATTTGCTACAATGTTGTTGTGGCATTAAGATCTGTTATATTGAATATTGAAATACTACTGTATTGCTAACTACCTTCCAGGAAAAGAAAGATGCCTTTACACCCTGCAAAACATTCAATATACCATATAGTATATATATATAAGGCATGTGCACTCTTATGCTAGACCAGAGCTGTCATACTGCTAGTCCATAATCCATATACTGTATACACTGCTTAGTTCATGTTCATATGTATATATATATCATACCTGCCAACGTTTACGAATTATTCGTAAAATTTACGAAAAACTGCATTCCTTTACGATTTTGGGATTACGATTACGGCTTGTGAATTTCACGAATTTTTTGTAAAAACTTTGGAAAAAGTAGCCATGGTCAAAAGCTGGGATGCTGTGGTGTGCTATGCTATAAGCGAAGCTTCGGTCATGATTTCTTAAAGAGTGCTAAGCAAGCAACATCGGCATCTCTCGCTAACAGCCAAATCTTTCAAGTAGTTCCTTCCAGCTGGGTCAAGTTTGTAGCCTATATAATATAATTAAAAATCGATTATTTTAAAATGAGGTGAACAATCGTAGGCCTACAACTAATCTGCCACTATCAACTGGCACGTTTCTTGCAAGCAGTACCAACAATCTCCTATATTAACCACTGCAATCCACTGGATTACTTGGCTGGCAAAACCACTGGAATTCAAATGGCACATAAGTGTACATTTTATAAGTAATAAAAAGAGTGATATAAGTGTCCCCAAAACCCTCCAAGTTGCACCAAATTGCAACAATATTCTAAACAAATCCAGGGGCCCCCATTTCCCCCCCCCCCCCCCCCCCAGACCCCCCAACATGCCGCACAACTTCATATTCCCCTTATAAGCTTATTTGGAAATTTTACAAATTTTCAAATTCTAAAGTTGGCAGGTATGATATAATATATATATATATGATTGATTAATGTCAGTCTTCAATGACAAGTGTTAATCAAATCACTTACATACAAATTATATTCATAAAAATTAAAAAATAAACTGCTGTAACTTCTAACATGTTCAATAAAATAAAGTAACTGAACTATATCATTATAATTTGTGGCTATATTCTATTACATTTTAATGTAACTCCTTTCCTTACAGTGACTTGAGGTAGAGTGTACAAAAGGAATGGATCTAAGTCTCCAAATTGAGTGCAAATACTTTTGAAAGATTTGCCTTTAAATCTATTAACGCCATAAACACAGTTTTAGATGAGCATAGCAAAGCGGAGTGAATCTCCATACAACCTGATCAGCTCTGTGTGTCGTGTGCGTGTGCGTGTTCATGTTTGTGTGTGTGTTCGTGCGCGTGTGTGTGTGTGCGCTAAATTTTGTTCGTCGTGCACAGGTCAAACGGCTTGATGTATTTGGGTGAAATTTTCGGTCAATATTCGTGACCACTAAACTCGACGGTGTTAACATAACCAGCAAAATTCGTCAAGATGCCAACCTACAAAAATTAATTACTGAAATTAATTACTGATTAATTACTGAATGTGTTTATTTATTCAATTGAATTAAAACTTACACACCGATTTAAATGATGTTTCACTTGTAGGTTGACATCGACGGTACCAACACTTGACACTAGTTTCCAAATTGTAAGTTTATCCGCCATGTTATAAAAAAATATTGATTATTTATGGCAATAATTTTTTCATTTTTACAGTGTTCCACGGTTCCACCGATATGATACGCATTTGCGGACTATTGCAGTTAGATGCACATAGAATACACCAAACATAGCGTACCCAATCATACCTTTGTCACTATTAGGCCTAAATCTACAAAAAATTAATTTCTGAAAAACATTTTTTTTATTTGTTAAATTTAATTAAAACTTACACGGATAAAAATGATTTTTTAACATGTAGGTCCACATCGATGGTACCAACACTCGACAATTCAAAATTGTAGCTTCAACCGCCATGTTATAAAAAAATATTGTTTATTTACGGCAATAATTTTCTTCATTTTACAGTGTTCTACCCATATGATTCGCATTTGCCGATCATTGAAGTTAGATGCACATAGTATGCTGCCGAAATGGCATGTGCACTCAGACCTTTCTCACTATGTATTTGGAATTTTGATAGCTATCATAGAATGGCTACAATAACGTGTTATGTTTTATGACTTTCACGGCAAACGTGTAAAAGTTAACAACGAACTTTGTCGACAAATTAAAAAGCTTTGATTATGATTTAAATGCGGTTATTGTATGATTAAACAATATGACATTTTAGATCTAGCCTGTATCTTCATTATGGAACTTTCTATACACAGATAAGTTTAATAGTTTCAAACCACGGTTGAATGAAATTATGCGAAAATCTATTGAAAAATCAACTTGAAGGTTGTAATTTATTTCAAGAAAACTTTTAAAAAGATTTAATAATATTTCATGCAATTATTGGCAACATGCCGAGAAATAATATACACAACTTCTAAGGTTGTACGTTAAACCGCCATCTTGTAAAAAAATACATGTTTATTATAGGTTTTTTTTTTTTTAAGCTTTATATGATATGCAAAAGATTTGTTTGATTTATTAAAAACAAAATCGCTCATCTGGCAACGCGGAGCGTTTTCCTAGTTATTTTAGGAAGCACATACCCTAGTCACGTTTCTGTTAAGCCACAAAGTTTAACATTTTTCCTTTCCCTATTTGTGTACCCCATCCTATTGAACATGTAATATTTTTAAACGACCTGTGATGTCGGTGTTCAGCTGCATGAAGGATGTGTTACTAGCAGGCTGTGGAATTCTTCGTCAAACTATCGACTTGGAATTCATAGTTCCCACACGACAATTACATGTGAAAATGTCACAACACAACTGTTGCAGATCTATCCTGAATCATTGGTGAATATCGTTCAAATTTACTAACAGCTGGTATTATGAACTTCGGATAAATACGTACTTAGTGAGCGATTGTTTTATTCGTGGCATTCAGGCTTCCCGTTCGTTGTTGTCATGGTGAAAACAAGTTATTATTAGTGTTCTAAATATTTATCTGAAGTTCATAATACAAGACCTAAATAAGCATAATTATTCAGAATTGAAAAATTAAACATAAGTACCTGTAATAAAAAAAATTGCAAATTACCATACATACCAGGGGGCAGATTCACAAAGGTGCCTTATTGCTAGGACGTCCTAGTTAATCTTAGTGATATAAATCACGCATATGTCGTTCTGCAAAGTCATAAAGATGAATATAGTCCAATATCAACATTTTCACTAATAATATTTAATTTGGGAATGTGTAAGAACTAAGGACATGTTTAAACAATGGTTGTCGTGGTAACCAGTGATATTGTGTTGTTGTCAATTGTCATATTCAGATCTTCTATGTCAAAAAAGTTTGAACTCCTTGAATTCCACCAACTAAACAATGGTGAATTTTGAAGCATTTTACTACAATTTATGTCTAAAAGTAATTACTGAACATTTACAAAACAATGTAGGCCTAGATCCCTAAGTAACAGCGTAGCAACGTACTTATTCGGGATTCGAACTCACAGTACTAGGTCACACACTAGGGACCCGCCCCAACCTCACAAGCCATGATGGGAAGCTTTCGAACTTTGTAATATTGATGTTGTTGCTTGGTCCCAAGGAGATGTGATTGATAAGGTAAAATAATGTGTATTTTCCCCTTTATATTAAAATACGATTATATTTAGATCAAATCTACAATTTTTTTAAACACGTTTCTCACACCTGCCACGTATTCAATATCGAAGGAATTGAATGGTTAACATACTATAATACACAGCTATTAACTAGTGAACAACATTATACTACTGTTACGAGTAATGCTTTACAGTTACACAATACAATACTATTCGGTACAAAAGTGAAACGACACCCTATTGTTACTTGTATATTTCAACATTACAATGTTTGCTTGAAAATGGTGACAAACATGACTTATTGGTGAGTCAAGCTCTTTCACTCAATTTCAATCATTGGATCGAGTTGTTCCAAGTGCACTAACACTAAAGGATCAGGATACATACTGGTAGGTGTATTTCTATTTATTAACCCATCCAGACATTTAAACGAGTTTTGCCCGTGGTCGCCTTCCCGGGCCTTCAAGCACTTTCACGAGTTCTGCCCGTGGTGGGATTTGGGGATTTTTTTGCGCAGGATGGGTCACACTGTTGGTGTTAAAGAAGTTTCCTGTAGTGTCGGTAACTATAGTGTATTAGTTTACACGCTTGTCAATAGATGGCAGGCCTTGTACGTTCTTAAATAATCGATATTGTGATCGAAAATGTTTTGCGCTGCAAAGAAACTTGACGACGCGGAATTATTTGGAATTATTTGGTTACCTGCAAATTAAATGGTGCATACAGGGGTATTGCCTTGAAAAATAATGATGTCTGGATGGGTTAACTAAGTGTTACCATGGACAAGTTCTCTATAGGTAAGCCGTTTGATTTCTCGTCACTAAGGTTGCATTCTCAGTAGGGATGACATCGGGTAATACAATTCGGAACTGGTTCCAGCTCTCATATTACCCGGGTACCCAGATCCTGAAAGCGTATCTTTCGATGTGTAGGCTTGATTTGAAGGTCGTCGCTAGGCCTTGTGAAGTGCGCGGGGAGCAAAGACCAGGGACGAATGATATGGTGAGCCTTTTGGAACACGCCTGCAGTAATCACGTTGAGTAAAAAAAACTTTTCTGAATACACAACAGAAGCACGTACATAAAACATGATATTTTAAGGAAAATAAATAGTAAAGGAACAAGTATTAGCCAGAATGTTAAATAAAGAACAAACAGTAACGAATGCAAGTCGGCTCGCGTCTGTCCTGTTCCCCGCCAACGCATGTGTTGTGGACGGGTGGGGGGTGGGTAGGCGCGCATGCCGTACCTGCTGGCTCCACCGGAATCGACCGCAGCAATACTGGCGCGTACATTTAGCCTAGAAACCGACTAAAAAATTACCCGGACCCGAAAAACGGCTCCGGGTTAATGTCATCCCTAATTCTCAGTAAGGTGACCATATTTTGAAGGTAACAAACTGGGACAAACTTTAGTCCGCACACACAGGTGGGGCCTGTGTGTGCGGACTACCTGTGTGTGCTGACTACCTGCCGCCGGAGGCGAACATTTTCTGAAGGTATAAATTTGTCAAAATGCCCAAAAAACAGATTCCTGACATGATTCATGAAGATAATTTTAATGGAATATATGGGTTCGGCAGAGTAGAGAATTCATGCAAGGGCAAGTGCAGGCAATCATTATCAAATAAAATGAATGCATTTTATTGAAAAATGAAAATTTATTTAATTTTTATAATGTGCATCCTTGAAATTTTAAGACGTTGTCTTTACATTGAAAGAATACATGCATGTAGGTAAATGCAGTTCCATGATTATTGTTTAGTATATTTTGATTTCTGATTAGTGATTATCTTAAACAATACAAAGACAAATGATTTAAATTTAATGAATAATATGTTACTGAGATAATTGTGGAAAGTGGAAAATTCCAAAAGTGGAAGATTCCAATGCCAATGTTTATTGTCTGATAGATTTATTTAACTTTACAGAATACCGGGACACTTCTTTCCTCAAATTACAAACCGGTACAAATACGTCATTTTCATGAGTCTCTCGAGACACCGGTACAAGTGTTTGGAAAACGGTACTGCACCGGTCAAACCGGTACGTCTGGTCACCTTAATTCTCAGTGTCTCTGGATCAGGAGACCAGTTAACCAAATGCATTCGGTTACTTGCTGCCACTGCGTTACCAACTGCTCAATAAGCTGCCACTTGCCACCCTAGTGCTTTTGGGGCACTTCCACACAAATGTACTAAATGAATTAATGCTATATAATAAATAAACATTCTGGGCCATTTTCAGCCATTCCATTAATGATAAGTCAAGAAGTTAGCTATAGTGGCAAGTTCTAAGTGTTAACTTTTAGGTGGCAAGAAGTATCCCTTGTTGGTTCAGAAATTAAGAAGGACAATATCGACATTAAAATACTTAAAACGTGGTCAAGTAGAACGAGAATCCGTGCTTGCAGACAAGACCCCTTTTATGTGAAATGGCAGATTGGTTTCCTATTGTCTACCATTATTTTACTGGTTTTAAATTTTAAATGCTGGATCCATTCTGTTTCACATGGCTACTGTTGCAAGTAACAGAACACAATGTTAATACCTGTTTTACACACACTGGTATTGGTTAAATTCTGTCACAGACTTTCATGGTCAGAGGCAATTGTAGATTTTGGCTTTTGGATATTTTAGCGTAGCCTTTTATAAATCAAGATATGAGCCATTGGCACAGCATTACCCTGAGGCCAAGATATTTAATTGGTTAGGTAAATAAGTATGCCAATTGGTTTAATTTTGATTCAAGGTAACTATACCCTAGTTAATAAGATAAAAACCAACAATTTACTTTGATTTGATACAATGATGAAAACGGCTGAAAATTGAAGTATGTGACTAGAAAAACATGCAATGTTTAGATTAACAATAGGTACTTGTTCATCCGTACAAAATAAAAAGCCCTTTCGTCGAAAATTGTTAATTGTTTTGCACACGTTTTCATTTTCTTCAGTCAAAATCATCATTGGATTGTACTTTTTAAATTTGCAATACATTTGTAAAGATAACTATAGTACAATACAGTAGTATTACTGTATGCAGATATTTTGTAACACATGTAGAGTGAAGGAATGGTTCATCAATAAAATACAAGAATGTTGTTTTAAGAACAACCACCACACTCACAGCCTTTTGCAGACATCTTCTCATCATTTTAAGTACTGTAAGTTTAAAAAATAAATAATATTCTTAGGGTTTCTCTAGATATTGTTGCCATTGTACAGTGTGTTAACTGCCACACATTTGTCAGACACAGTTTGAATCATCAATTTGAATTGTTTTCTACTTACTATATACTTATAAACTTCAATCCAACAGCCAAACACAAGGCATTGGTCTAGTAATGCTACAAGAAAGATTGTGCTTAAAATTCAAACATACATATCACACCTTACCGTTTTCTATTTGAATACAAAATGAGCAGAAAACACCACCATGAATAATATTACATACAAATTTTGTTCCAAGTTGAAAGGTAAAATGTAAAGAGAGATCAAAAGAGTAAATATTGAAGGCTTTTTATGGCATTTGAAAACAACCTTTGGTGCAGTCTTGTATTGTCATGGGTCTTTCATATGAAACAAAATCTAAGAGGACAAGGCAATTGCACCATGGCCTAGCCTTCTGGTACATTTTCGCCAACTAAACATTGATCACATGGTAAACATGGATAAAGAGTTCCAAATTGCTCCTATATGCATTTATCTTTCTCGGATGTTACAATGTTCTTATATATTTTACAAACATGGAAAATATTGAAGAAAATGTATGCAAGATATGTAAGAACAATGCACTCACATAATACAGCATTGCTGATAAACATACATTGACATTTATGTATTTGATTTGCCAGATATTTTTGAAGCAAACATGGAAGAATAGTCCTTGAGTGTATAATTGCATTAGAAGTATAGATACAGTAATGCATCGGTACTTTCAAAAGTAGTATAGTGAATTAATAGTGGCGCTGAATTTTCTTTGCATTCATATGTATTTAAAGATGATTCTTACTAAAAACATTTCAGACAAAGTGCTGGACATCGACTAATCCAAGACATCAGTCTCATTGGGGTAAGTTGTGACAAAGTCCAATAAAACGTCGATAAGTTGGACATTGTGGGCGTGGCCATGTAGTGTGGTCATGTTCTCAGACAGCGTTTTCATTAAAAAGTAGTCTTGAAACCAACATATTCATCTACCGTATATTTGCAAAAAAAAAGATTGTGTTGTGTGGTAGACACTTCTTGACATTCTAATACACGGCCCTCTAGATTTTACATACGTAATAAAATCGACAATTAAATCGTTTTCAAAATCGAATTAAATGGTCGGTGTGTGGTGCGCCACTGTACGTGACCATCTCGAGGCCCCACCTTCCCCTTGTTTGGACGAGGGTGGAGGGGGGCCGACGGTTGGGGCAGTTGAAGAAGTACTTGCACCGAGATAGGTACCCGGTAGGCCCCTCTCGAGTATTACCTATAATATACCTTTAATCAAGTCCACAGCAGTGGTAATCATATTGTTTGGACGAGGGTGGAGGGGGGCCGACGGTTGGAGCAGTTGAAGAAGTACTTGCACCGAGATAGGTAGCCGGTAGACCCCTCTCGAGTATTACCTATAATATACCTTTAATCAAGTCCACAGTAGTGGTAATCATATTTGCTTAGCAGTAGTTCTGTAGTGTGTAAAATAAACAAAAAGACTTTACCGAGTGACAGGGTTTAAGCGTTTGTTTAGTTTCCCCAATCGGTCCCGTTCCTGTGCGGCAAACTACAAGTGCGTAATCGCACTGACATCCGAAACAAAAACTCTCAGATTGATAGTAGACCATCAACTTAAATGGATACCCCACATAGAAGACCTTGTTGGGAAACTGGCCAGAGTTGGCTTCGCAATAAAAACTATACCAAGGCAATGCAACATTTCTACAGTCAAAGCAGTTTATTTTGCATTAGTCCAATCCATTGTACAATACGGTATAGTGTTTTGGGATAGCTCGTCCTCGGCCAAGCGTGTATTCGTTGATCAGAAGAGAGTAATCCGCCACATGGTGAGAGTGTGTAGAAGGACATCTTGCAGACCCCACTTCAAGGACCTAAATATAGTGCAATTGCGGTGCTTATACATCTGACAAGTGTGCATGTTCACCAGGGAAAACCTTCACCTGTTCCAAGCGGCTAGCCACCAATACAACACTCGAGGATCCTCCGAATGACAGCACAAATACTGCAAGCTGAGCTTGGCTTATCAGGGGATTCTGCAGTCAGGTCGTAGACTCTGCAAGCTTCCAGACGAGATCAAAGACTCTCCAGACATACGAACATTCAAACGCAAAATAACCATGTTTCTGAAAACGAAGCAATATTATGATGTAGCTGAGTTCACCAATCACGGAACCAAGCTATGAGCCATACAATGACTTCTAGGCCTATATGACTTTTATGATGTAATATTTAACGCCCCTTGACAATGTACATGCGATCTTGTATTGTGGCTATACAGCTAAGAAATGAAAAAGAAATTCATGGTGCCACTGGAAGTAGTAGCAATGCTCAATTTTCATTGGTCCATTATTACCAGAAACGATAGAAAAACAAGTGTTTGTCACAATGTCAGTTATAGCTCAAGACTAGCACTACTGAAATTTGAAACCATAAGATGTCAATGTTATGAGCTGATGTCTTGGACAAATGTCTGTTCTAAGCCTTGGGTCCCCTGACTAGTCATTGATTCTATTTATATTATTTATAACATATTGATAAATCAATGTATAACTTTCATTGCAGACTATCTTACAAATAGACCAATACCTTCCATGTTTTAAGAATGTTGAAAATACAATGTATATTTTTGAACAGCAAAAATAAATAATATAAATAGAGTAGAGAGACTGGATGTTTTTAATTCCTAGTCCATTCATAAAAAGTAAAACGTAATTGTTCAAATGCGTACCGGTACAAGAGATCAAAATGACTGAATAGTAGGCTACTGTATAATCGTAGGCCTACAGAATAAGTAAAAAGTAAACACATTTATGAAGTATTATGTTGCCCCCTCAGAGAAAAGTAAAACTCAAATGTTTTTTTTTTGTAGTTACCTGAAGAAATACACAACACAATTTGGACACATGGTAAACTCGCCCCAAGACTATCTTTTAGGGTTGCCGTTTGATAATCGATATATCGATCGATACGATTATTCGCCGAAACGATCGATAATCGATTCAGTCTTCCCGAATCGATTATCACTATATCGATAATCGAATTGCTCGCCCAGCCCAGATTTTCAATTTACCGCTCGTTACGCTTCCTACGTGGTGCGTGGCGCCTGGCAGCATAGTAGCTTCAACCCCCCCCCGTCAAGCAGTAGAAGGGGGACCGGGCAGGCCTAAAGTGTATTCCAACGAATGAATTCACTGCCGTTTTTGCACGCAACTGCTATGCGCGCCAAGGGTCTTCCCCCACCACCCGGCCGCGCGCTCGGAGTGAGAGACTGCTCGTAAATTATACCTGTCCTGTCCTGTTGTAAATGTCCTCTATTCATACTGTAATCACACATACAAAATCCACAGATTCATTATTTCGTAAGTTTTAACACGTTATTTGGATTCTTGAATAAAAAACAATACGTTTCCATGTTTGAATCGTCCTAATAGGCCAACAGCTTCATAAAGAAGAAACAGTCACTTCTTTGCCGTATACTCTCAGTCACTATACAAATGCATTACTTAGGAGTTATTATAAATTATTGTAAATTATAAATACAAATTTATTTTTATTTTATTTATTTTGTTTTATTATTTAAAACAGGAAATTCTGCGACATGTGTAAAGTTTTAACTCATTTTTTTATTGACTGACAGTTTCCGTCATGGTGTTTGTTATATGTTTTTATCACTCATTTGTTCATTTGTTTATATTTATCCTCAGTGCTTAATTAAACCATGTTTGTATTATTCGTCATTTGTGGGTTCTGTACCTGTTGAGAGTTGATGTTATGCAATAAACAAATAGGCCTAAATAAATAACTAAACTTGGTATACATAACGATTCACAGATCATGCACGAAGGCATTCGCACACTAAAATAGAAACTTGTTTTCACTTTATGAGCCATATAGTGTGAATACAAGTGTTCATAGTCGACCCCTACCCCATTGGAAATCTGTATAAACTGTTGCTAATTATTTTATACGTGATATTTTCCATACAAAAAACCCTAGCAAATAGTGTTGAGTTCTAATGCAATTAATTATCGACTCTGAATTCGTTATGCACTCTGGCACTCTGCTGATAAACACCCACGCACGAGTAGATTATTATAATTTAGTTGTACAATAAACATTAAATCCGTCGTCTCACGTCGAAGACACGAAACCGTCGACTAATCTTTCCAACAAAAGGCAATTATTTAACAAAAGAGCATTGAAGATGTTGTTTCCCTGCCAGATGTCATTTTTCGATGTCGCCAAGTCACTTACAGGTGTATCGCGGGACATTCAACTTTCTTTCAAAATATACTAAGGGGTAGGACGATTGACAAAAGAATGCGTTGATGAGTAACGGTGATGTGACAATTGTGTAAGGAAGGGTTGGTCAGTTAGAGGTGACTGACCCGCTTATTCCGCACGTGCGATTTGGGATTTGCCGATGGTTCGCCGTTTTCGACTTTGAAAGAATGATCATCATAATTTACGTATTATAACTTGGATCATCTTCCATCTATAGGCCTATTATGCCCATTATGCCTATTATTATGCCTATTATGCCACTTTCCACATCCAATTAACGTATGTGTTGTGATTAATCGGTTACGTCATCTGAAGAAGTTATTCATACCGTATTGAAGTGTCAGTATTATCTTCTTGTGATGTAGTCGGTCTATTGGGACGTTTCAAACATAAAAAACGTGTAGATTTTTATTCAAGAATCCAAATAATTGGTTAAAAGTTAAGAAATTTTGAATCTGTAGATTTTGTATGTGTTACTGAAGCGATTAACTGTATCAATAGAGACTGAATAGAGGGCATCTTGACAGGAATAATTTACGGTCAGTCCCTCGAACTCGCCGCGCGGCCGAGTAGTGGGAGAAGACCCTTGGCGGGGTCGGAGGGGAAATGCGGCTACGTCAGTGAATTCATTCGTTGGAATACACTTTAGTCGCGAGCGGTAACCTGTCGCCTGCAGTGAGCACATGTTTCTTGATCCGTTTTTTTTCTCTTGTTCGCGCGATGTTTTTGACCACGGCTAAAACAGATCTGTTTACTCCGCCACAACTAAGAAGTGAGGTGTGGAAAAACTTTGGTTTTCGTGTCAATGAAAAAAAAGAAATAATTGACAGTAAGAGTGTAGTTTGTAGGAAGTGTAATGGTAAAGTGGTTTACAGTGGCAACACGACAAATCTTAGTACACATTTACGAAAATGTAATGCTTACGCAACATCAAATTTTTATTTTAAAGTAATCCCAATTTCAGACTATTGTCTTTTTCCGGTCCATTATTTATTTGTTCGCGCGTGTATTGATCTCACGTATCCGTGGTGTGTAACCGGCTGTCATGAATCCTGAATGACAACTGCGCATTTCCCAGCGCAAGCCGACCGCCCCTCCTGCATTCCAACCTCCTTAGTCCCTCCTACCGGCTCAAGGTCAAGCCAATGACAAGGCAATTTCCATGGTCCACCCCACTACTACAGGCAGCAGTCTCCAGTTTCATCTTCGATCTCGGCAGAGTAGCATCTTGTGGCAAACAGAACAGCACAATACCCCCGAAAACAATATACTCGCAAATGGTCCACCTCTTATGCGAAAAATAACGTAATTTTGATTCGATGATCGATTATCGATCGATATTTTTTTAAGTCGATTATCGTGATCGATAATCGATTTTACTGGTCCGATTATCGATGCTGAAATTCATATCGAACGGCAACCCTACTATCTTTCCAATGCTTTTGTCATAGGCGAGGAGCTCGTAGCCAACCAGCGAACCGCCCGAGACAAACCCCCACAAATAGCGATAGCTGATTGGCTACAAGTGGAGGCAGGTTTCTCGCCTGTGATGAAAGCAGGAGAAAGGTTGCTGTATGGCGACTTTATGTTGGTTACTGTAAGGCCAACATTAGGCCTGTCTTCATGGCGTTACAATAGTGGAGTGTCTATTTATATATATCACACAATTTGATGTATGTATCAGTAATATAGTGAGTACTGCAATGTACATGTCGGATCATCATTCATTAATCAAAGGGCTGCCCAACGATATCGATAATTCGATACGATATCGATAATAGAAAAATAATTCGATATCGATATAGAATTAATATATCGTACGTTTCGCGATATCGATCAAGAGTCAACTATCGTAAAAAAAAAAAAAGTTTGGCGGTGTTGTGCTTCTGTAACACAGCTTCTTTCACTGTAACATTCACGTTGCCTACTCGCCCTCATCGCCCGCCGGCCGGGAGTCTGTTGCGCCCGCGCTCGTTCTGCCAGTCTGTCACACTCACGTCACGTCACGCCTACTCCTATATATATATATATATATATATATATATATAGATATAGTTTGCATGATTAGAAGAGGCCTAAATGGCTAGGATAAGTTGGACTAGGAACACAAATTAACATGTTCTAGTGAGGGGAAAGGTACAGAAGGACGACAGCTTACCTTAAAACGTTAGGTAGGTCGCACATAGACACAAGTAGATGAGTAGACAAGTTGCTGATACGTTTCGACCAACTAGTGGTCTTTATCACTCAGCGTGAGTAGAGGTACTAAAATTATCTAAAGCTAGTATGATATATGTACAATGAAGGCGCTGTCGAGGGTGGGTGGTGGCAGGTGGAACTAGGTCTAGGGGAAACAGAACACACCTGCTACCTGTTGTTCAGGTTGGGTAGCTGGCGAGATTTGGTGATGTGTTGGTGGGCTAGTTCCCAGTTTCTTAGTTCCAACTGTCTGCACGTATCGGGAAGTGACTTTATGACTCTTGTTGTGAAGCAGTCTTTGAGAGACAAGCTATGTCCAACAGCATGCTGGGCCACAGGTTTCTCAAGATCCTCCTGGTTCACACTTTGACGATGGCCAGTCATGCGAGTTCTCAGGTCGTTGGAGGTGAGGCCTACATATTCGGCCGGACACTGAGTACATTTTAGCTGGTATACCACGTTGGAGGTGAGGCAGGTGTTGTGGTGTTGAATGGGGTAGGTGATACCTGTGGCTTCAGCAGTGAATGTTTTGGTGGGTGGGTGCATCGGGCAAGTTTTGCACCTAGAGCGGTTGCATGGGTAAGATCCCGCTGGAAGAGCTCTCGGTTTGGGGACCTGTGACTGCAGAGTAGGGTCCCGTTTTATCAAGGAGTCTCCGATGTTAGGTGGTCGTCTGAAGAAGACCCGTGGTATTTTGCTGGCTAGATTCTGAATCAATGAAGGCCTCATTAGCACCAAGGTCCACTTCAAACCGACGAACAGCCAGCAATACCTCCACAACAGCAGCTGTCACCCTACTTACACCAAGCATGCCCTACCATTCTCTCTAGCTGTGCGAGGTAGACGCATTTGCTCTGATGACGAAGGGCTCGCGAACTACTGTGATAGAATCACCGACGCCTTCGTAGCTCGTGGTTATGAACGTTACCTAGTTCGACAGCGGATCTCCAGGCCACAAATGCAGAAGACCCAAATAGCCAAACCCGACAGTGTCATCCCCTTGGTCACACGCTGGCAACCAGGATTGCACAAACTTAACGGCATCATCAAGAGTGGACTACCCATACTCGAAGCTGCCGCCAAGACTCAGAATCTAGCCAGCAAAATACCACGGGTCTTCTTCAGACGACCACCTAACATCGGAGACTCCTTGATAAAACGGGACCCTACTCTGCAGTCACAGGTCCCCAAACCGAGAGCTCTTCCAGCGGGATCTTACCCATGCAACCGCTCTAGGTGCAAAACTTGCCCGATGCACCCACCCACCAAAACATTCACTGCTGAAGCCACAGGTATCACCTACCCCATTCAACACCACAACACCTGCCTCACCTCCAACGTGGTATACCAGCTAAAATGTACTCAGTGTCCGGCCGAATATGTAGGCCTCACCTCCAACGACCTGAGAACTCGCATGACTGGCCATCGTCAAAGTGTGAACCAGGAGGATCTTGAGAAACCTGTGGCCCAGCATGCTGTTGGACATAGCTTGTCTCTCAAAGACTGCTTCACAACAAGAGTCATAAAGTCACTTCCCGATACGTGCAGACAGTTGGAACTAAGAAACTGGGAACTAGCCCACCAACACATCACCAAATCTCGCCAGCTACCCAACCTGAACAACAGGTAGCAGGTGTGTTCTGTTTCCCCTAGACCTAGTTCCACCTGCCACCACCCACCCTCGACAGCGCCTTCATTGTACATATATCATACTAGCTTTAGATAATTTTAGTACCTCTACTCACGCTGAGTGATAAAGACCACTAGTTGGTCGAAACGTATCAGCAACTTGTCTACTCATCTACTTGTGTCTATGTGCGACCTACCTAACGTTTTAAGGTAAGCTGTCGTCCTTCTGTACCTTTCCCCTCACTAGAACATGTTAATTTGTGTTCCTAGTCCAACCTATATATAGATATATATATATACTATGTTTATGTCCATTGGAAGCAATAAACATACATACATACATACATACATACATACATACAATCACAACATCGCTGTTTTGCGGATACATTTTAAATAATACAACACACAAATTGACGCACATAGTAAAACATTTTGACGTTAAATTATTCATATTGAATTGTTTATAATGAATGGTCTCTGGCTGGTTTGAAAAAAAATTACGATATCGGCGATATCAATACCGAGTTTAAAAAATTCGATATCGCGATACGATATCGATAATTACATCCGCAATATCGATATGAATTTTTTTATCGCTGGGCAGCCCTAATTAATCATCATGCACCAAATTGAAGTCATTAATTGTTAGATAAATTACATAAATTACAATAATACTATGTACAAGGCTTACATTTGAAATCAGCCTTAATATTATTAATACATAATACATTAGTACTCTGACATAAACACTAGTTCACATTTATAAAACAATTTTCTTATTTTCAAAAAATGAGATGGTAATTTTTAAATGATATTTGGCCTTTAAAGTCACTTTTGACTCACCATTTTGTCTAAGTTTATTCTTACCCTCAGGGTTGTTACTGTTCAAGACAAGTAGTAGCCTACTACTAGTACTTACACGTTAATTGAAAATATTGAACTTTGCAAATGTATGGCTAAGCTAATCCATCTTAGCATTGCCGGTGTGACTATTCATACATGGGGCAGCCACAGGCACACACCTGTATGGAGGCTACAGTTCAGTTGGTGCTTACACACATTAGGCCCTACACATAACAGTATATATTCAGTGATTGATTAGGACCAAGGAGATGAGTCTGGAGTACAAGTGGCCAAATTATTGTAAAATAGAACGCCTCCCATATATACCTCACAAGTAAATTACTGACCTTCGAGATCGCCACATCAACTTCTTAATGCATCAGTAAAGCACACTTGCAAAGTTGTCATCATTTATGGCTATGAGGCATTTAAGAATGATACCAAATATCTTGGTTGAAACCCAAATACAGTTACCAATACTATTAGACGATATGTCAATTTACAGTTTGATATGGTTACTGATACTTTATTTCATACTGAAACTAGTGATAACATCGATTAACCAAAAACCGGTTTCGAACCGGTTTTGATAGAAACCGGTTTCGATTTTTAGATTCCGTTTTGCTTTTTTGCGCGGCGTGTGCTTCACCCTCGCTAAGAGCCACGCCTCTGACGGGCGGGCGGGCGGGTTGTGGATTGCCTAACGACGTGTCCCGTAGCAACAAGGAACCACCTGTCAACTACTCATATTTCGTCTTCTTTTCTGGGATTTCCTTGTTTGTGTGGACTAATTAGCAGCTGTATTATACAGTAAAACCGCCTTTGTACGTTTCGCTTTTCTACATTTCTTAGGTTAATGCGTTCCAAAAATCAGCCCGTCAGGGAAATTTGATCCAATAGTACGTTTTATGTGTTCTCATAATCGGTTTTTCCGGCCAGCCAGTGAGCCGAATTCCAAGTTGTTATTGTTCAAGCGCGACCACGTTAGTCATTCATCCCAGTTCTGCAAAGCGCCCTCCACCCCCTTTCATCGCTCAACACAATGCAACCCAGCAGCCAGTGAGTGACTTGACCTTGACCAGCTGCATCTAGTTCCGCGTGGGAGGGGGGGGGGGGGTCTCTGAAAAGGTCGTTTTATCAACGATCTCGGCTGCCGGCACTGAGGTTCTTTACCTCCCTCGCTAATACAACCTTACGTAAATATGGTTATTTTTGGAGACCGTTTTTTTTTTTTGAAAACCGGTTTTAAACCGGTTTCGAATTCGGTTACCCGGTTAGTAATTTTACTAACCGATGTCATCACTAACTGAAACCTCCACTACGTATTACAAATACAATTGAAACGAGGAGTAAAAGTAAATGAATATCTATGTTCCAGTGTGGGAAAAGCTACAGAAAGACTACAGCTTACCTTAGAAAGGTAGGTAGGTGACCAATAGAGACACAGAGGCAGCTACATGTTTGTGTTTCATGTAGACTGCGTAAGGTAGAGGCCTGTACCACCTGCCAACATTTATCTACAACTACTAACTGCAAAAATACTAACTGCAAATTCGTATCAAGAAATAATTCTTTGGTCTGACTAGTTTACAACCCCTACTACAGACATTGGATTAAGACCTTAGAACATAGTGCATCACCATAATGCATTGCAAGAATTAATTTAATCAATACTGGCCTACACTTAAGATTACTTAGGGTGATATGCACATACAACTGTCATGTTAAGTACAGGATTTGTTGCTATGGAATTGTTTTATTACATGCTATTTAAATTTTCCATAAGAAGAACAGACTCCATAGCAACTATAAGCAGATGCTATACCTAACTTGACTCTATAGCATATTGCACTGCTGTTGTAACCACACTATGGTTTATTTATATGAATATGAATATGTACCATAATACCAAATGGTGGAGTGAAAATTGACAATTTGAAATGTATTGTAATCTGAAATTTATTCTGATATAATTTTTTTTTAAGTAAAAAGTAAAAAATTAGTAGAAAAAAAGTTCAAACTTCAGTATTTCTGATATGCCCTCATGCAATTGGCATCACACCTCCTCAACTTAAAAGATAAAACCAATTTTATTTAAAATGTGCACTCAAGTTTCTGACTTTCCCACAACCATGTTGGCATAACACATATCAAGGCATCCCAACAGTGTGACCATCATAAAATAGATTAATGACTTCTAAACCTGATCATTTCATCGGACACCAAATATTGTATTGGCCGTAAGAGAGCACTTCACGTGTCATTCTATTGTTGGAAGCTTCAACAACTAGTTTAACCTTTGAACCGATGGGCTCACACTGACGTCTTTCTTTATGATGGTTTCGGGTGGTTACTGCTGCCAATGTCAGCAATAATATAATAAAACTTTGTGCTATACAGACCTTGAGGTATTTAGTGTTTCTATCTCTCGGCTATCATTGTAGAATCAATCTAAATCTTACAGAGTGGCACAGGTTATTTGCAAAGCCTTGTGTTTCTTCCGAAAACAAAGGCATCGTTTTGTAATCTCTTACAACACATCCTCTGAAAATCGTATTTGCAGTGATACACACAACGTTGCGATCCAGAGATTGTTGTCAAGTTGCGAGAGAATACATGTGAATTGTATATAGGAATGTAGAAGTAAGACGTTTGGTCCCAAGTGGTTTGTTGAGATGTTCAGATCTTGCCCATGCGATGGACCGACCAACTGCGGAAGATGTTTCGAGCGGGTTTCTTGAGGTCGCGGCTGTGGGCGAGTTGAATCTCGAGTGAGGCGCCGTTATTGAGTGGCAGCCACATGTGAACCTCGTTAGTCTCAGGACATGCGTCTGCAACACGTACATATGTATTCCTGCACTGTAGGAATCATTCATTATACATGTTCACAAAATATTGTTTTTGGTCAATCTGAATTATGAAACTAGGATGGGTAGTCTCACTATTAAAAACGTGCAGATTAACATATTATTGTAATATCTTGAGCACGCTATATACAATATTGGAAATGTGCTTAATAACCATCATTCAGTTTTCTATGAACTAAAAACCGGATAAAAAAGTTTCAAATATTTTAATCCTGGTGATTGTTGTTTTGGAAGCCAATTAAAGAATTAATAATTAATTGGTTTCCCTAACGACAAGCGTAATGATTGCAATTTTTGCACAAGTAGAGACAAGGTCCGTAAATCTTCTGGCGGGGGCTCATTGAACTCCCAAGTCAGGTTGTCACATCCATTTTGACAATGTTAAAAATCGCATGTTATTCAAATCGGAGAATCATTCAGTAACACAAATGAATTGATTTGTCAGAACTAATTCCGGCTCAAAAACTCAAAACAGTAAAATATCTAACTAAAATACCTTTAATTCTACTTACAATTTTAATGTGAATGTTATAAATCTACTCTTTCATTATAAAATTATGTATTTAATTATTAAACCAGTTTTTTTTTTTACAGTGGGCATGTGGGCACGAAATGGCGATTTTTGTGCCCATGAGACGACCTGACTTTGAGGTTTACTGCACCTGAACCTCAGGCTAGGAGATTGACAGACCTTGGAGTAGAAAATGGGAATGTCTTCTTACCGTGTAGCAGCTCATGCAAGGTGGCTGTGCGCGCAGCAACGAGCTCTTTGCCAGTGCTGCGCACTTCAAACACGAGAGCAGTCGTACGAGGAAAGCTGCTCGACCGGTCGAGCTGGAACTCCAGGTCGAGTCGCACGTTTGGCAACGCTGGTAGCAGTCGAGATTTTGCAATGGTTTTTCCAGAACCGCTGCCCACGGAGCTGTGAACAGTCATTGCACATTGACTGGAGGCCTACCTTGTATAGAATTGCTGTAACATGTCCTCTCATTTTTGTAAGTTAGTTATAATTTGTATGAATACACTACTTTTGTGTTACTAGTACTATTTGAATATACCTGTGAACGTTGTGTACTCGTACTTTGATAGATTAGAAGGCGGTGAATAAAATATGGCTGTCAAGTGTCAACTCAACTCAACAGTGTCGCTACGTGAGTACTAATAATCCTATTTCATCCGGGACATCCTAACAAATGGAAGTTAAAACAATTTTCATCCACTTAACTGGCTATTTCTTGCTTTGAGTTTGTATGATAATTTAAAACAATATCCAGGAGGTACGAAAAAGACAAAAACAAACCAATAATGGTAACATTTGTGAAGTTATACTTGTATTTATTTATTTATTTATTTATTCATACATTTATTTATTTCTTTATTCATATATTTATTTATTTATTTAATTTAATAAATAAATAAACAACTAAATAACCCTATGTCTTCTCCCAAAGATAGGCAAATGAGTGAATTGTTTTGTCTTATGTAATACTAACTAGGAAAACGCTCTGTGTGACGCGTTGATAAGCGTCCATATCTACAAACTTTCTGGCGAAAAGTTCTCAAAGCTAAGAAAAACAACAATTAACAATAATTCAAGAATGTGCATTGCAAACATGTTTCTAATTTCTATAGCTATTTTACTTCCTGACATTGTTGAATGCTGTGCCTTGTACGTTGCTAAGAATTTTCGTTGTCATTTCGTATAGTAGACGGAGAGCTAGCAACATAAAAGCTCCCCTCATAAGGTACATATGTTTTGACTACTTGAATAGGAGCGGAAAAACTACTCTACTAAAAAAACGCGCGTCTTACTCCTCAACGTGGGGGCTTTTAGGACCCACAGGGAGCCAGAAAAGGTGAAAAAAGGCCCAAGTTCCCCTCATAAGGTACATAATAGGTCTTGACGGTAAATTGAATGGAAATGTCAGTACAAATGGAAAATACTGAGTCAGACGGGCTGAGTGGGGGCTTTACCCAAGTCAGACGCCCTCAAAAGGGGCCCAAAAAGGCCAAGGTTCCCCTCATAAGGTACATGGATGGAGTGAATGCCATTTTGTAGAGGTAAGTGTCCCAAATAGGAATTCGAAGAGTAAGACGGGATATTAGGGGGTGTTTACCGATCAGACGCCATTTTACCCAAAAAGGGTCATTTTTTATTTTCACACATGCATGCGCTTTAACACTCAAACCATATCTGGAAATGTCTCGAGATGAAGAAAATCACACATTTCAAAGAAACTTTGGGCTATTGTCCTCGCCAGACGCCCCCAAAATGGCCCCAAAAAGGCCATAGTTCCCCTCATAAGGTACACGGATGGAGTAAACGCCATTTTGTAGAGATAAGTGTCCCAAACAGGAATTCGAAGAGTAAGACGGGATATTAGGGGGCGTATACCGATCAGACGCCATTTTACCCAAAAAGGGTCATTTTTATTTTCACACATGCATGTGCTTTAACACTAAAAACATATCCGGAAATGTCTCGAGATGTAGAAAATCACACATTTCAAAGAAACTTTGGGCTATTGTCCTCACCAGACGCCCCCAAATATGGCCCCAAAAAGGCCATAGTTCCCCTCATAAGGTACACGGATGGAGTAAACGCCATTTTGTAGAGATAAGTGTCCCAAATAGGAATTCAAAGACTAAGACGGGATATTAGGGGGCGTAATAGGGGGTGAAGAAATGCCACTGGTAAACCTTACCCCATCTCATCAGCATCATCGTGTACAACAAGCTCCCAAGCCACCTCAAGGACATGACCAGGCGCAGCCTCAAGTCTCATCTTAAAGATTATCTAGTCCAGATGTGCCCATATACTGTCAAAGACTACATGGACTTTTAGTTTTAATTTAGTTTTAATTGACGCATTCTATAACTAATGTATTTATCTATGTATAAATGCCATATGTTCTATTGAATAAAGATTATTATTATTATTATTATTATTAATAAGAAGAGGAAAGCGGATAGACCAAAGATTGTACTGCGAGGCGAAGAACTAGTAGAGACTCAGGATTTCAAGTATCTTCGAAGCATCATCTCATCTGACGGTAAAATTGACAAGGAGATTGGAAGACGAACGGGGACTGCTGAAAAATTTTCCAGTTAGTGAGGAAACTGATTTGGAAAAAAGAGATACCAAGGCAATGCAAATTGTTAATATACAAAGCATATTTTGTACCAGTACTCACGTATGGAGCGGTGACTTGGCCAGTTGGGGGAAAAGAAGAAAAAGCAATACGTACAAGCAGCAGAAATGAAGTTCCTAAGGAGTGTGGCAGGAGTGACCAAGATTAATAAGATAAGGAGCTCAAAGATAAGGAAGGAACTTGGAGTGGAGAGTCTAAACTTTAAGCTGGGAAAAGAAAGATTGCGGTGGTTTGGCCACATGAAAAGAATGCAGGAAGACAGGATCCCGAAAATTGAGTTTGAGAAAGAAGCAGGGAAAAAGAAAAGAAAGAGGGGAAGACCAAGACTGAGGTGGGAAGAAGTGATAGCAATGGACTTGGAAAGAAGAAATGCAACTTGGGAAGAGGTCAATCAGGAACGATGGTGGGATAATAGAAAAGTATGGATAGAATTTGTAGAAAGAGCAGAGGAAGAAGAAAGTGAAGAGGAGGAGCCGGAGGAAGTTAACATGAGGGAAGCGTCAGGCATGGCCAGCCGGCTTCGATGTACCTAAGGGCCAGAATATGATGGGATTAATTTCCTATCCCCTACCCGACTTCATTGTTGGACACAGGGAGCAGATATATAAAATAAAAAAATTATTATCTACCGTCACAAAAACTGCCTTACATCCAATGTGGTTTATCAGCTAAAGTGCACTCAGTGTCCAGCAGAATATGTAGGTCTAACCTCCAATGACCTGAGAACACGCATGACAGGCCACTGTCAAAGCATCAATCAGCACGATGTAGACAAACCAGTGGCTCAGCATGCTGTCACGTGCTCTTTCACTCAAGGACTGTTTCACCACCCGCATCATCAAGGCGCTGTCGGCGAACTACAAGCAGTTAGAACTGAGGCATTGGGAACTGTTTCATCAACACAGTCATCACTAGATCGCTTCAGCCACCTAACGTTAATCTCAGGTAGCAATGCCCACCTTATTCCCTGTACCTCAGTTTACCTTAGTTCTTCCCTCCATCACCACCCACGACAGCGCCTGCATCATGTAAATTCACCCTAGTTTTAAGTTAAGTTTAGTTTTTCTACTCACGCCGAGTGATCAAGACCACGAGTTGGCCGAAATGTCTCAGTATATTTATTTATTTGTCTTCTCATCTATATGTTTCTCAAAGCGACCTATCTACTTTCTCAGGTAAGTTGTCGTCCTTCTGTACCTTTTCCCTCACTAAAACATGTAGCCAACAGAGCAATGTTGTTTGCAATGTAGAGCAATGAGCATTGTTCTGAGTTCCAATTATTAGAGATCCTTGTATTTCGCAATGCGCGATAGCGCAAAATCACTTGAAACGTGCAGCGATTGAAATATGTTGGCATGACAATCTGTTGCGAGTCCAAAAATAGTCTTTTTGAATCGAGAATAAAACGAAATCCCGTGTATACGCGAAATAGCATAAGTCTACTGTTATAAAAACGAAAAAGACTGAAGCTGTTGAATTGACGCGAAATCGCCGAATTTCTGTCAAAAACGTAATTTTCAACATTTTCTGCAGTGACCCTTCCACCCCTGCCAAACCGGCTCACAACAGATTTTTCTCGTAGCTTGTGCGTCGACTGCATTCCGCATTTTTAGCGACAACTTTCTTTTTTTTCTTCTTTTCTTTCGCGACAATGTAGGCATGCCACATACGTTAGAATACTAGATACAAATACGATTTGGTAAATTAAAATTGAAAAACCGCCAAAAACATGAAATTACTGCTCAACAGCGAAATTTGGATTCAATCAAACGAAATATGCTAAAAAATAAAACCATTTACAAGGATCTCTACCAATTATATATACAACAAAAAACTTCAAAAAACTTTGAATAATAATATGTATTACCTACATTATATTTATTGAAAAGTGCATGTATTTAGTTTTTAGTTTTTACCATTTATAGAGCCCAATGAATTTTCTTGGCAATAGAGTCCAATTTTCTTAATCCCAGTGTACGGTTGTTTGGACCAACCTGTGCAGTCTGACTCGGCAGTAGAGTTGAGCCACCCGAGCAACATTGAGTCCTTGAGCTTGAAGAACCTTGCCCTGGATGCCGGTGTAACAGTTTGGTTGAGCCGAGGACGTCACGTTTAGATCTGCGCACAACGAGACCAGACAACGTTGTTTACTGGCCAATGGTGAACTGAATGCTAGAAAGCTAGGTAAGTTTTCAGGGTCTGTTATATTATTTGACCTAAATTCTTGAGGTAAGCTGCTGGACTCTCTTTCAGCTACCACATGTAAAAAGAGGGGGGGGGAAGTATTTAGTGAAGTATTCTCAAGAGAAGTTGAATTAACCTACCCACTATAACTGATTTAAAAAAATACAAGTAAATGTCGAATGCCCTGAATGATACAAAGTTGTTAAGTTGAATTGCTTTCAAACTGACATTTCACAATTAATAATAAATTCACAACCATATTATGGTTATTTATATTATGGTTATGGTTATGGTTACAAGAAATAATATACATAAACTACACTGGTACCCAATGACTGCAATTGAGCATTAGGTTGCTGAATGGGGACCTCCAATTTAGGATAATACAAAATGCATC
Organism: Isoperla grammatica; assembly: GCA_945910005.1. Taxonomy (NCBI): domain Eukaryota; kingdom Metazoa; phylum Arthropoda; class Insecta; order Plecoptera; family Perlodidae; genus Isoperla; species Isoperla grammatica. Next base: position 79,994,540 of record OX246738.1, read on the forward strand.
AAGATGGCAAAACTAAAGTTATTTAGATATAGAGAAAATACACAGACCAAGTATTCTTAGAATTGAGGTTTTAGAAAACTGTTTATTACAAAAACCACGTCAATTATAATATTTCACCAACGATTTTAAGTCTTGGTCTAATAATCTATACACCTAATACCTCTAATTTATATTTGTTTGATACCAAACAAAATGCAAATAATTTGCAAAGAAAAGGCCAAGTCCAAAACGTAGAGGATCAATTGTTACAAACCAAAAAAGGGCACACGTACAAAAAATACCAATTTCAAAAGAGGCTCAACTTTAAAGGGGTGATATCTAAAATTGTGGCCAAGCCAATTATTTTGTTTCCAATATATAAAATATCTAGTAATTAATGAAATAAACAATTATATAAATGTTTACATTACTTAATAATTGCTAAATAAATACATTAACAACAAATTACAAAATTAAATTGACTTTAAAACATTTCGAGGTGGGAAAAACAAAATGAACACACTTCATTTATAATTAAAAGCTAGGCCGATGAATTTGTAATTTGGCTTTGGGTCATATCATATAGTATTATTGATATTACGTACTATAAAGCAATCATGGTAACTAATAACCCATCAAGCTAATGAACTTTAAAATCAATTTAATAAACATTCCAGGACTTGAAAAATAAAACTGAGAATGCAAATTTATTGGCGAAGCTTTTAATTATACCTGCCTATGTACCTATTTAGGCCTAGGATATTATTAATTTATTTAAAATACTAATCTCGACATTTATCCAAGTCAAACAACTCAATGTCAAAAACCCAACGCAGGTTATTACTAACAGGCCTATGACCGTTACACTACGTTAGAATACCAAGGGATGCTGACTGCCATGCACTGCCTTGTTGTGTGAGCTTTATTATTTTGTCAAGTTGAACTTGATCTCCAGCTAGCGGAGGCTCGTCGAACTCCCAACTTGCGAGTTCGGCGAGCCTTCGCTAGTCAGAGATCAAGAGATCAAGCAGACCTTGTCATTTTGTCAAGGTCCACTTAATGTCCGTCTAGCGGAGGCTCGTCGAACTCCCAACTTGCGAGTTCGGCGAGCCTTCGCTAGTCAGAGATCAATAGATCAAGCAGACCTTGTCATTTTGTCAAGGTCCACTTAATGTCCGTCTAGCGGAGGCTCGTCGAACTCCCAACTTGCGAGTTCGGCGAGCCTTCGCTAGTCAGAGATCAAGAGATCAAGCAGACCTTGTCATTTTCTCAAGGTCCACTTAATGTCCGTCTAGCGGAGGCTCGTCGAACTCCCAACTTGCGAGTTCGGCGAGCCTTCGCTAGTCAGAGATCAAGAGATCAAGCAGACCTTGTCATTTTCTCAAGGTCCACTTAATGTCCGTCTAGCGGAGGCTCGTCGAACTTGCAAGTTGGGAGTTCGACGATTCTCCGCTAGGCGGAGATCAAGTGGACCTTGTCATTTGGTTAGTGATTTTCTATCCCATGATTAAAACTAATTATTTTGTTACATGGTCCAAGGTGACATGGTCCATGTCCAAGAAAGGATTCTGAAAATTTATTTAGTTGTCTACATCGATGGCAAGAATGTTGTGACACAAAATTATTTTTTTCCGTCGGCAACTTTTAATAATAACTAATTTTTTAGGAGTATTTATTTTTTTCAGGTTGGCATTCTGTCCAATTGCAATTTTGTTTGTGAAAGAGGATGCCCTGGTAGGTGAACAAAATTGGTGCAAAATTTGGTGTTTATATCGTATTGGAGGCCCACAGACCGGCAAGGAAATAGCTAGCCAGTTGTTAACTGAAGAATGTTCTAACGATCTTTACGGCTTAATACCTTCCTTACCCAACATCCGATCCGGATTAAATTTAAAATAGGTACCTAGTCTCGTGGTAAAAGCCCACCGATGAAACAAAATTTGATATTTCCATCTATTATGGCTTTGCGTTGACAACATCATGTTAAGTGCACTTCGATGCTTGCAGTAAGAGTCGCGTAGTGGAAGCTGGCACATGGCTTGGCCCGGCGCGCTCCCGCGCACCTAGATTTAACGTAAGCCCATTGGTATTCTTATTCATTACCCTACACTTGAAATAGGCAACAAGAATCGTGCAGCCCTCACCCATAGGTCTCTTGTTCCGCATGGTGGGCTGTAGGATGTTGGGTTGTGAGACGGCATGAGAAAGACTCTCCATATGGAGCAGCTCGGTAGCATCCGACTCCCCACCCCCACTTGGCTCCATGGTGAACCTGACACCGTTTGCCGCCTTAACGCACACCTCCGACTTGAACCTCCTCAACTTTAGGCCGTTTCTCATCTGGAGGAGAACAATCACATATTTCACACCACTGAGTTTGATAGAAGGACAGACTGCTAGGTTAGTAGCGTGGGAGAAACAGATACGAATGTACAACACAACACGCTTTCAAACTGTTGATGATGATTGCAGCTTACAAAGCTTTTTAATCCACAACATGTTTCGTCCCCTTGGGAGAAGAGGTATGAAGAAATTCCAATAAGGATAATAGGGCCTATGCGTTGTATATTAACCCTTTTCGGATTTTTTTTTATTTGTTTCTGCCTCAGGTCACATTTAATCAAAAAGTGAAGAAAAGGGAAAAACAACTGGAATAAGTCCAACTCGGTACTAGGTCTAGGTCTTTGAACTTGGAAACAATGGTTTCTGAACTGTGAAGGGTATTCAACAAACTGTATATTATTTTCAGTTCAATTCAGTTCAGTTTTATCATCCTTTTTGGTTACATTGTAACATTGGATTTGTCATTTTGTTTACTAGTCTATTATATACTAGCTTATTACATAAATGAGCTGTGTTTCCTACTCAGAAGTATTTACAATAGTTAGGCTATACATATACAGTGGAACCTTGTTTGTACGTTTTCGAGGGGAGTGAATGAAAAAATGTACTAATGGAAAAAACGGAGTATTGAAACACATCAAATTTGTCTTTTTTTCGTTTCCAGTAACCCTAGAAAGTGAGTATCTGAAATTGTAAAAGCTCACATCTGGACCCTGTAAGCATTCAACCCACACTTTTGGAGGTCACCCTTGACATATGCCTGTGCGGACGAGTTAGTTCGCGGCCGTACACCCCCCCCCCCCCCCCCAAAAAACATCACAACGACACACAAAACCCATCCCTTGGAAAGCAGGTACTAGGCGCTGTCAAGGAGCAAGCCCCTCCCCCCAGAATTAGGGATGACGACGGTTAAGGATTTTACTAACCGGTTAACCGAATGTGGTAACCGGTTGTTAATTGGTTAACAAGTTGTTAATCGGTTAACAACCGCAACAAAACTCCGTTTTCGTCTGCAATATATAACTGACCTAGGCCTAGGCTAGGCCTAGGCCTTCTAGGCTTACGTGACGACCGCTGGCCACCACTGTAATTATTGTAGATATTGATTTCAGTTTATTTTAATGCAATAAAGTAAGTAAGTATTTATTAGTCCGAATATAAAGGCATATTCGCGTCGTTTTTCTGCGTAGTGAACAGCCGCCTGTTGCCGCTTGCATGTTGCAGTTGCACTCGCCCGCAACTATCGCAGTCTGTCTTCCACTCACGCGTCCAGCGACTAGCGCTTTCTCTCTCTCTTACGGCCGACATTGGTCGCTGCAGTAGTTGAACTACTTCGTCGCATCTCGCTCAGACACGATAGCACCAAGGTCTACTGGATTGCCGCTAGGCTTCGCTACTAGCAGCACAGGCTGCACTTCGCAATTACTCCGCTAGGAGGAAATCCAGTAGACCTTGGATAGCACTCCATTGTTCTCTCTCGCGGCCGACCGGCGGCTTGGGTTAGGAGGGGAGGGGAGGGGAAATGAGATTGCGATGACTAATGGGGTCTGTCGTACGTGCTTCGTTCTGTTGACAACAACAGGATGGAATTTGGCCGGGCGGCCAGCTGGAAATTCCGTATAGCCTACAAAGCCCCAAAACGCACTGATGTATAAAATCACTCTGAAGGGACTGGTTTGTAGGACCCACTAACAAGAAAAACGTAATATTGAGAAACGTATTAACGAAAAAAATTATGCATAAATGCCATAAGGCTTTGACGGGACCTCGCAAAAAAAACGTAGAAACGTAGAAATGCGAAACGCACAAAAGAGGTTCCACTGTATACATAAGTATTTACAATTTCTTTTGCTAAGCAAGGTTGGATAGACAGTATTATATTTTGTTACCTACCCTACACACCAACCTAGGCATAGGTAAATATGTCATCTTTGTCATTGTTCGGTGCGTAGACACTTGGTCTAATGACATTTCGTCTACTTGACTGTTTGGTCTACACAGACATTTTGTCTACTGCATGACTTCGTCTACTGTAAAATCTTGTCTACCGACCGTTCGTCTACTACCATTAAGTATACAAATGAATTTGGTCTAACAATTTTCCGTCTAATTGTATGATTAATAGATGATAACAAAGCTATTTTGTAATACATTTTATTCATCATCTCTGTCTTCGTCTGTTTACAAATAAATTTGGTCTAACATAATTTTCCATTTTCAAACATAATTTTCATAAAAATAAAATCATTTACACACACCTCTAGTTATTCATCATCACTGTCTTCGTCTGTTTCTGGGTGTGGAACACTTTCGTTGCCTAAAGATTTGAAGCTCACTGTATTTGTATTTTTGTATGTATTTGTATGTTTTGTATTTGTTTGTATACATTGTATGTATTTGTAGTGCAGCGAGCGTTGCATACGTCATGTATACTACAGCGCCAGTATTTTCTTTTTTTTTTTTTATCTGCGTGGTTGAAATAGTAGGTATAGCCATTGTTTTCTAAATTCTCCCCACCTCGTGATGTTCCCACTAATTTTGTATTCATCTAAAGCAGTCAACACTAACACACTAACACTGTACGGAACTCCCGCGGATCCGATGCACACACAGTTAAGTCCACTGTACTACTGCAGTGTACGGAACGAAATGTTATTGTTTCACCCGCGGACCACGTCAGACCGATGCACACAGACAACAACAGACACACAGAGTATCACAGTAGACTAAATGTCTGCGTAGACGAAAAGAGGGTAGACGAAGGAATAAGTAGACGAAAAGACGGTAGACGAAAGGAATAAGTAGACGAAAAGTCTTTAGACGAAATAATTGTCGACGTTATGGCCGTAGACGTAGAAGTAGTAGACGAAATGTCTGTAGACCAAAAAAAGTAGACTGACTACTGTCCTGGCACGCATTGTTCATATATTCATTTACATTGTAGTAACAGTTTTCCAATAGGTAAGTTTTAAGTTTTTATTGCTAGTACCTGTCTGTCTGTATTTGTTAAGTTTTGTATGTTGGGAGGCAGGCTATTATATTTATATATAATAATAATATAATAATATATAATACAGTATAATAATAAAATAATTTTATAATAAGTGCAGGAGAATGATTCAAGTAAAGACATGTTCTGACTGGCCATTGATTTACTTAAGTTATGTATGTCTGTATGTATGTATGTATGTATGTATGTATGTATGTATGTATGTATGTATGTTATGTAATTAAGTTATATTATGTATACAATAAATACATTTTCCCCATTCTTACTTGTATTTTATATACAGTATAATTAAATAAATGGGATTAATAAATTATTAAAATAAATACCTGCTTAGCAGGTATTCTAACTAATTTAAACCTGAATCTAGTACAGTGAAACTTCTTTATAATATCTTTATAACAAAATTATCTATATAACAAAGTGTTTTGAGGTCCCAAGAGGTTCGTATGTATATAAAGGTACCATCTTTATAAAGAAATGTTCTTTATAACCAAATAATAATCTGGCCCCCAACAGTTTGTTATAAACAAGTTTTACTGTAGCTGTAGTACATAAAATATAATCGTACGTATGTAGCTATATTAGACATTTACCTTTTGCTTCATATTCCTGAAGCTGCTGTACTCTGGTGTTTTCTTGATGCCACCATCGTACGTAGGACTTAAGGAGTTGGGCGAGTGTCGTGAGTTGTTGCCTGGCTGAGAGTCAGTTACTGTGACGGTCGGCACAGACAGGGGGGAACTCGACTTGGAGCTAATGCTCAGATCGTCTGTAACGGCAACAACAATTATACACTTTATATCTCCTCTAAGCATGCACAGATGATTTTCTTTAATGGTTCTAGTACAAATAAGCTTTTGTAATTCAATTCCATTACTTCTTGGCTTAGGAATAAGTAAACGGTGACTTTGGAGCCGTCTTAGCAACGAAGCACTCAATAAATTCAAAGTTGTTCTGAATCGGCCTTGTTGATTCTGGCACTTGTCCGCAGGTGTTCGCACTGTCCAATCACTGATTCATATGTTTCGTATTTAAATATCGATCTTTGATTGGTTATCGCTCACTCGCCGATGGTGTTCGAAACCTACAGGGTTGGTTTAGTCACTTTAAATTTAAGTCCCCCACTGCAAATCAGTTTATAGTCAAATTACATTTAAGAAGCAAAGTGAATTTAGAACTACAAGTCGCTCAAAGATGGAAATAATTGTCATTTGGTCTAGTAATGAATTTTTAGTCTCAAAAGTAGGCCCTACTATAGCGACTAAATATACATTCCGGGACCAAATGACAATAATTTTCATCTTTGAGCGACTTGTAGTTCTAAATTCACTTTGCTTCTTAAATGTAATTTGACTTTAGTTACTGAGTGGATAGACTCTAAATGTGAATTTATTTAATTTATTTATTTAGATGCACATCATGACGCACCACTTTCTCTAAGACGGTGTAAAAACATGGTTGGTCAGCGACATTACACATGTCTTACACATCTAATTATGATCTGGAAATTTGAAGTGTAGGCCTAAATAAATCTATACCCTGATGTGTGTAATAAATAGTAATCAGTCTTAGAAAGTAATGTAATGGAAGTAACGCGTTAAGAGCGAAGGATACCTCTACGTCAAAAACCGCAAAAAATTTTCATTTTTTAATTATATCTCAAGATTGAAACACAAAATCGAAAATCTGAGACACCATAGCACTGTGGTATGGTTAGCCCTACAGACTGAACAATAAATGTATTTAACGTTATAATCAGTATGACTGTGATAACGACTTCCTTAGTAATTTAAGGATTTTCGATTCAGAGGGGATCCAGATTTTCGATTTTGTGTTTCAATCTTGAGATATAATTAAAAAATGAAAATTTTTTGCGGTTTTTGACGTAGAGGTATCCTTCGCTCTTAAGGCCCATCCACATTGAAAATTAGCAGTACAGTAACGTTAGAATTAAGGTTTTGGACACTCCCATTGGCTGATGAGAACCCAAGGTCATTGCTTACTGCGGCAGTAGCAGTAGCACAGAAGTTTGCAAACTCCATACTTAGCGCCGTACCCTAACTCTGCAGTAAGAATGAACCAATCAGCGATGTGTATTCAAAATCACGTGATGCTAATGCTATGGATATTTTGATATTCACTTATTTATATTGTATGTAATGTAAGTAATTGTGTAACAAAACTGAATGTAAAAATAAATAAATAAGGTTAGGTTCTTGATTTACGCGGGCAAACTCTGACAGGTGGACATAGGAAATTAAGTTCTAATGTGGACAGCCATCGAAAACGTTACGGTACGGTGTTAAGTTATGCTAATGTTAATTTTCAATGTGGATGGGCCTTTAAGGGCTCATCCACATTGAAAATTAGCAGTAACAGTAACGTTAGATTTAAGGTTTCAGACACTCTCATTGGCTGATGAGAAGCAAGGTCATTGCTTACTGCGGCAGTAGCAGTGCATAGAAGTTTGCAAACTCAATACTAAGCGCCTTACCGTAACTCTGCAGTAAGAATGAACCAATCAGCGACGTGTATTTAAAATCACGTGATGCTATGGATATTTTGGTATTCACTAGGGATGACATAGGGTAATAAAATTTGGAACCGGTTCTAGCTCTCATATTACCCGGATCCTGAAAACGTATTTTTCGATGTGTAGGCTTGATTTGAAGGTCGTCGCTAGGGCTTGTAAAGTGCGTGGGATGTAAAGACGAGGGACAAATGATATGCACTTCGCCCACTCGAATACGCCCTCGGAATACGCCTGCAGAAATCGCGTCGAGTAAAAAAAAAACATTTCGCAATACAACTGAAGCACGTACATAAAACATGATATTTGTAGTAAAATAAATAGGAATAGAACAAGTGTTAGGCATAATGTTCACCAGAATATTAAACAAAGAACACACAGTAACGAATGCAAGTCGGATCGCGTTTGTTCTGTTCCCCGCCAAGGCATGTGTTGTGGAAGGGTGAGAGAAGGGTCGGCGCCCGCCGTACATGCTGGCTCCATCCAAATCAACCGTACATTTGGTAATTGTTAACCATTATATCGCAATACATTAATTAACCATAGTAATTAACCAAGTAATTAACCATAGTAATGGGTAGTTGTTAGCGAATACCTACCGATAAGTGATTTCGTTGCATTTTTCTTTTATATCTGCTGTAACATTTGCATCAAAATGAGTTATCACAGGTTGTTTGAGATTTTTTTAGACTCTGCAGTATCTTATTTGAAAATAAAGTTGCTATTTTTCCCGGTTAGATTTTGTTTATATTGCAGAAACCAAATTATCAACATTTTAAATATTTATGTAATTTATTTTTGCCAATAACAAAAAGAAATATGTGCCAGTCTAGGGGATCATAACCCTATTAATGTTTTGATGAGATAGGTCTGTTTAAACTAAGATAATTGCTGTATTTTAACTATGTTACATTATTTTGGTATGTGAAGCACTATGCAGGGGCCGACTGGGAAAAAAATCCAGGCCGGGCAAAATTTTGGTCAGGCCAGGCACGCCACAGGCGAATTTTTTTAAAATGAGGTTTCTAGAAAGCATTTGGTGCATTTTAGAAAAAACATAGAAGGTTGAATGCACTACCGAAATACTGTAGTTTTCCCCGGTTAAAAGTAGAAAAACAGCTGCAAGAAGATTGAAACACTGTCTAACGACTGATGAGAATGAGATCAAATTACACCAAAATCGAACGAATCTTACAATGTAATTTAAACCTTGCAATATCGTGAAGGAAGGGGTGGGAGGGACTCGTATTTAAAGAAATTTAAATTTCAAACTTGCTCATGTAAGCCCGTTGATTTTTGAGTATATTATAGACAATGCAAAGCAAAAGTTTATCGTGAAATCTATCTTCTTAACAGTAACACAGTGTTATACATAATTGGTAAAGAATATCAAATTGTTAGCAAAAACTAACATTGTTCTGTGGGAGGGACTGCAGGGCACACCACTATCCGATTCTTATTAGTAGATAAGTGTTTTCTTCACTCACCGGTACACGGTGGGCAGCGCCGCCAGCGTGGCAACTTACCGCCGGCACCAGGCAGTTTAGTTTATGCCTGTTCCAATGCTGACCAGGCCAGATGTGGGCCAAAACAAGCAAGCCACTGGGCATTTGCCCGGTTGCCCGGCGGGCCTGTCCGCCCCTGGCACCATAGTTGCATTACTTGCATTACAAGGTCTCCATTTGGTCATCAAATGGTAGTCGGAACATAGTCGGTGATGTCTTGGTTATGTGTTTTTCAAATAGCCAGTTTTTTTTTTATACTTTGCCGAAAGATCGCTAAATAGTCGCCGGAACACATTTGACTATGTAATGACTATCAGTTTTTGTAAAGCCTGAGGTCTCCATCTAGTAGTCAGAAGGTAGTCAACTATGTGTTTACACATAGTTGACTCATTGTATTTAGGAGAAAATACAATGAGTCGGTTATGTGTTTTAACATTGCCGGAACACAGTCAACACCTAGTCAGTGACCATAATTTGGCGATGAAAATTTTTGTAAGGGTTATGCCACTTCATTGCCGTATGTGAATAGAAACAATACATAAAGAATGTATTATGTATTTTCCTGTTATATTACCTATTATATAATTAATTAGTTAAACATTTATTTCCCAATTAAAAAAAAATACCCTATGGCACATTTAAACAAAACTTAGTTCACTTGCAGGTTGCAGCTTATGGTTAGGGTTTAAAGAACTATTTATTACCTGGTTGCACGGAGGGTAGCTTGTAGCCGAGAGTCACCGTGCGGGGAGGAGTGGGGGGAGGGGGCCTCATGCGATCAACCGAAGATCGGCGTTGATATGACTCGGTGATCTCACTTCGTGCCGGATGTCGTGGGGAACTTGTGCTGCTATTCACGCTGCCTTGGAAGCTCATCGACTACAAGCATGCAAACAGTTGGGGCTACTATACTATATTACTACTATACCCTGACCATCATATATGTAAAGCCTCTACATTATGCAAATAAATCAAGATCAACATAATTGCATACAGCAGGGGTGTGCCACCGGTGACATTCCACATCGGGTAGGCTCTTCACTGGTGGATACCGCATGGGACCTGGGGCAATGCCCCAGCAACTAGCCGTGTTACGTCCATTTGTTTCATTCTAAAAATAAAATGAAACAAATGGACGTAACATGCCTAGTTTAGCATATAAAATACTAAGCTTTTGCTCTGCTAAGAACCATCATAAAATTCACTGTAAAGCGCATTACCGAAAATAATTTATAGTTGAAGACTATAAATTATTTTATTATTATAAATTATAAATTATAGTTATACAATAATTTGCCAACAGAAATTAAAAATGTTAGGGATGCAGCTAAACAACAAACAACTGTATGAAATTAAATTACACCTAAAAAATGGTACCTTCTACACAATAGATGAATTTCTTATTGCTGACATGTAAATTCTGCATGAAGATATGGGTCTACTGCAAACTGTAAAATCTTACCAGTTTGGCACTTTAAATCCTACATTAAATAAATTGTTTTATTACTGTATATATACTAGGGATAACATCGGGTAATAAAATTAGGAACCGATTCCAGCTCTTATATTACCCGGATCCCGAAAACGAATTTTTCGATGTTTAGGCTTGATTTGAAGGTCGTGGCTAGGCCATATGAAGTGCGCAGGGAGCGAAGACGAGGGACGAATGATATGCACTCCGCCTGCTCGGTTAGCATCTCGAAATACACCTGCAGTGATCACGTCGAGTAAAAAACATTCGCAATACACAACTGGAAGCACGTGCATAAAACATGATATTTCAAGTGAAATAAACTGTAATAGAACAAGTGTTAGCCAGAATGTTCACCAGAATGTTAAACAAAGAACAAACAGTATTGAATGCAAGTCGGTTCGCGTCTGTTCTGTTCCCCACCGAGGCATGTGATGTGGAAGGGTGGGTGATGGGTCAGTGCGCGTTGAACCTGCTGGCTCCACTGGAGTCGACCGCAGCAATACTGGCACGTAAATTTAGCCTAGAAACGGACTACAAATTTACCCTGACCCAAAAAACGGCTCCGGGTAATATTTGGAGCCCGGGCTACCTGGGTACCCGACGTCATTCCTAATATATACCTAGATGTAATATTAAGTTTTATATTCATTGTGTGTTTAACAAATTTCCAATTTTATGTACCTACGTAGTTCTTAGCATGTCACCTAGACATGAACTCAGCATGTAGCTTAGTTGTTATCTTAATTAATCTAGACTACCTTACTGACAAATTATATACATTTGTATTATAAATGTCTCTTGAATGCTAATAAAAACAAACAAACCAACTAGTTTACGTTTAACAATAATATAGAGTAAATATTGTTAGTAACAGTTTGATCTCACATGCAGTTATTACTGTATGTGTCTGTGAAAGCAACTCACCAACGACGTGATTGTCAAGTTGGTCTATTAGAACGGTTTCTCGAATAAAGTTTGTATTACACATGTTTGTACTCATTATGATGGAGACACATGACAACTACACAATAACATACAACACAATAAATTCAGAAAACACCAAAACTCAACGATACGGAAACGAACAAGTTTTTCGTATTGTAAGATTCGCCCAGCACTGCCGTGCTGGTCAAAACCACTTGGCACTTCCCCTTCTTCCTGATGGAAGCTGACTGTGCTTTTACTTATTATAGCAATAAATATAATTTCTACTGCTTCCTCAATTAGTGCACTGCACTCGGTTAATTTGGAGCATTCATTGTTACAAACTATACCGGTCAATAATTAAATATGTAAGCATAAACCATTTTGGAGGGAGTGAGCGATCAGCCAAGGAATTGCGATTCCCACTGAGCAAACGGAGAGAGGAGAGAGGAGAGAGGAGAGAGAGAGAGAGAGAACGAGTGGGTGAGGGTGCGACGTTGAGTGCAGCAATGCAGTACCAGTGGCCAAGGAACGCCGAGTAATAGCAACGAAAGGTAGCTTATTCCGGTCGGTTCTAAAGCATGTTTCCCTCACTTCCTCACCGCAGGCAGATACTGTATGGCTTATGGATCTAAAAATCACTGGCTGGGAGAGCATTTCGGCCTACGGATGGCCAAATAATCAAAATAGATAGCCCTGAAATCAATTTTCCACACAACACAATGAACTGCTTGTTATGTAGGAGTAACTAACATAGAAAAATCATAGATTTTAAAAGTAAAATATAATAACATCACAAACATTTATACCGAAATAAAAAAAATGCATAATTTTTTTTGCATGCTGTGAATTTTCCTTGGGCATGTGCAGCATGCATAGCTTGTCCAGACCGCACGCCCCTGACATACAGTCCAACCTCGTTATAACGACGCCTACATGGAAGAGTTAGAACGTCATTGTATACTCGTCGTACAACATCTTCGGTAATGCTTCCGTCACGGGTGGGTGAGCGGCAGCCAACCAGCGACTGTGGCTAATTCAGATACCTGCTCGGGTTAGCCGAGACCGTAAACACGTCATTGATTGATGATGAAAGCATTACCGAAGTTGTTTTAAGAGACCTAGCCTATATCAAGATCGACGTACTATCAAAAACTTCAAAAATTTGATTGGTGTGGGATAGGACAAATGTGATATAAAAAACTGTTATGTTTAATGGTTCTAACATAATATGAAATAAGGTAGTCAAGATAGACTAACGTATACCTGGTTGTTTATTGGTAGATTACACTCACATAACGCTCGGTGTTGCAGGTATGCATTTTGGTAAGACTTTTCTAGACGGCAGCCATTAAGGATGACTATATTTCTATATAATGCCCATAGAGGGCAGCACATATCACGGACACTTCCGGGATATGTGGCGTACAGTTTGAATACACTACAAAAACCTTGCACATTGATGTAATAAGTGTATTGACATGGGGTCAAGTCAAAAACTACGATTTATAGAGGTAAAGTAAAAATATAAAGACAAAATAGTGGAAACAAACTATACTAATGGTACGATAAGAATACAAGCGCCGGCCGCCTGACAGCTGTTACAAGCATGCGAGTGTCAGAGGGAGAGAGATAGTTGACGTGACGTAAACAGGCGGGCGGGCCGAGTGGTTGGAGATGCCAAACAGCGATGCGCGTTCAGTCCGTGCGAGCCACCCAGCGGTCTGGTTGTTTTGGGGGGGGGGGGGGGGAAGAGTGGTTGGAGATGCCCAACAGCGATGCGCGTTCAGTCCGTGCGAGCCACCCAGCGGTCTGGTTGTTTGGGGGGGGGGGGGGGGAAGAGTGGTTGGAGATGCCCAACAGCGATGCGCGTTCAGTCCGTGCGAGCCACCCAGCGGTCTGGTTGTTTGGGGGGGGGGAAGAGTGGGAGTGCAGCTGTCTGGTTAGGTGCCTTGTCTGCATTGTGGAGACGAGTGAAGCAAGCGGGCTTTACACAGACATTGCCACATTTGTCAATGGTGTACAGCCAAAGTGATTATTGACCTACCCCCATGACTAAGAATACTGCACGCTGTTTGGCTGTGACTAATGTTTGACCTTGGCTTGACACACGATCTCTGTTGGAACGTGAATTAATCTTCTTTCAATCTTCTTTCAATGGTAGTTTTAGTTATCTCTCTCTTCTTTCAATCTTCTTTCGACAAGATGGCGGACGTTGATGATCACTTGCTACATAGCTCCACATATTTTTATAATAGCTCTGTAAATAAAGACTACTTCGCGTGTGAAACTATCAAAAACCAGAATCAGCGTACATACAGTGAAGTATTATCTAATAGTCGAAACGAGATAAATTATACCAGCGTAGGTACAAACGTTTCCAGTTCGTGTGTGCGCGTGGGTCTAGGCCTAGGCGGGAAAGCTTACTCTGAAAATACATCCTGTCTACATCCGTCATCCTGTTTTCAAAATAACCCTGGGTCTAGGTGCAATTGTGCTCAGAGCAATCACCAAGTAGACCTACTTCAAACTAAATGCAGAGAACTAGAACTCGAAGTGGTCGATCTACGACGAGAACTAAGTAATCTAAAAGTGAAGATAAATCCGAAAAACGACGCAAATGTGGGCCTACAAATCGAAACAAACATTATCGCAAAATCCCCTGAGACTTTTAAATTCAAAGCGATAGAAACAACTTCAAATGCGCCCCTGCACAAACAAAAAACCCCGAAAACTGACCCTCATCCACATCAGCATGATGCAGGCCTAGGTAGGCCAATCATTCAAATCATGGCAGATAGCCACGGCCGCTTTTTGTCGCCCTTGTTAACACAGGAACTGAACAGAAGGGATAGAACACCAAAAATAGAGTCTATAATTAAACCTGGTGCAGGTGCAGCCCAAGTAACAGAAGGCTTAATATCGAAGCTGGACAAACTAGATGTTAATGACACAGTAATACTAATGGCAGGTACAAATGACATCGGATCAGACCTCAACAATATAAGAGCCTCACTTATCCCTCTTAGAAACTACCAGTACTCCTGTAGACCCAAAGTAATTATCTTGGAACTCTTTACACACGCTTTAGTTCTTTAGTTGACTTAGATAAAGTGAATGGAACTATCAGTGCAACAAACACCAACATTCACAATCTTCTGGAAAATGTATTAGGCGTAACAGTTTTGTCAGTCAAGGCATTTAAAAAACATCACTTCACCCGCCATGGTCTACACCTTAACCTAGAGGGAAAGAAACTTCTAGCAAAGCTAATAGCGACAGAAATTTGTGGAAGTAGGCCTAAGCAAGAAAAAGGACTTCTTCGTACTTATGTTCTTTGGCCCAAGGCTGCCTCAGTAATGGACCTGGAACTAACAGAAAATGACCCTACACCCTGCCTTAAGCCAATCCCTGCTCATATGGTAGCCTGTGATGGTATCTCAGCCCAGGGGACAACCACGGACAACACGGACTCGGGCCACGGGATCAATGATGAGGTAGACCTAGTTCAGGTGGCCGCCTGTGACTCAGCCCAGCAGACTAGGCCTACCTACAACATAGACCTTGCCCACGAGACTACCTGCGTGGACAACCTAGCCCATGCAGGCCCAACTGTTTGTGATGTGGACTTGGTCCAGGTGCCCACCAGCGAACGGGACCCAGACTATATTACCACCAGAGACGAGAAGTTATCTCAGGGGACTGCCGGTGAACTTGGTCCGGTGGACTTGGTCCAGGTGCCCACCAGCGAACAGGACCCAGACTATATTACCACCAGAGACGAGAAGTTATCTCAGGGGACTGCCGGTGAACTTGGTCCGGTGGACTTGGTCCAGGTGCCCACCAGCGAACGGGACCCAGACTATATTACCACCAGAGACGAGAAGTTATCTCAGGGGACTGCCGGTGAAATGTGTACTCACCAGTCTATAGGCAGTGACGAGAACAGTGTTCCAGCTCAGACTCCCTCTAATAACCCTACCCAAACAATGCTAAGCCTAAAAGACACATTTTCTATGCTTACAAAGCAGGTTGGTAATCAAATTGTACATTTTGACAACGTTATGTCAAATTTTTACCACAACTCACCAATCTCCCACCCACCATAGGTCCAATCAAAAAAGTCAAATGCCCTGCAACAACTAAACCAAATAAAAATAATACTAATAATCTAAAAATTTGTCATATAAATATAAGATCTATTCTAAAAAACCTTGATGAATTTAAACTTATGGTTAAAAATAATTCTTTTGACATCATAGGGATCACTGAAACTTGGCTCAAACCTGGCAATACTCCATGTCTGGAGATTCCGCATTATTCCATAGTTAGATCCGACAGATTGAATAGTAAAGCAGGAGGAGGAGTAGCTATATATGTAAGTAATCTCCTTAAGCATAAATTAATTGAATCCATTGCAGTCTGTACTCCCCTCGAACATTTAATTATTGAAGTAACAATAAATAACATTCGGTTAGCACTCTCAACTCTATATCGCCCTCCTGGGTCTAACAAAAACACTCTAGAAGAATATGGTGAAGTTTTAACCCATCTAACCAATCTTTACGAACATGTGATATGCATAGGCGACTGGAACGTAAACATGAAGGATATGGATAACCCTAATTCAAAATTACTTTCAGAAATACTCAGTAACCTTAATCTCACTCAGATAGTGCAGCAACCTACCCGCATTACGCAATCTGCAGCTACTCTTATAGATCTAATTATTGTAAACCACCCACATCTTGTAGTAACCTCAGACCAACTTCCACCTCTCGGAACGGGTGACCATAACGTTGTCTATCTCACATACAAGATTCCTGTGCCTAAAAAGCATTTACATTTTGTTTACTCGAGGCCACTTGACAAAATAGATACGGAAAGTTTTAATGAGGAAGCAATGCACTTGGCCCTATCTTTGAGAAGTAGTGTAGAGCTCCAGGAAAATATTGATAAGAAGATTGAACAATTTAACCTATTGTTTCTGAGAATATTTGATAAATATGCACCTGCTACAAAGAAACGTGTAACTAAACCCCCGGCTCCATGGCTCACACCAGAAATTTTGAACAATATTAAACAGAAAGACAGAGCTCGATGTAAGGCTACGACTACAAATCTAGACATAGATTGGCTCCACTTCAAAATGCTAAGGAACCAAGTAAATGCCAACATACGCAAGGCCAAGTACACCCATTTTAATCAGTTATATGGACTTCGTAATAAAGAAGTTTGGAATTTCCTCAAACAAAATGATGTGGCATCATCCAAAAAACAAAACCAACTCCCAGAACAATTCAATGATCCTCAGACTATAAACTCATATTTTGTAAACATAGGACAAAATTCCACTTATCAAGCTGACGTAGCAGCCCATATTAAAATATTAAATGAAATGAACAGTGTAGAAAAATTTCAATTGCAAACAGTAGAACCATTAACGGTTTACCAAATAATCAAATCTCTCCACTCAAATGCTACGGGAAACGACAAAATAAACATAAAAATGATTAAATTATTGCTTCCTCATTGTTTACATACCATAACTGACATTATAAATTATTCAATCACTTCTTCAACATTCCCAAATACTTGGAAAACTGCTATTGTCTTACCACTAGCAAAAATAAACCGCCCTCAGGAGCTTTCTGACCTAAGACCTATAAGTATCCTCCCCACTCTATCTAAAGTCATGGAGAGAGTTGTTTATAAGCAAACTATAGAATACCTAGAGCTAAATAACCTCCTTCCTAGTGAGCAATCGGGCTTTAGATCAGGCTATAGCACTGGTACGTCCCTTTTAGATATGACTGATGACATTCTAGGAAACACAACTAGTAAAGGTATGTCATTTTTAACTCTTCTAGACTATTCAAAAGCATTTGACTCCATTAATCACGACCTACTAATGGCCAAACTCAAAATACTTGGTTTCTCATCACTCACCATCAAGTACTTCAAAAGCTACTTAGAATGTAGAACACAAATAGTTCGCATACAACGTAACGGTGATTTTATTTCATCTACACCCCTGTTTATAACCAATGGAATCCCCCAAGGGTCCATTCTTGGACCTCTTGTATTCAATGTATAGCCCTACGTACATGACATCCCCTCAGCCATTAAGCATTGTAAAGTCAACCAGTATGCAGATGACATCCAAAAATTAATTTGCTGCCCCGACATCGCAAACTTAGACAATTGTATAGAACCTCTAAATGAAGACCTTGACTCCCTCTCACTATGGTCAAAGAAAAATAGTCTTCATTTGAACCCCAAAAAATCGGTGGTTCTAGCTATAGGCTGCAAACAAATAATACATAGTATAGACTCTTCTCAAATTAAAATCAATGGAGACTCCATTAAAATGGTTGATATAGTCTGCAATTTGGGTATCTGGTTTCAATCTGATATGAGTTGGAAATACCATATCTCGAAATTTGTACCAAAGCATATGGTATCCTACGTTACCTGTACCGCTTTAGAAAACTGCTACCGATCCCCATTAAAAAACTTCTAACTGAATCGCTAATTCTGTCTATATTTGACTATTGTGACTATGTCTACACAGGCATAAACAAGTCACTAGAATATGACATCCAAAAGGTCCAAAATTCATGTGTACGATTTATTCTGAACACTCCCTATAGAGAACAAATTTCTCCACATCTTATTACTCTTGGATGGTTAAACATGCAAAACCGCAGGAACCAACATATGGCAACATTAATGCATAAAATAATAAATACACAAACCCCTAAATATCTCTATGATAAACTTGCTCTTACCAAAAATTTACACACCCACAACACCCGTCAAACTAACAACCTCGTTTTCAATCATCATAACAGTAAATCTTCCCCATCTTTTTCAATTAATGGACCTAGACTGTGGAACCAATTGCCGACAGCCTTAAAGACAATTAAGTCTTTGGGCGTATTTAAAATCAATTTCAAAAATCACCTGTTAAAGTCACAGAAGGAAAATATAGTAATCCGAAGGCAAGCAAAACGTAAACCACTGTTATGGTCACATTTCTATTTTATGGCATATGCATATATACTTGTCGCTCTTATGATAATATACATCTGCCATTTGTGAGAAGAGCACAGTAAATTTACTGGCTGGCTTTATCCAGGTTATGGAAAACTGCTAGGGTATGGCATAAGCATTGTGTTTGCATCTGTGAATGACCTTTGTTATGAATTGTTACAGCAGGGCCAGGATTTGTGAAAAAAAAAAAAAAAAAAAATTATGTGTGTGAAACTGTCATACACTTATTTTAGTCACATGTGTAGTAATTACTTATGAGTGTGGTTTGACTGGGATATCTTTGTTAAAATAACAAAGATATAACAAAGATATCCTAGTCAAATAACACTCATTGTTGTGTTTAGTATTGTTAGATTGTAGTATATTATATAATTTTGTAATCCAATGGTTGTGTGGAAGAGCGATACATGTATCGAACAACGCCATTTTGTCCATCCATGTATGTGTACAAATAAAGACTATCTATCTATCTATCTATCTATTCTTCGTCAGTGAATGACTAGCCAAGCGCGCGGCGGCGGGTCTAAGTGGGTCACTGCTACCTGTCAATCAGGAGCCTATGGGGCTGCCAAGCTGGAAGTGCGGGGCATATGATATGCAAAGAAGTGAGTTATTGTGCATGTGCTTGGAACATGTCAGAAAAATGTTGGAAATAAAATGAAAATAATATTGCCCTTAAATAGTTGTTTCATTTGTTAATTCATTTCAAAATTACACCCACCAAAATGTTACAACAGAAAGGTATTATGATGGCCTACTAAATATTTAGCCAGCCTCTAGCTAGCTGTTTTTTCAATGGCAACCACTAATCAGAAGAGTGGTTTCCATGGAGAAGACAAGTTAGTCTCGGACTAAATATTTAGCAGCCCATCGTAATACAGTACCTAATTGTGCTGCTGCCCACAGATTGAAACAGATACTGTACACATGCAATATTGACCCGAATATAATACGAGTATGGATTTTGGAGTAGCCAGTGGGGAAAATATCGTGTCGCGAATATAATACGATTAGGATGAACGACAATACAGCAGGTCGGCTGTTGCCGCCTTGCCGACGCTGTGCCAAGAGCGAGCTAGATGGCCAGCGTTTGTGAGGTAGGCCTAGGCAGCCCTGCGCAGGCTGCGCTACAGTAAACCCGTTACGAACGCTTGATCGGGGCCACCTAGCACGCATGGAACGTTGTCACGAGTGAGCCAGCTGGCCAGCGCCCGTGAGGCAGGCAGCCCTGCGCTACAGTAAACCCGTTACGAACGCTTGATCGGGGCCACCTAGCACGCATGGAACGTTGTCACGAGTGAGCCAGCTGGCCAGCGCCCGTGAGGCAGGCAGCCCTGCGCTACAATAAACCTGTTACGAATGCTTGATCGGGGCCACCTAGCACGCATGGAACGTTGTCACGAGTGAGCCAGCTGGCCAGCGCCCATGAGGCAGGCAGCCCTGCGCTACAATAAACCTGTTACGAATGCTTGATCGGGGCCACCTAGCACGCATGGAACGTTGTCACGAGTGAGCCAGCTGGCCAGCGCCCGTGAGGCAGGCAGCCCTGCGCTACAATAAACCTGTTACGAATGCTTGATCGGGGCCACCTAGCACGCATGGAACGTTGTCACGAGTGAGCCAGCTGGCCAGCGCCCATGAGGCAGGCAGCCCTGCGCTACAATAAACCTGTTACGAATGCTTGATCGGGGCCACCTAGCACGCATGGAACGTTGTCACGAGTGAGCCAGCTGGCCAGCGCCCATGAGGCAGGCAGCCCTGCGCTACAATAAACCTGTTACGAATGCTTGATCGGGGCCACCTAGCACGCATGGAACATTGTCACGAGTGAGCCAGCTGGCCAGCGCCCATGAGGCAGGCAGCCCTGCGCTACAATAAACCTGTTACGAATGCTTGATCGGGGCCACCTAGCACGCATGGAACGTTGTCACGAGTGAGCCAGCTGGCCAGCGCCCGTGAGGCAGGCAGCCCTGCGCTACAATAAACCCGTTACGAACGCTTGATCGGGGCCACCTAGCACGCATGGAACGTTGTCACGAGTGAGCCAGCTGGCCAGCGCCCATGAGGCAGGCAGCCCTGCGCTACAATAAACCTGTTACGAATGCTTGATCGGGGCCACCTAGCATGCATGGAACGTTGTCACGAGTGAGCCAGCTGGCCAGCGCCCATGAGGCAGGCAGCCCTGCGCTACAGTAAACCTGTTACGAATGCTTGATCGGGGCCACCTAGCATGCATGGAACGTTGTCACGAGTGAGCCAGCTGGCCAGCGCCCATGAGGCAGGCAGCCCTGCGCTACAATAAACCTGTTACGAATGCTTGATCGGGGCCACCTAGCATGCATGGAACGTTGTCACGAGTGAGCCAGCTGGCCAGCGCCCATGAGGCAGGCAGCCCTGCGCTACAATAAACCTGTTACGAATGCTTGATTGGGGCCACCTAGCACATATGAAATGATGTCCGCTCTGTCTCGGCCTATGGTCTCGGCATATTGTCACCTGTGCTTCTGTTAGCAGTCTCGCACAGAACACGACAACGCATTCCAGCGGAGACATTGCACAGCGGAGCGCTGGCGTTGTGCGTGCGTTAAGTCTCCGGTAGAGTGTAAGGGCCTAATATAGTGCGCAGCTGGACACTGTTTGCGCAGTTGCAAAAGTCATTTGCGCAGCTGCAAATTTGTGATTTGCGCAGTTAAGAATTTGTCTTTAAAAAAACTGATAGAACAAAAAAAAAACTTTATTTCTATTTTACTTTTTAATCTTTTATTTTATACTAAATCTACAAGTATATTCTTAAGATGATAATTTCTTAACGGCTATTTAACTTTGCATGTTTCCTGAGCAGGTAAGCGCTAACAGTGCGATGGTGGAATCAGCGACCAAATTTGTGACCAAATGTCACAAATGTGGAATTTTAATGATTCGGTTTGTAAGTGGAATTTTAATGATTCGGTTCGTAATTTTCTTAGAGAAAAATTTGTAGAACGAGCAACTGAGCAATTTATTCGTGTTTGATAAACGTGCAAACAATTAGGTAAAATTAAAATTTTGTAATTTGACACGGCTTCAGTCAATAAGTGTTTGGTATGTTCTGCTATCTTTCCCAAAATGCGATCTCCAGTTCATCTCACAGTCCTGCAACGTGTAAACATGCCATAGTAAATCTAATAAAATGTATTGAAGACCATCTCAAGCCATTTAAAGCCTCAAGCCAGGTAAAAAAAAATCCCCTGTGGGTCTGGGGGACCACGCCCCCAGACCCCCCGGCGCTTTACCTCTAAAGACTTGTTTGCGTAGTTCCACTTTTTCCTTAAACTAGGCACTGGAGTGTGGTAGGTTTAAGAACTCGCCACGGAGTCGTGATTCGTCGATCGGCAATAGTGCACATGTTTATGTACGCCCGAGAAATCTGAATTCATGCTTCGAAAACCTTAGACCGCGAGTATAATATGAATACGATTTTTTATTTTTGTAGGGAGAAAAAACTTGTATTTTATTCGGGTCAATACGGTATATTTCATAATGTACTTCAACCTACGTGCACAAAGTGGAAGTTTACCTCTGTGTCTTCCGAGATAACCTTAATCTTGAGTTCCACCACGCCAGACTTAACGCCCTGCAGTTGGCAGCACTGGGATCCATCTAGGTTTGAGTAATGCCGAATATCCTCCAACCCGAATGTAACATTTCCCAGGAAGTCTTTCATGCCAAACGTGTCGTGGTCCCACAGCACCTATACAGTTTCAAACATTGGCATCAATCAAGTGGTACATAAACATAAGGTGCTCTGTCCTCTCTGTGTGATGCAAAATCATGAACAACTTATTAAATAACATAACTTGTATTAATTAAATACCTGCATATTTAATTGAACACTTTGAATCTAAATACAGGTACTCGGAAAATGCATTATTTAACAGGGAAGGATACACCTACGTCAAAAACCGCAACAAATTTTCATTTTTAATTTATATCACAAGAATGGGCTTCGAAATCAAAAATCTTAATCAACAGCGCACTGTGGTTTAGTAAACCCTACACATTGAATGCGCTAAGTCGTGACTTATATTATAATCAGTGTGTTTTTTTCTAAATAGTTAATTTTATTACTAATTATCGAATTATAATCAAAATACTACGCTAATGGTTATAATATTTTATTCAATCTGTAGGGCTTACCAAAGCAAAGTTCGCTGCTGATTTAGATTTTCGCTTTCTTGTTGCAATCTTGAGATATTATTTAATAATGAACATTTTCTGCGGTTTTTGACCTAGAGACTATCCTTTGCCCTTAAGGCTAAACATATTAATAGACATGGTATTGCGTTCTGCTGTAGGGAATTTATTTCACTATGGGAACTCGCAGACAATACAAGTGAAGTGTAATGACAAATCAATAGGCCTATTCTTAGACTGGGAGAGTATAACTCTATTATATTGCACTTGTGGGTCTTGTGACCTGTTGTCAATAAATAATAATAATAAAACACCACACAGACAGTAACCACAGTCCTGAACATAAAACCACCAAAGAACGTACATTTTCAAGAGTTGCGCTCTCTTCCTCAGATGCGAAGACACTGTCTGAGGAAGTAACAATGCTCTAGAAAATTAAAAAAATGTATGCAGTTTTGGCAAGTTCATGACCGTGATTTATGTTTGTCTATTGTTATATTTAAAGTGAAAAGTGTCAAGACAGTATTTGTTTGGGGGTATGCACCATACTACAGTATGGTCACTCACCACGTCAAGGGTTTCACCGACTCTGGGCAGCCCCATAATGGCGCTCTCCTCCCATGTTGGGTTCAGAGTCTTCTTCTTTACGCTAGACTTGTATTTACACTCCCCGTTGATTTTCAGCTCACAGTACGGATCACTGAACCCGTTCAGATCTCTCGACACCAAATCCCGAGCTCTGGAGACCAAGTACAGAACATGTTGCTAAATTCATGTATGGTACCTTGAAGAATGTGAGACAGGCCAGTTTTGAGTCATAAAGAAAAGTCAGAGTTATGTGCATAATGGTGAGAGTTGACACAATTTGAATGGTGTTATTATATGTAGGAAAGGAAAGGAGAAAACATGATATCTTGCTTTGTCAATCTTCTTACCCGGACCTTCTTCAAACAAAATTTTACAAAATAATAGGGATGTTCAACGATATCGATTATTCTATACGATACCGATATCACAAGAAAATGGAGGTATATTTCGATATCGACATGGCTGCGTCATATCGAAAATATTGCAACATCGTTTATAAACAATATCGTAGGAAAATGTCAATTTTGCTGCCATAGTCTGCAGTACGCGGTGCTGCAGTTCGTCGTCTAAGAAATTTACGAGAGATAGCAATCTCTCCTACCACCACCTTAGTTGCATCGGCGGCTGAGCGCGTCTCGATGTTTTGATTGTCCGCATCTTCCCGTTTCATTTCCCCATGTTCCTCTCCCTTCTGCTCATCTCTACTCGATGATCAGTGTAAGTTGACACCTTTGACCTAGTTAGTTGTGTTTTCTTTCTTTGCTATATGTTTTGCTACACGTGATGAGTCAGAGTGACAGCAAATTAGTTGCGTTGCCTGGGGCAAGAAGCAGTGTATGGAAACATTTCGGTTTTAAGGTTGATAAAAGCGGAATCATAATTAACAATTCACATTCACACTAAAAATAAACCCATCTATTGTATCTTGTTGATAAAACAAAAACCACCTAAAAAGTAAAATGAACCCAATTATCACTTGTTTAGGGGTGTGCGAGCCTACGATTTTTAAGTCGAGCCGAGCCGAGCTGTTTTGAAATAGCGTTAATTGTAAATTTACGGCTGCATTATATTTCAGTTGATGCAATGGGATAGGAAAGGAAGTGTATGTATACCGAAATTTCGGTACATCTAAGATCAAGTACATCTTTGTTTATAACATATGTAAGTTACATAATTATATTATTATAGGGTTACATACACACACAACTTTTCAACTTCTCGACTTGTTTTTTAAAATGCATTGGTATTTCAGTAGAATATTAGGACATACTTAAAGGCCCACTGAAGTAAACAAACTTTTGAACAGAGGTAGGTATGGAAAATATAAGACACTTGGCGCAAACACGAATTGAAATGGTTGAATGGTTTACGAGATAAACGCGTTAGGGTTGGAAGGCCTCTTGAGCGTGACGTCACTGGGACTGAAACTCAAGTGTATCGCTGCCACCCGTCCACCCGGCTCGCCTCCACAGTCCGCATAGTGCCTCATCAGCGCCCGTCTTAAAGCCTTTTGAGTGGTCGGTTCGCGTCGTGGGGTGTGTGCCTAAGTTACTGTTAGACAATATTAAGAAAATATTGCTTCCATTATTTCATTTATTTCATACTAATATTTATTCTATACTAACATAATGCCAAACTGTTGTGTTCACAAATGTGACAATGAAAAACACAAGGCGCCTATTATTGGTGGACGAAAAGTGAGTTTTCATAGATTTCCTGATCGTGACAATTAAGTCACCTACACGTTTTAAAGCATGGGTGAAAAAGGTTTATCGAAGTGGTTTCACACCGAGTAAAAGTGCTGTAATATGTTCGCAGCACTTTACCGATGATTGTTTTGAATCAGCGTCTAATTTAAAAGTTCAGCTATTACAGAGTAAATATAAAGCAGTTTTAAAAAAGTCGGCTATACCTACAGAAAACCTGCGTGATGAATTAACCTCGAAGACAGACTCAAAACCTACTAAAAAACAATCCTCGACTTATGTCAGAAAACAATTAGTTGGGGATACAATGCAGTGGAAAGTGTAGCAATGACTTCGTGTATGCAAACTTCACCAAATCCCCCTGACGAGAGTGTTCAAACAGAAAGTGACAAAATCGGTACATTTCTACTAAAGAAATAGGAATCCAGTATAACATTCTCAAAGGTTGTAATTGTACAACTTCCCCCTTTCAACCGTCAACATCTAACACGTTTCAAACGAAAGCTACAGCCGTAACTCTCCTGGAATCGAACTCGGACACAGAAGGTGAAGACAATATAACAAACTTGGATTCGACTTTTGAAATCGATTCATATGATGATAGAGACGATTGGAATAGTAGTGAGGATACAACTATTTGTTCATTCAACCCCCGCTAAAAAAAAAGAAGTATATACAAAAACCAATCACAGAGGAGAATTGCAATCAGTTGTTTTTTGTATTCTGGCAATGTTTATTGGCGTTGTTCAAACGGTGCATCCAGTGTGGCAATACAGTGTCGAATATAATACGATCAACTAAATGTTCAATGTTGATCGTAAAAACCATTTGCATACATGGGCACAACTCCGTCTGGCGATCACAAACCTTGAAAAGCAAACATGCCATGGGAAGTGTAACTATAGCAACTGCCATGTATGCAGTGGGTATGAGCTTTACAACTTTTCAATCGTTTTCCGAGGCTGCTAACTTATGTTTTATATCTAAACATACATTTTAAACGTTTCATTTCACCTGCAATAAAATATACATGGACTCAACACAGAAACGAAAACATTCAAGAGTTAAAAACGTCAAAAAATCAAATACGATTGTCAGGTGATGGTCAGTTCGATTCGCCTGGGTTTTGCGCAAAGTATGTAACGTACAGTATGATGGACATAGACACTAGTAATAACACAAATAAAAATAATGTGACGGACATAGACATAAACACTAATAACTAATAATACGGAATTACTTTCCTTCTATTTTTACCGAACGTAGACCAAGAGTTCATCCAATATACAAATTGTTTGTATGCAACAAAACGCCACGTACGATTTGGTTCTTTCACTAGTTCTTGCATTTGGTGCGCATCAGCCCTTAGTGCCAAGTGATGGCGAGCTGTAGTTAGAGTATCGATATTTAGAATGGTGCCTTCAAATGATACATGGTGAATTATACAGTCTGCACTCCCCCTAATTTTATTTATGACATCACTTTCAACACAACACATACTGCATTCATCGGTTAGCATTGGTTGATATTCTCCACACTCACACCATTGTGTATTACCACTTACCAGCCCTACCTACAAAACTTTTGTTGGTAGGCGTTCTGTTTTTATCCTTCTCGTTCCTGTCAGACTTAAGAGGCTCAAAACGGTATGGTTCTAAACTCGACATTAATTGCTCTGCAAGACGTATCGACAGTGGACTATCATTAATTGTTCTTGGCGCGTGCTATTTCGTGCGGCTCCGGCGATAGTCTCAGTCCCACTGACGTCAGAGGAGTGGGGGGTGTCGCGCAGACATACTTTCGAGGGCTAAAGCTCTGTAACCAGATGCCCATTCGACGTGGGATTTTTTTGTAGATATTCAATAAGGGGAGAACTGTGTATCTGTATTATAAAACGCAATAGTAAATTTTCGTATGTAGTTTACTTCAGAGGGCCTTTAAGTAAACTAAATTTCGTGTGAAATATTGATTTTATTGCAACTGAAGCTACAAACAGATCAAAATTCCATATCACAATGTTGGTTATAAATAACGTTATAATCCAGTTGGGGTTACTTTGTACTCAGTGGACGGTTGCAGTCCCCTTACCATTGCTCAATGTTTGTCTCCAAAAAAGCGGAACAAAGTTTGGCTAGAACTTTCGTGATAATTAGAGGTAGATGTTTATTGTTTACTGTGAAAAGCAGAAAGCATCTGTTTTTCTACTCGCAGAATAACGAAACATCGTGCTGCATCTAGAGATGTAACATTTTATTCTCACGAGCACAGCTAGGCCTAGGCCGTTTACCCAGAAAAGTATAGGCCTAGGCCTATACGTTCTCTTAAGTCTATGCTGGGCCTAAAACCCCGAAATTTTTTTAACTTCATCGTATTTGCAGACACCCAAATATTCGTTTCTGCCTTTTTGATTCTTCAGTCTGCGTTTATAGAAGTATATATACGTAATTAAAACCGCGCGGCGACTGACATTTTTAGGCCTAGACCTTGGCATAGACAGCTCGGCTCGAGAATATCGAGCTGAAAATGAAGCTCGGCTCGGTATCGAGCTTAAAAAAAAGCTCGAAAAAGCTCGTAAATTCGAGTACTTGCACACCCCTACACTCGTTCGATATAGCCTAAGCTTGGAAACTGTCATGCAAGCCGTCTGTGACGATAGCGCTGGCCAATGCACGCTATGATAGCGGGTCAAAAAAACGTCTTACCAGCTCAGCTCTCCGAACTGCGTAATTTATAAGTACGTGTCGGCTCGGAATTGTGGGTAGCATTGAAAGCACCTTTTGCAGGGGGGTTGGGTTTGTCTACGCGGTGGTTTGAAAGTAGGGGTCTACCTTTGTCTCTGCACGCGGTCACGGCGGTGAATGGTCACGAGGGGTGAGGGGCACTACTGACCAGCCAATTAGGATACTTCCTTGTCTACGCGGTGGTTTGAAAGTAGGGGTCTACCTTTGTCTCTGCACGCGGTCACGGCGGTGAATGGTCACGTGGGGCGAGGGGCACTACTGACCAGCCAATTAGGATACTTCCTTGTCTACGCGGTGGTTTGAAAGTAGGGGTCTACCTTTGTCTCTGCACGCGGTCACGGCGGTGAATGGTCACGAGGGGCGAGGGGCACTACTGACCAGCCAATTAGGATACTTCCTTGTCTACGCGGTGGTTTGAAAGTAGGGGTCTACCTTTGTCTCTGCACGCGGTCACGGCGGTGAATGGTCACGAGGGGTGAGGGGCACTACTGACCAGCCAATTAGGATACTTCCTTGTCTACGCGGTGGTTTGAAAGTAGGGGTCTACCTTTGTCTCTGCACGCGGTCACGGCGGTGAATGGTCACGTGAGGCGAGGGGCACTACTGACCAGCCAATTAGGATACTTCCTTGTCTACGCGGTGGTTTGAAAGTAGGGGTCTACCTTTGTCTCTGCACGCGGTCACGGCGGTGAATGGTCACGAGGGGTGAGGGGCACTACTGACCAGCCAATTAGGATACTTCCTTGTCTACGCGGTGGTTTGAAAGTAGGGGTCTACCTTTGTCTCTGCACGCGGTCACGGCGGTGAATGGTCACGTGGGGCGAGGGGCACTACTGACCAGCCAATTAGGATACTTCCTTGTCTACGCGGTGGTTTGAAAGTAGGGGTCTACCTTTGTCTCTGCACGCGGTCACGGCGGTGAATGGTCACGTGGGGTGAGGGGCACTACTGACCAGCCAATTAGGATACTTCCTTGTCTACGCGGTGGTTTGAAAGTAGGGGTCTACCTTTGTCTCTGCACGCGGTCACGGCGGTGAATGGTCACGTGGGGCGAGGGGCACTACTGACCAGCCAATTAGGATACTTCCTTGTCTACGCGGTGGTTTGAAAGTAGGGGTCTACCTTTGTCTCTGCACGCGGTCACGGCGGTGAATGGTCACGTGGGGCGAGGGGCACTACTGACCAGCCAATTAGGATACTTCCTTGTCTACGCGGTGGTTTGAAAGTAGGGGTCTACCTTTGTCTCTGCACGCGGTCACGGCGGTGAATGGTCACGTGGGGCGAGGGGCACTACTGACCAGCCAATTAGGATACTTCCTTGTCTACGCGGTGGTTTGAAAGTAGGGGTCTACCTTTGTCTCTGCACGCGGTCACGGCGGTGAATGGTCACGAGGGGTGAGGGGCACTACTGACCAGCCAATTAGGATACTTCCTTGTCTACGCGGTGGTTTGAAAGTAGGGGTCTACCTTTGTCTCTGCACGCGGTCACGGCGGTGAATGGTCACGTGGGGCGAGGGGCACTACTGACCAGCCAATTAGGATACTTCCTTGTCTACGCGGTGGTTTGAAAGTAGGGGTCTACCTTTGTCTCTGCACGCGGTCACGGCGGTGAATGGTCACGTGGGGTGAGGGGAACTACTGACCAGCCAATTAGGATACTTCCTTGTCTACGCGGTGGTTTGAAAGTAGGGGTCTACCTTTGTCTCTGCACGCGGTCACGGCGGTGAATGGTCCCGTGGGGTGAGGGGCACTACTGACCAGCCAATTAGGATACTTCCTTGTCTACGCGGTGGTTTGAAAGTAGGGGTCTACCTTTGTCTCTGCACGCGGTCACGGCGGTGAATGGTCACGAGGGGTGAGGGGCACTACTGACCAGCCAATTAGGATACTTCCTTGTCTACGCGGTGGTTTGAAAGTAGGGGTCTACCTTTGTCTCTGCACGCGGTCACGGCGGTGAATGGTCACGTGGGGCGAGGGGCACTACTGACCAGCCAATTAGGATACTTCCTTGTCTACGCGGTGGTTTGAAAGTAGGGGTCTACCTTTGTCTCTGCACGCGGTCACGGCGGTGAATGGTCACGTGGGGTGAGGGGCACTACTGACCAGCCAATTAGGATACTTCCTTGTCTACGCGGTGGTTTGAAAGTAGGGGTCTACCTTTGTCTCTCACGCGGTCACGGCGGTGAATGGTCACGTGGGGCGAGGGGCACTACTGACCAGCCAATTAGGATACTTCCTTGTCTACGCGGTGGTTTGAAAGTAGGGGTCTACCTTTGTCTCTGCACGCGGTCACGGCGGTGAATGGTCACGAGGGGTGAGGGGCACTACTGACCAGCCAATTAGGATACTTCCTTGTCTACGCGGTGGTTTGAAAGTAGGGGTCTACCTTTGTCTCTGCACGCGGTCACGGCGGTGAATGGTCACGAGGGGTGAGGGGCACTACTGACCAGCCAATTAGGATACTTCCTTGTCTACGCGGTGGTTTGAAAGTAGGGGTCTACCTTTGTCTCTGCACGCGGTCACGGCGGTGAATGGTCACGTGGGGCGAGGGGCACTACTGACCAGCCAATTAGGATACTTCCTTGTCTACGCGGTGGTTTGAAAGTAGGGGTCTACCTTTGTCTCTGCACGCGGTCACGGCGGTGAATGGTCACGTGGGGCGAGGGGCACTACTGACCAGCCAATTAGGATACTTCCTTGTCTACGCGGTGGTTTGAAAGTAGGGGTCTACCTTTGTCTCTGCACGCGGTCACGGCGGTGAATGGTCACGTGGGGCGAGGGGCACTACTGACCAGCCAATTAGGATACTTCCTTGTCTACGCGGTGGTTTGAAAGTAGGGGTCTACCTTTGTCTCTGCACGCGGTCACGGCGG
Organism: Isoperla grammatica; assembly: GCA_945910005.1. Classification (NCBI taxonomy): domain Eukaryota; kingdom Metazoa; phylum Arthropoda; class Insecta; order Plecoptera; family Perlodidae; genus Isoperla; species Isoperla grammatica. The sequence continues at coordinate 80,025,442 of OX246738.1, forward strand.
TGAATGGTCACGTGGGGCGAGGGGCACTACTGACCAGCCAATTAGGATACTTCCTTGTCTACGCGGTGGTTTGAAAGTAGGGGTCTACCTTTGTCTCTGCACGCGGTCACGGCGGTGAATGGTCACGAGGGGTGAGGGGCACTACTGACCAGCCAATTAGGATACTTCCTTGTCTACGCGGTGGTTTGAAAGTAGGGGTCTACCTTTGTCTCTGCACGCGGTCACGGCGGTGAATGGTCACGAGGGGCGAGGGGCACTACTGACCAGCCAATTAGGATACTTCCTTGTCTACGCGGTGGTTTGAAAGTAGGGGTCTACCTTTGTCTCTGCACGCGGTCACGGCGGTGAATGGTCACGTGGGGCGAGGGGCACTACTGACCAGCCAATTAGGATACTTCCTTGTCTACGCGGTGGTTTGAAAGTAGGGGTCTACCTTTGTCTCTGCACGCGGTCACGGCGGTGAATGGTCACGTGGGGCGAGGGGCACTACTGACCAGCCAATTAGGATACTTCCTTGTCTACGCGGTGGTTTGAAAGTAGGGGTCTACCTTTGTCTCTGCACGCGGTCACGGCGGTGAATGGTCACGTGGGGCGAGGGGCACTACTGACCAGCCAATTAGGATACTTCCTTGTCTACGCGGTGGTTTGAAAGTAGGGGTCTACCTTTGTCTCTGCACGCGGTCACGGCGGTGAATGGTCACGTGGGGCGAGGGGCACTACTGACCAGCCAATTAGGATACTTCCTTGTCTACGCGGTGGTTTGAAAGTAGGGGTCTACCTTTGTCTCTGCACGCGGTCACGGCGGTGAATGGTCACGTGGGGCGAGGGGCACTACTGACCAGCCAATAAGGATACTTCCTTGTCTACGCGGTGGTTTGAAAGTAGGGGTCTACCTTTGTCTCTGCACGCGGTCACGGCGGTGAATGGTCACGAGGGGTGAGGGGCACTACTGACCAGCCAATTAGGATACTTCCTTGTCTACGCGGTGGTTTGAAAGTAGGGGTCTACCTTTGTCTCTGCACGCGGTCACGGCGGTGAATGGTCACGTGGGGCGAGGGCACTACTGACCAGCCAATTAGGATACTTCCTTGTCTACGCGGTGGTTTGAAAGTAGGGGTCTACCTTTGTCTCTGCACGCGGTCACGGCGGTGAATGGTCACGAGGGGTGAGGGGCACTACTGACCAGCCAATTAGGATACTTCCTTGTCTACGCGGTGGTTTGAAAGTAGGGGTCTACCTTTGTCTCTGCACGCGGTCACGGCGGTGAATGGTCACGTGGGGCGAGGGGCACTACTGACCAGCCAATTAGGATACTTCCTTGTCTACGCGGTGGTTTGAAAGTAGGGGTCTACCTTTGTCTCTGCACGCGGTCACGGCGGTGAATGGTCACGTGGGGTGAGGGGCACTACTGACCAGCCAATTAGGATACTTCCTTGTCTACGCGGTGGTTTGAAAGTAGGGGTCTACCTTTGTCTCTGCACGCGGTCACGGCGGTGAATGGTCACGAGGGGTGAGGGGCACTACTGACCAGCCAATTAGGATACTTCCTTGTCTACGCGGTGGTTTGAAAGTAGGGGTCTACCTTTGTCTCTGCACGCGGTCACGGCGGTGAATGGTCACGTGGGGCGAGGGGCACTACTGACCAGCCAATTAGGATACTTCCTTGTCTACGCGGTGGTTTGAAAGTAGGGGTCTACCTTTGTCTCTGCACGCGGTCACGGCGGTGAATGGTCACGTGGGGCGAGGGGCACTACTGACCAGCCAATTAGGATACTTCCTTGTCTACGCGGTGGTTTGAAAGTAGGGGTCTACCTTTGTCTCTGCACGCGGTCACGGCGGTGAATGGTCACGTGGGGCGAGGGGCACTACTGACCAGCCAATTAGGATACTTCCTTGTCTACGCGGTGGTTTGAAAGTAGGGGTCTACCTTTGTCTCTGCACGCGGTCACGGCGGTGAATGGTCACGTGGGGCGAGGGGCACTACTGACCAGCCAATTAGGATACTTCCTTGTCTACGCGGTGGTTTGAAAGTAGGGGTCTACCTTTGTCTCTGCACGCGGTCACGGCGGTGAATGGTCACGTGGGGCGAGGGGCACTACTGACCAGCCAATTAGGATACTTCCTTGTCTACGCGGTGGTTTGAAAGTAGGGGTCTACCTTTGTCTCTGCACGCGGTCACGGCGGTGAATGGTCACGAGGGGTGAGGGGCACTACTGACCAGCCAATTAGGATACTTCCTTGTCTACGCGGTGGTTTGAAAGTAGGGGTCTACCTTTGTCTCTGCACGCGGTCACGGCGGTGAATGGTCACGAGGGGCGAGGGGCACTACTGACCAGCCAATTAGGATACTTCCTTGTCTACGCGGTGGTTTGAAAGTAGGGGTCTACCTTTGTCTCTGCACGCGGTCACGGCGGTGAATGGTCACGTGGGGCGAGGGGCACTACTGACCAGCCAATTAGGATACTTCCTTGTCTACGCGGTGGTTTGAAAGTAGGGGTCTACCTTTGTCTCTGCACGCGGTCACGGCGGTGAATGGTCACGTGGGGCGAGGGGCACTACTGACCAGCCAATTAGGATACTTCCTTGTCTACGCGGTGGTTTGAAAGTAGGGGTCTACCTTTGTCTCTGCACGCGGTCACGGCGGTGAATGGTCACGAGGGGTGAGGGGCACTACTGACCAGCCAATTAGGATACTTCCTTGTCTACGCGGTGGTTTGAAAGTAGGGGTCTACCTTTGTCTCTGCACGCGGTCACGGCGGTGAATGGTCACGTGGGGCGAGGGGCACTACTGACCAGCCAATTAGGATACTTCCTTGTCTACGCGGTGGTTTGAAAGTAGGGGTCTACCTTTGTCTCTGCACGCGGTCACGGCGGTGAATGGTCACGTGGGGCGAGGGGCACTACTGACCAGCCAATTAGGATACTTCCTTGTCTACGCGGTGGTTTGAAAGTAGGGGTCTACCTTTGTCTCTGCACGCGGTCACGGCGGTGAATGGTCACGAGGGGTGAGGGGCACTACTGACCAGCCAATTAGGATACTTCCTTGTCTACGCGGTGGTTTGAAAGTAGGGGTCTACCTTTGTCTCTGCACGCGGTCACGGCGGTGAATGGTCACGAGGGGTGAGGGGCACTACTGACCAGCCAATTAGGATACTTCCTTGTCTACGCGGTGGTTTGAAAGTAGGGGTCTACCTTTGTCTCTGCACGCGGTCACGGCGGTGAATGGTCACGAGGGGCGAGGGGCACTACTGACCAGCCAATTAGGATACTTCCTTGTCTACGCGGTGGTTTGAAAGTAGGGGTCTACCTTTGTCTCTGCACGCGGTCACGGCGGTGAATGGTCACGAGGGGCGAGGGGCACTACTGACCAGCCAATTAGGATACTTCCTTGTCTACGCGGTGGTTTGAAAGTAGGGGTCTACCTTTGTCTCTGCACGCGGTCACGGCGGTGAATGGTCACGAGGGGCGAGGGGCACTACTGACCAGCCAATTAGGATACTTCCTTGTCTACGCGGTGGTTTGAAAGTAGGGGTCTACCTTTGTCTCTGCACGCGGTCACGGCGGTGAATGGTCACGAGGGGTGAGGGGCACTACTGACCAGCCAATTAGGATACTTCCTTGTCTACGCGGTGGTTTGAAAGTAGGGGTCTACCTTTGTCTCTGCACGCGGTCACGGCGGTGAATGGTCACGTGGGGCGAGGGGCACTACTGACCAGCCAATTAGGATACTTCCTTGTCTACGCGGTGGTTTGAAAGTAGGGGTCTACCTTTGTCTCTGCACGCGGTCACGGCGGTGAATGGTCACGAGGGGTGAGGGGCACTACTGACCAGCCAATTAGGATACTTCCTTGTCTACGCGGTGGTTTGAAAGTAGGGGTCTACCTTTGTCTCTGCACGCGGTCACGGCGGTGAATGGTCACGAGGGGCGAGGGGCACTACTGACCAGCCAATTAGGATACTTCCTTGTCTACGCGGTGGTTTGAAAGTAGGGGTCTACCTTTGTCTCTGCACGCGGTCACGGCGGTGAATGGTCACGTGGGGCGAGGGGCACTACTGACCAGCCAATTAGGATACTTCCTTGTCTACGCGGTGGTTTGAAAGTAGGGGTCTACCTTTGTCTCTGCACGCGGTCACGGCGGTGAATGGTCACGAGGGGTGAGGGGCACTACTGACCAGCCAATTAGGATACTTCCTTGTCTACGCGGTGGTTTGAAAGTAGGGGTCTACCTTTGTCTCTGCACGCGGTCACGGCGGTGAATGGTCACGAGGGGTGAGGGGCACTACTGACCAGCCAATTAGGATACTTCCTTGTCTACGCGGTGGTTTGAAAGTAGGGGTCTACCTTTGTCTCTGCACGCGGTCACGGCGGTGAATGGTCACGAGGGGTGAGGGGCACTACTGACCAGCCAATTAGGATACTTCCTTGTCTACGCGGTGGTTTGAAAGTAGGGGTCTACCTTTGTCTCTGCACGCGGTCACGGCGGTGAATGGTCACGAGGGGTGAGGGGCACTACTGACCAGCCAATTAGGATACTTCCTTGTCTACGCGGTGGTTTGAAAGTAGGGGTCTACCTTTGTCTCTGCACGCGGTCACGGCGGTGAATGGTCACGAGGGGTGAGGGGCACTACTGACCAGCCAATTAGGATACTTCCTTGTCTACGCGGTGGTTTGAAAGTAGGGGTCTACCTTTGTCTCTGCACGCGGTCACGGCGGTGAATGGTCACGAGGGGTGAGGGGCACTACTGACCAGCCAATTAGGATACTTCCTTGTCTACGCGGTGGTTTGAAAGTAGGGGTCTACCTTTGTCTCTGCACGCGGTCACGGCGGTGAATGGTCACGAGGGGCGAGGGGCACTACTGACCAGCCAATTAGGATACTTCCTTGTCTACGCGGTGGTTTGAAAGTAGGGGTCTACCTTTGTCTCTGCACGCGGTCACGGCGGTGAATGGTCACGTGGGGCGAGGGGCACTACTGACCAGCTAATTAGGATACTTCCTTGTCTACGCGGTGGTTTGAAAGTAGGGGTCTACCTTTGTCTCTGCACGCGGTCACGGCGGTGAATGGTCACGAGGGGTGAGGGGCACTACTGACCAGCCAATTAGGATACTTCCTTGTCTACGCGGTGGTTTGAAAGTAGGGGTCTACCTTTGTCTCTGCACGCGGTCACGGCGGTGAATGGTCACGAGGGGTGAGGGGCACTACTGACCAGCCAATTAGGATACTTCCTTGAGCAGATGTTTTCTCGCAAAGCTGTGTTGTTGCATCTCCCTCGTCAATACGGCGGAGGGGGCGATGCACAGTAAGGCACACGTGGGGGGGGGGGGAGCAGTGGCGTAGCTTGCTTAGTGCGGGCCCCCCCGCGAATGTAATTCACTTGGGCCCCCCTATAATCAATAGACAATAATCAATGGTCGGTGTGGGAGGTGGCGTCCAAGTTAGGCGGCCCGGTGGGGAGGGGGTGGGTGGGGGGGGGGGGGGGGGGGGGGTGACATAGTAATATTCATTCATATGTTAACAATTTATTTACTCACCAAGCAGTCCTAGAAGATGGATAATGTTCTGTAAAACATCGCCTCTCACTATCTTTGTCGCGTGGAAAAGATATATTTTTGGGTCTGCAAGATTCCGTTTAATAATCAAACGTTTTGTGTTAGAGTCTAGAATATTAGTAGGAAAATTAGCCCTGTCTGTAGGATATTAAACTTTATTATCGAACGTAACCGGCTCAGAATTCTGATTATGGTCACTTACTGAGATGGGGTGAGAACAACACGGGTCACTAACAGTTTCGTTTACTTCCGAAATGTCAATTTCATTTGTTTGTACGTTAGAAGATGTTGAAAAATAGGAATTGATCTTCGGCAGTTTTTTGATTTCCTTTTCTCTTTTCAATTTCTTTTTTCTTTTCACACAACCACTTTCACTCCGATAACTCATCGCATCATTATTCTTACACTGAACTGCTCCTTATAGTACACAAAACACAAGTTACACCGCACGGCACAAACACATATTTACAATTTTATACTAAAACTACATAGTTACTATAAACACAAATTGCAACGCAAAATATAAAAACAGTTTAACATGCGCGAAAGTCAAAAAATTCCACGACCCGTTACCGAGAAAGTTAGCGCGATACTAAAGAAGGGTAGCGGCTGGCGAGCGACGGATTCTTCGTCACTCAAGGAAAAGACCATTCAAAGCAACCAAACAATAAAACTTATTTTCTCCCCCCGTGGAGCTACACATTGAAACAGCAGTGCATTTAGCACAAAGCAGCTCCCCTTCACGGAAACCACACCCTGGGACGAGGTATTTTCCAAGAAATATGTGAATAGCACTCGTTGTTCCGTTTTTTGTTTGCAATTTTTTTTGTGACACGTGACACAGGGACGTATTCAAAACAGATTAGTTCATTGCATGGCAACAAAGTCTTACCAAAGACCGCACACTATCAGGGGCCCTTGCGGGCCCCTGAAACCCCCGGGCCCCCCCGCGGGGGCTGCGGGGGCGGTAGTTACGCCACTGGGGGGGAGGGGTCCCGGGGGGGGGGTGGATCGGGCAACACTGAAGACAGTTTTCAAGTCGCGCACGTTGAATAGGGAAGGCTCATGAAAAATAAATATTCCTCGAAGTACCTAAAAACGAAAGGCCATTATCTAAAAATACAGACTATATAATTTTTATATCTGAGAAGTGTATATTTCCAATTCTATTAGCATTTTAAGTTTGAAATTTGGAACTACCCGCTCCTCGTGACGTCATAACTCATGTCAACAACTGCCTCCTTGAAGTATTCTTAATAATATCAACGATATTAAGTTGGACATTTTACAATATCTAGGATGCAGTGACTTTACAACGATGTCTTTTATACGACTTTTTTCTTCAGAAAATACATTTTGATACAGTATTTACCAAAACGTGTTTAAAATAATGCAATTATTTAACACATTGTTGTTAATTACTGTTGAGCAGTGTTATTTACTAACTAGAAATAAACGTTGATACAGTTAAAGTCTCATGAGAGCAATAATCTACTAAATTGTGGGATTTCAGTACTATTTGTATGATATATAATGATTGTTTACAGAGTTATGACGTCAGAACCTTTCAATCACGAGCAAGATGGCGCAGGTCCGTTTCTGAGCGTATTTTGACAGCAATATCTTTGACTTGCTGTTAAAGCGATGTTAATGCACCTTTCGAGCCGAAACCAATTAGTTCCCGTTTATTTTAACTTGAGGTAACCAGTAAGCAAATAAAAATGTGTGAGCCTTCCCTATTGACGTCCGGTTTGGTTCCCACTAAGTTTGGCATCCACTGGTGCCGTGCTCTTCAAAAACAGCAGTTCCGACTATATTTGGTATCTGTTACTCACGGGCCATTTTTAGACCAATTATGACGGTTTTTTTGCAGTCGGAAAAAAATCGATATCACGATATCGATATTAATTTTTTTAGGACGGTATCGCGATACGATATCAGCAAAATGGCGGCGATATCGATACTGAAAAAAAATATCGTTGAACATCCCTAAAAAATAAGCAATTTTTCACAATTTTCACAAAAATTTAAGTGTCAAATTTGTCACCAGTTTTACATATGAGCCAATTGTGTTCTAGCTGTATGAAATAAATATGAATAAAATCAAAAAGTTGCTCATAACTACCTGATGAGTGTGACTTCCATTAAACCAAGACCGCTGCAGAGAAGATTGCTGATGTCCGAAGCATTCGTATCTTGATCACGAGTAAGAAGCATTTTCTGCAATAAAAGCACACAACTAATATTAATTTTGTAGAAGTGGTGGGAGCAGTAAATGTCATCAGATGAGATTTATTTATCACAGTACACAAATAAATGTTTACTTTCAATGATCGTTTTGGAAACTTATTCCCTGATAAAAATCAGATGGTCACAATCTTGAAACATTTGACATTCCCATTGGAACAACATATGTATAGCACTTAGAACTGGTTGCCCCGGATTGTTAGGTTCTATGTCCGTGTGACTACGACTGTATGTGGCTCGTTGAACTCCCAAGTCAGGTGGCTGCAACCCATGTCACATGGTTAAAAATCACATGTTAAGCAAATGGAAAAATAAGAAAAGCCTAAGAAGCCTATGAAAAATAAATTTAGTGATCTCTCACTGTCACAATGAATTACAGGTTCCTAAAAATGTTAAATTATCATATGTATTTTAAGACTTTCAATCATTATAATTAGGGATGTCAAATGATATGAAATTCCATATCGATAATCGCAAAAAAAAATTTAAAAAATCGCGATATATCGTGATAATATCGCCATCAAAAAATATCGCGTCGATATTGCCTATTTAAATTAATATCGGGAATATCGTCACGATAATAGGCCTATTATGGGCCTATATAGTCAATAGGTATGGGTACATGGAGTATTCATTACTTTTTTAAAGTTTGTCTTATCGTCATCGACTTATTTTCGAGCGTAATGAAGCGCAAGAGTGGCTTGTGCGCTCCGAGCGTTGTTGGCGCTGGCTGATGAGTGAAAGGGGTGGGGTTCAATTCGTCCGAGCCGGCCGGTCTAGCGGCCGACCGGCCTCACCGCGATCACGCGTCGCGGCCAACGAAGCTTCTACAGCAGGGCCTGTCAAAACACATCGCTCGGCAACTGAGAACCGACGGCGGCACAGACGTGCCTGTCAAACACACTGTGCGGCAATTACTAATTGTGGAAGAACAAAGAAGCCATGAAACATGATACCAACAAAGTCTTACCTAGGCTATTTGAAATGTGAGACAGTAACATGAATGAACCCAAAATGAACCTGTGTGCGCAAATTGCCGACACAATACGCACGTGCTAGGGATAATGGGCCCGGTCAGACGGGCGGGCGCTGGCACGGTCGGCGGGTTGGGTCGGGGGGGGGGGGGAAGGTTAGGGTAGTGTCGTAAAGCGATCTTGCGCGGCTGTGTAAGCCCTTTGATGGCGGACCGCCCGAAGTATATTATTTACTGAAAGGTAAAGCTAAAGCTATGAGGGCGCTCGACAGGCACACAAATTCAAATATAATATCAAGTCATTGCCGATTATCGGCATATCGCACAGAATTACATATCGTACGATTATCGCGATATGACCAGCCATATCGCGATATTATCGATATTTATCGATATACGATTATCGTTGACATCCCTAATTATAATCCATCAAAATGTTTCATTAAAATGTGTTAAGTATTATTTTACATGATAAATAAATACACATAAATATTAAAGCTGTTTTTCTAGTGGGATACAAAATGGTGATTTAAGATCCCTTTCACAACGACCTGACTTGAGAGCTCGAGCCTAGATGAAGTAGAACTTGATTAATCCCCTTCCCAAATAAAGTAAAATAATCAGTGGTATTCTCACAGCTTGATGCATCCATGTGTTACTGTTCCGCTTGGCTCGGTTGAAGGGAACAGCCTCGTCGTCTGCTGTTGGTTCGTTGCCGTGAACACCGTCCGATCGTGCGACAGATGTCACTGGTTGGAAGATGACGGATACTGAGATGCCGGCTGAGCCCGTGTTGCCGTTCAGTGCCAGAAATATGTGGCGTTCATCCTGGGCACAAACAACGATACTCAAAGTAGTGATGGAGTCCTTGCTGAAGGTTATGAGCATGGATTTTAATTATAATGGACTTGCAACGTTGTTCGAGAATGCGCCTGGGATTCTCATTTCCGGTATTGGAAATTGGCGGGCATTGTAGCCCGTATTACAAAGCAATTACATACTACAATGTATAAAAAAACTTTACCGTAACAAAGGTGCAAAAATGGTCACCCACAGCCAACTTTCATGGCTAGTTTAGTGGTAGTACACTGATTTACCACTAGATGCAGGTCCAATAATGCAGCTACTATTATAAGTCCATGGTTAGCGCTAAAGGCTTAATGTTTAAGTTACAATTTTATTTTTTAATTCAAATTGGTGTTTTTAGCATTTCTTGGATGGATATAAGATGTTCTACTGCAGTGTGAGAAAAGATAAGTACACACTTCAATTTCTCATGGTTTGTTTTGGTTACAATTGGTTTGGTGTAGAAATTGTCCATTAATTACTTTTTGTGTTCAGATTTCAGATTTAGCACGCTAAATTCAACTTCACATGTGATACAAAGTACATTGCATAGAAAAAATAAAAACATTGATTATATAGGAAGGTGAATGCCCACATGAGCGAGGCTTGTGTGTGGGCGCATAATATTTTGTAGTGATTCATGATAAGATGGCAGTGACGATTCAATGATACAGTGGTATAAATGGTACAACTATAGTGGGTCTCATTTATTTATTTATTTATTTATTTATTTTGTCACGTACAATTAATATCATTCTGGATGATAGTGTACAGGTCAGTCAATAAGACATGAGGTCTTATGTTCTAATTTCAAAGCTTAAGTACTAACTAGTTACAGTGCATGTTATTGTTATCAATCTATAAAATATACATCAGTCTGTTTTAAAAGTCATCTAAAGAGTATAATTCTTTATTTATTAAAAACTTCTTCACCTTAGCTTTAAAACTGGTTCTGTTTGTCAGATTCTTCAAATTAGTTGGCACTTTGTTCCAGAGTTTTATTCCTGCAAGCATTGGTGTTCTTTCATATAAGTTTGTGTTGCGGTGATGCCTGTGTAGGTTGTCCTTTTGCCTTGTGTTGTACTGGTGAATTGTATTGCTTTTTTCTACTTTATACTGGCCTAGATCGTTTATGTATAAGACTATTGCATATATGTATAGGCCAAAGACTGTTAAAATATTTAGTTCTTTAAAATGGCCCCTGCAGGATTCAGTAGGCTTGAGTTTACCTATTATTCTTACCGCTCTTTTTTGAAGTCTAAAAATTCTGTTTATATTATTGCGTGTTGAGTTACCCCATGCTATTATTCCATATGAGATATGCGATTCTACTAGTGCGTGGAAAACTGTTAAAAGTAGGGTTGTGTTACAATATTTTTGTAGTGATTTTAGTACAAACGTTCCTGATCCGAGTTTATTGGCTAATACTTTTATGTGTTTCTTCCAAGAGAGGTCTTCATCGATGTAAATCCCTAAAAGTTTTGCATTTTCAACTTGCTCGATTATTAACTCGTTTATAAATACACTGAAATTATCTTCCTGGTTATTCTTCTTGTCAAAAAGTATGAAATTAGTTTTACTTATGTTGATAATTAATTCATCATTCGTGAGAGTTTGGACTATTGCATTTACTGCTACATGTGTTTCAATTTCAAGGTTTTCCTTACTTTTATGTGAGAGTGCTTTGGTTGAATCGTCTGCATACAATATCATTTTATTGTTGAGTTTTGTGTAATTTTGAACAATACTATTAATGTAGATATTAAACAGTAAAGGGGCCAGGATTGAACCTTGCATTACTCCGCGAGGAATGTTTTCTTCGTTTGATGTGTATATTTTGATTTTGCCCTTAACTACTTTTTTTATCTCTACATACTGTGTTCTGTTTTGTAGATATGACCTTATCCACTGTAAAGTGGTATTCCTTATGCCGTAATTGTGCAGTTTATTGAGCAAGATTTCATGATTAATGCAGTCGAACACTTTTGATAAATCCATAAAAATGGCTACAACCACCCTGTTTTGATCTCTTTCTTTCGCTACAAAGTTTAAAAAGTCAGCAATTGCCGTTGAAGTGGATGTAATGTAAAACTTATAAAACAGTTTCTTAATACTATTACATTTTGACAATATAAACAACTTGCTTATCTAGGAACATTGTACAGCTTGTGCTTTAAATAACTTATTATAGGTCTATTTTATTTTCCATGAAGTAGTGTCCTTAGCCTAGTTAGCTTAGGTGTATGATATTGTTGTGAATATGATTTTGTAAGATATAGAACATTATTGGTTTATCAAAAAATTATCAACTAACATTATACTAATTTAACATTAATTTTAGGAATAGTAGTAATAATATTATCAGCTAACTAATTTAACATTTCCATAAGGCTTGATACATGTTATGTATAAATTGTATAAATATTATGTGTCCTAATAAATAAATAAATAAATAAATAAATGAGATTTGAAATATATTCTCTACCTATTTGGAACACCCATCCTTTCATTTGGCATTTGAAGGAGTGTTTATGTTGTGCACGTATAATTGCAGGGATGACATTGTATATTTTGGGGCCTAGGAAGTACCCATGTCGTTGTCCAATACTCTTTGCTTTCCTAGGAATGTTCAAGTTTCCATTTTTCTTACTTCTTGTGGAGATACTATCAGTGTGTCATTCCAGTAAACAATGATTTTATTCAAAGATACAAATTATATAGGAACTTAGTAAATTCATTAATTAAAAGATGTAAACAAAATTACTATCGCAACAAAATAATTAAGTCATCGTCAAATTGTAAAGAATTGTGGCAAACCATCAATGAAATAACAAACAGAAAATCTAAAGAAAACAGTACTATTAAAGTAATAAATAAGGGAAGTGATACATTTCAAGATCCTAAAGATATAGCTGATGAGATGGTAAAATACTTCACAAATATTGGTATAGATTTAAAAAATAAAATTGAAACAAGTGCAATTAACAGAAACAACAGTAGCCTATCCCAACATCACTGTGAAGCAAGTAGGCCTACCCCCAAACTAAAAGCACTATCACCAACTAATATAATTGAAATAAGCACATTCATAGATGAACTTAAAACAAACTCAGCCGGTGGGCATGATGGCATAAACACTCTAACAATTAAATCAATCAAACATCTCATACTACAACCCTTACATCACATCATAAATTTATCTCTATCAACAGGAATATTTCCTGATTACTTTAAAACAGCAATTAATACACCAATACATAAAGAAGGAGAAAAAACTGACGTAGGAAATTACAGACCAATATCACTAACGACACATTTCGCAAAATTTTTAGAAAAATGCATCAAACGGAGGCTAGTGGATTTCGTCACTCAAAATAATTTAGTATCCCAACAACAATTCGGATTCCTTCCGAAACTGGGAACCCAAGATGCAATTGCCGATTTAACCTCTTTTATAAACGATTCTCTTGACAAATCCAGTAAAACAATAGCCATATTTTTAGACCTAAAGAAGGCGTTCGATACAGTTGACCATAAAGTTTTAATTGAAAAAATTGCAGGTTATGGAATTGGTGATAAAGCACTCCTATTAATGGATAGTTTTCTCTCAAAAAGAACGCAGAAAGTAAAGATAAATAATACACTAAGGTTGGAATTCATAGTCGGCCCCTACACCTAGGGGCACCCATTGTTGCTATGGATTTGTTTTGTTTATGGGAAATAACATGGATACAACATGGATACAACTGTTACCTCCAACCTAAGGTTGGAATTCATAGTCGGCCCCTACACCTAGGGGCGCCCATTGTTACCACGGTAACAGTTGTATCCATGTTATTTCCCATAAACAAAACAAATCCATAGCAACAATGGGTGCCCCTAGGTGTAGGGGCCGACTATGAATTCCAACCTTAGTGTAAAATAGGGGTGCCTCAAGGCACGGTCTTGGGACCAATTTTATTCCTACTTTATATCAATGAGCTTTGTAATCTTGGTCCGCAAATAAGAATAAAAATCATATCGTACGCTGATGATACTGTGCTTCTTATTTCGGAATCAAGTTGGGGAGAAGAGCCTTTAGAAAGGCAAACTCTGCTCTAAGCTCAGTTGCTACTTGCTTAAGAAAAAACTACCTCACACTCAATGAGAAGAAAACGGTATATATGACTTTCTCGCACAATTTGAAGGGTCAACCACAAAGTAACTTATACTCAATTGTGTTACATAAGTCGGCATGCATGCTCTCACAGGCCTCATGTAACTGTACGGTACTGACTAATGTACAAGCATTCAAGTATCTGGGTATTACCATAGATAATTACCTCAAGTGGAATTATCATACTACCAAAGTGCGAAAAAGAATGCAGTCTTTAATATACATATTTTACTGTCTGAGGCACATACTGAGATTTCCTATACTAAAAATTGTTTACACATCCATAGTCCAATCGGTTTTAGCGTATGGAATCATTGGATGGGGAGCTTTACTAAAAACTCACTTGTCCGCACTTAGCATCTCTCAAAAATACATCTTAAAAGTTATGTCAAAAAAACCTAGGGATGTCAACGATTACGATTAAATCGATTCGATTAATCGATTATTAATCGAAAACGATTAATCGATTATTAAAAAAAAAAATCGATTTTAAATTTTCGCGCTTTTTTAAATTTAGTTCTCAAGATCTGCCGCCTATTCGAGCGCGAGCGCTAGCGCTAGCATCGCTATTGCTCAGTTTCATTTACAGTAGGCCTAGGCCTAGGCCTAAGAACAGCAACAGCATAAGTTTGCGTCATAATTTGAGCCGAATTTCCAGTCATATTTTGAATAGCTGTGTCTAGTCGCCTACCCTAGACCCAGCATTCGACGCCTACGATCTATAAAAATACGAGTTGTTATGTTTGTTCACAAATAACAAGAGAAGTAAGGTTAGAAAAGTCGCTACGATTTTTAGTTCACATCACGTAAATTTTAATTACGCTGCACATGAAAATAATAATATTACGACGCATATTCAGCATACTTAATTACTTATTGGTTCAAAAAAAACGGGAAGTGCATAACTATAGCCCTTCAGGCCTAGCTAGGACAGAAATTATCGTCGAAATCTTGGACAGAACATAACAAAAATACTCCGTGACGTAAAATATATCGATAGTCGAAAAGAAGTCGAATTGCGAACTCGTGGCTTGCGCGGGCAATTCAAACTAACCGAAACCAGACCGAAGTTTGGAAGAAACTTGCTACTATAACGACATTTAACAAAACGATTAAAATCGATTAATAATCGATTATGGAGGTGAAAGTGAATTCGATTATCGATTATAATAATTTAATCGTTTGACATCCCTAAAAAAACCTAAAGACTTCTCCACAGATGCACTGTTTACTCTGACAGATGTGCTGGATATACGCCAACTCTATATCAAAACTGTTCTAGTGTAGGCTACATATTTAATAATCAACATAAATTCACCTCTTTAGCCCAGTCATATAAAACACAACTACATATCATCAACTAGACAACAATTTATAACCAAAATTTAGTAATACCACGAAAGAGAACACAACTGGGACAAAGATATTTTAGTTATATTGGCCCACGCAGTTTTAACCTGCTAGACAATGTAACAAAAACTTCAACCTCGCTATATCAATTTAAACAGAGTAAAAATCAAAGATAGAAGATACTTTGAAAATATTATAAACTTATTAGCTGACCCTTAAGTAGATGTAAGCAAACTCCATTATAACTGAGACTGAGAATTGATAATGTATCATTAGCCAATTATTATTAATATTATTATTATTTTATGTTGTTCTCAATATTTTTCTGTATTCTCATTTCATGACTATCTATATTTGCATATTTGCATATTCACATATTATCTTATTTTTACTTTGTACCGTATTCTTACTTCTTATTTTTATACAGTGAAACTTCTATATAACAAACGTCTTTATAACAAAATGTCCCAAAGGCTCTTCATGTTAAGGTGCCATCTGTGTAATACCCACATTACACGGTTCAATAATCTCGTCAAACTTATTGAATTCAAGGACAAAAAAGCATCAATTAATAGAAACTACATTGTTGCAGTTCTTTTAACAAACTGTTTTTGATTCGCTTTTGTTCTTGAATTCAATAAGTTTGACGCAAGTATTGAGTCATGTAATGTCGGCATTAAGATATTTTCTTTACAACAACATAATAATAATCTGGTCGATCCCAAAGAGTTCGTTGCAAAGAGGTTTTACTGTATATCACTGTATATCATTATTATTTTACTTCTAATTCATTTCATTTTGTGACTTTTCCCTTTTGTACTTGATTCTTATTTCAACAAATTCTGAGTTTATGATTACGATATTATATTTTTTCATATTCACATATCTTATTTTTTTCTTTGTATTCTTATTTCTTACTTTTATGTATCATCATTACTAGTCCATACTAGTTCATATATTGCATCATATTTTATTTTATATCATTGTACTTATATTTTTAAGTTGAGCCAATTCATAGGCTCTTTTAGCTTTAGTTCTAGCTTAGTTAGTAGTTGTTAGTTTGTATTGTGTACTTCACATACTTAGATGTATGTACGTTATGTATGTAT
Organism: Isoperla grammatica; assembly: GCA_945910005.1. NCBI lineage: Eukaryota > Metazoa > Arthropoda > Insecta > Plecoptera > Perlodidae > Isoperla > Isoperla grammatica. The sequence goes on from OX246738.1 coordinate 80,041,674, forward strand.
TTTTATTTTTTCACAATTTAATTGTCCTGCCTCCTACGTACAGCACAATTAACATTAAAACTGCCTACGCACAAATCCCTTGGGATTATGTAGGCTTCCTACTGTTTTCTTGTCTGTATCTAACTATTTATGTCTGTAAAATTACCATTAACAGTACGAATAAAATACATCTGAATCTGAAAAAAAGTGTTTTCTTCAGGTCTTGTCGTGGGGGGGGGGGGGGGGGGGGGGAATGTAGGTGGATCATTAAGGATACTGCATACATTTGCCTGATATCCATTAATTTGTTGTTCTTCAATAACTCAATGGTAGGGAATGTTTTTGGTTTTCTAGTGAGTATTTTTATAAGGTATTTTTGGATTATGTTTAACGGTTCTAGATGAGCATTCTTTATTCCACCCCATCCTAGTATACCATATTGTATCTTCGAGCAAATAAGAGCATGATATGCCATTTTAAGTGTGTGTGTATTTAATACATTTCTAAGCCTATAGGCCTAGAACATTAGGGTACAGAACCGAAGGTGTGTGCATGTGTCTTTTATTTGGTCTTTCCAGTTAAGGTGACAATCTATTGTTATACCTAGATACTTGGCAGACATTTTTTGTTAAATATTAGCCTATAGCATTTGCATGCGTTGGGTATGTTGCAATTTCTAGTATGTATCTTGAGATTACCATGGAATTGAGGGGTTGCTAGGGTTATAGTGAAAGGAATAAATACTGTTTTTTTGTAGGTTTAATGTGAGTAGATTATCTTGCAATCACTCATATATCTTTTGTAGCCCTGCAGATGCTAATTGTAGTGTGTTTTCCCAAGAGTTGCTAGTGAAGAGAACCGCTGTGTCATCGGCATACATAATAATTTTGCCCTTTATATCAAGGTTACATAGTTCGTTTACATATATAAGAAAAAGGATAGGTCCTAGGACAGTGCCTTGTGGTACTCCGTAGTCTATGCCATATGGGCTACTACATTCTTTTGGGAGTTGTCCAAAGCTTGATATATTTCACCAGTTAATTTGTAAATAGTGTTGGTACTAAGTCCTTCTCTGAATCCAAATTGATTTATAGACAGAACGTTATGGTTGTTTAGGAAATTTACAATACGTGTTTTCATACATTTTTCAAGGAGCTTAGAGAAATGTGTTAAAGTTGAGATTGGCCTATAATTTTCTTTGTTTAATTTGTCACCGGATTTATAAATAGGGGTTATGTGGGCAACTTTAAATGTTGATGGAAATATTCCTTGCTCCATGCTTAGGTTAAATATATGGCACAGTGGTTTAAGTAGATAATGTTGTAGGTATTTTATAGTTTTTACAGATATATTGTCATATCCGGAAGCACTGGTGTTTTTTAGTCCTTGTATGTGTGCAGCAATTTCCTGTGGTGTAACTGGGTAAAGGAATAATGAGTCACACAGTGAATGGAATTTATCTTTCTTTCTTTGTTTCGTCTTGGGTCTTGGACTATTACGGTTACCAGTGCTTGAAGTAGTATTTTTAGGAATATTGCCAATTATTTTTTCAGCGTAAGTATGTCCTAGTTCGGTGAAGTATTTCCCAAAAATTTCAGATATCTGTTTTGAGTCATTTGTTGTGTTATGGTTGTCTGTTTTTATCTTTGTGATTTGAGTAGTCTCTTTTTTACTTGCATAGTCTGCAGCTTCTCTTATTACCTCCCAGGTCTTTTTAGGTCATGCTGGACTTCCTGAAATTTATTTTGATAGTACGTTTCTCTTGTGTTTTTAATTAGAATGCTAAGGTAGTTATATGGTACATTTTAAATCTGTTATTTTCATGTTGGTCGATAGGGTTACCTTGGTTAGTGTTCATCGTATTTTGTTTCCTTAGCTTTCTATGCCATGTATCTCTGTGTCGTATAGAGTTTATTAATCCCATTGTGATCCATGGTTTTAGTTTTTTATTCTTAGAGTGATGTTTTTCTGTGTGTGTCGTTGTGTGTTTTTCTAAGTACGAATTAATTGTGCATGAAGGTTTCGCATGCGTCATTTGTATCAGTTGTTGCGGTTATGTTGTTCCATGTTTCATTAGTACATAGGTAATATCGGTGTCTAGATTTTTGAAGTTAATTTTTGTGTAAGTTTTTTTAGTTAGGTTCTCTTTTGGTTTTATTTGTGTGGAAGCAACATTGTGTTCTATACTAAGTAGTGTAGAATAGTGATCAGTGATATATGTTTTAATTACTGCTGCTTTAGTTTCATTTAGACAGTGACTTTTGCTTTTAATAAATATATGGTCAATACATGTTTGAGTGGTGGTTGTTACTCTTGTAGGTACATTTATTAATGGCTCAAAGCCATGTGATAACATGATGTTAAGGTAATCTTGTCCAATTTTGCCAGAAGGTTGTAGGTCTTTGATATCTATATTTACGTCTCCAATCAGTATACGGGATGTGTTTAGAGGGCATGATGTGTGCATGATGTTAAGGTAATCTTGTCCAATTTTGCCAGAAGGTTGTAGGTCTTTGATATATATATTTACGTCTCCAATCAGTATACGGGATGTGTTTAGAGGGTTTTCGTGTAGTATTGTTTCAAGTTCTCGAATGAAGGCATTAGGATTATAGGAAGGTGAATGGTACACAGTGAGAAGTTTGTAGTTTTTACCTCCATGTTGAAAAGATACTTCTGCCATGTTAGCATGAGAGATGTTAATTTTGTTTATTTCTGCATTTGGGATACTGTTGGTATTTGTAAAGATTGCCATGCCATCGAATGTAGTTACTAGTTAGATATGAGTTAAGGTAAGTGGTCTTATAATTTGGAATGTTGAATGCAGCTGTTTCATGTTTGATTTGGGTTTCTGTTAATGATATGATTACACTTGTATACAGTGAAACCTCCTTTGTACGAAAGTTTTCGAGGGACCCGAGACAAAAAAACCTGGTAACGGGAAAAACGCACTATTGAAATACTTCAAATTTGTCTATTCATACATTCTTAACACTTATAATCTTGTAAAATCCCCCCCCCCCCCCCCCCCCCCCCCCGACACCATTCTTCATTCTTATCTAAGAAGGGTCGTAAGCGAGGCCTGGCGACCATGGTCATGCAGCTAAACTAGGCTGTGATGACGTATTATAAAAAACTCGAGTGGTTAAAAATATTGTTTTCTATACTTAGGACAATAGGAGTAGCCGAAGTGCGAGGGCAATGTTAATTATCTCTGTAGTTTGACAATAGCCTTTTGTAAAGAGGACCACTGGACGAGGGTTTGTTATTTATGGTAAGCAGGTAAAGAACCTCAGTGCCGGCAGCCGAGATCGTAGATAAAACGCCCCTTTCAGAGACCCCCCCCCCCCACGCAGAACGAGATGCAGCTCTGGTCAAGGTCAAGGCACTCACTGGCCGCTGGGTTGCATTGTGTTGAGCGAGGGAAGGGGGTGAGGGGGGGGGGGGCGCTTCGCAGAACTGGGATGAATGAATGACTAACGTGGTCGGCTTGAACAATAACAACTTGTAATTCGACTCACTGGCTGGCCGGAAAAACCGATTATGAGAACACAGAAAACGTACTAGGCCTATAGGATCTAATTACCTTGACGGACTGATTTTTGAAACGCATTAACGTAAAAAACGTAATATTGGGAAACGTATTAAAGAAATAAATTATGCATAAATGCCATAAGGCTTCGCCAGGACCTCGCAAAAAAAAACGCAGAAACGTAAAAAACGTAGAAAAGCGAAACGTACAAAGGCGGTTCTACTGTAATACACTTGTATATAGTGTACAGTGCATTAATTAATAGTTAATACTGCTGTGTATACGTATATAGTACTTATTTTTGTTTGAAAATAACTAAGACAGTAACCAAGCAATAATTAGGCCTACTTTCTCCGAGTGCATTTCTTATAATAAATAGGTAATCTTCCTGTTGTATAGCAAATAACTTTTTAGTTGATAGTCCAGTAAAATTTTAGTACATTCATATCATGAACTTTAAGCATTCTACTATAACTTAAAAAAATACATATTTTTTAGTACTAATTTTCCCAACATAAAGTAGCAACTAAGATTTTTTTGAAGGCCAAGGAGCTGTAGCTCTACAGTGAGGTGTTACTATTGTAAAGTAGCTTTGGTAACACAAAAAAAATCACTCATCTTCCCCAGCAACTTACATCAATTCATGAAATGTTTCTCTGCTATTGTACCTATGACCACTTACCCGAGTGTAATTCAAGATGGCCAATCCTAGGAGATCAGTGTCGGCTATTTTGTTCGGGCTCCATGAGCCAACGACAAAGGACAGAGACACTTGGGAACAGTCGCTGACTAAGAACTGTGTACGAGATTCCCACTGTGGGCTGCCAGTCCCCCGCAAGTAATGTGTCGTCTTTACCTGTAAACATGAATTGTGTTTTACATTACAAATAGAATAAATAAATAAGTAAATAAATAAATAAATAAATAAATAAATAAATAAATGAATGAATGAATGAATGAATGAATAAATAAATAAATAAATAAATAAATAAATAAATAAATAAATAAATAAATAAATAAACAAATAAGTAAATAAATAAATAAATAAATAAATAAATAAATAAATAAATAAATAAATAAATAAATAAATAAATAAATAAATAACAAAACAAGTGCAAATAAGATTATTAGTATTGGTAGCATGTGAAATTATGTAATAGGAAAGTGTTTAGTTTATTTAATCTCCTGCACTGTATCCTAACTAGATAAATAATAATTTACAATTTAAGTAACAACAATAAACAACGTAAAGTATTCAAGGTAATACTAGGAACTTACAGATAATAAATAGGAATAAGATAGAAGGGTGCATTGTAGCAAGATATCTTGTAGTACAGATATTAATGGGAGCTGTATTTTATACAGCTTCAATCACCTTCAATATAGGCGCACGGGAGCGCGCCGGGCCAAGCCATGTGCGAGCTTCCACTACGCGATTCTTACTGCAAGCATCGAAATGCACTTCACACGATATTGACAACGCAAAACAATAATAGATGGAAACCTCAAATTTTCTTTAATTGGTGGGCTTTTACCCAGTAGTTAATTTGTAAGGAAAAAGGTGGGTATACGCGTCATAGTTTCATGTTACAATGTGCTCGTGATAAAAATTTTTGTCTCGGTGGGAAATCCCGCTTGTACCAATTCAGCTTCTGGGCTCGTAATTTGGAATTGGTTTTGGAGTTTTGGGTTGGATTTGATACAATTTTACTTGTCTTCAAAAGCCAATCGTTATTTTAATTGTACTGTAAGTTTACCATTAAATGATTAAAAGCAGATACAAATATTATGAAATATCATATCAGTTATTAAAGTAGTTTTATGTGTCAACTGGCAACAATTCATTTCCAGGAGGAACAACCTAACAATAGCAGAAATGCTTATCCGTTGTATTTATTTTTATGACAAGATATCACCTCAAAACGCGTTTCAGACCATCAAACATAATGCAGAGCTAAATTTTTAGTTTTAACAGGATACCCATTTAGTATTAAAGAGGAATCAAACGCATATACATATCTACAAACAGAGGAATGCTGTTTCAAATATGTAAATCATATTTTACGGATCGTGCAATTTCCTTAACAGCAGCGAGAGTGACTGTACCGCCTTCGCGTTGCTAACCCTTACTGGCTAGTTGACGAGGAGCCTGCAGCCAATTACAATAGGAGATGATTTTCTTTATAAAGTTTGGAGGTTGATTTGGGAAAAACGTAAAACCAAGAGATAAGAGTGTACTAAGTTTATTTAAAGTTATAAATGTATTCAAGTAAATTTGAAATAACAGCATGTTGGAATAAACTACCCAAAATAAATTATTTTTGTTTTTTATATATATTAGCCAAAATATGAGTGTTGCGTAGCTAATAATTCATGAAAAAAGGTGGGTATACTGAGTATACCCACGAAAATAGGTGGGTATACGGTAGGGGTGCGCGAGAAGGGATTTTTCAGGCTCAAACGAGAACGAGAATTTGTTTACATTAAATTCGAGAATTGAGACGAGATCGACAAATTTTCGGGTGAATAAAATTCTTACGTTGTGTAATGTGTAGAAATCACATTAATTAGACAACTTTATTGACTTTGAATGCAACTAAGACCACAATTGTATTCCTTTAAAAATGATTTAAATTAGGCTGCTATTAATGCAAATAAAGGTTATTGATACTAATAATTAGGGTAATTACTAATTGCTAGTTAGTATTCTAGTAAAATGAATGATTAATTAAAGAAGTTGAAGACAAAAATTTAGCTTAAAAGCCATGAATGTCCAAAATATTAACTTATAAAAGATCCTATATATCACATGAGAATATTCAAAATAAATCTTGTTAAATGTTCATATGTATGTAGATACAGCACTTTGATGATGCGGGCCCCGTAAAAGATCGATTATTATTGAACGAGAATGAATGATCCCGATTCCCGACGCGGTGCGAAAAGTCGCCGGCAGAGTGAGTCACAATGCGGTGCGCTCAATCGTCGATAAGAAAGTTTTACTTCTCTACCGACTCAGTAGTAGCGCTGCCATCTAGCAGGAATCGGGCCAACTGTTCTCGAACTAATAAGGCGGGAATTCAAATTTCCCGAGATTTTACGTTATCTCGATTATTTTCGGGAAGAAAAAATTCTCGTGATCGAGAACGAGAAATCGATTTCTCGATCTCGTTCTCGAAATTTCGAGATCTCGCACACCCCTAGTATACGGCGTATACCCGCGCTCCATTACAAATTAAGCACTGCTTTTACCACAAGACTGCACATTTCAAATTTCATCCCGATCGGATGTTGCGTATGGAAGGTATTAAGCCGTAAAGATCATTGAAACATTCTTCAGTTAACTACTACTTACTACTACTAGCTAATTCCTTGTCGGTCTGTGGGCCCCAAACGACTAAAGATATAAACAAATACCGTAGCAGTAATAATACGATCGACTGGCTCTATTTAACATGGCAGGTGGCGGCGACACAGTTTGCAGCGCTCTGGGCGGCGCGGAGTGACCCTAAGACCGCTAATTCAAATCTGCTGCCCAGAGAGCTAGCATTTTCAGATAAAGTTTCATCAAATACTTACATACTAACACTGATTTAACCATAACTTACTATTTGTAAAAGTATTTAAACCGTTCATATGATCCTTTATGTTTCAGTAATGCATATCATGTCCTACAATCTCGTACAATATGATACCAAATAGTGATGACATCAGGTAGTAAATATTGGAGTCAGCTCCTGAGTCTGAGGAGTCGGGTAGGAGTCGACTCCTCGAACGACAAAAAGATAAAGTAAAAGTGATTAATTTTAACCAATGTTGCAATGCAACACCCTCGGCGGGCTGCGTGTGTTCCAAGCGGGAGCAAAAAAAAGCGATTTGGCAGTAAAGTACAATTCTTTATTGTTTATTTTACAGTGACGACGCTAGGGGGGGCCAGGGGGGACCGGTGCCCCCCCTAAAATTCCTCGGCCCCCCCAGCAGCCCCCCCAAGCCAAAATAAATCACCAATGATACACTACGTTGGTGCCGCCGCATACAGGCCAACAAATAAATAATTCGCGTTCAAATAGCCGCGCTTCTTACTAGTTCTTGTAGTTGAAATTGACTACACCAATCCACCACCCTACCAAATATTTATCAAACTGGAGCTCGTAGCATTTTGATTTTTACTTTCAAGTTTTTCACTGCTTGCACATGGTAACTGAAGCCAGAAGTTTCAAACGCCATTGGAAGGTTGTATGCCCCTTCTTGCTTTCAATGAAGCTTACAAACTGTGCACTATTAGCAGGTAACAATATCTGCATCAAGTGCTGCTTGTGAAAGAACATTTTCCTGCATGTGCAGTATCAAGAATTACTTACGAAATCGAATACAAAACTGCAGTATTTTGGTATTGCATTGAGTCCGGTATTGCTTTCTAAAACGCTCAAAACACGCTCTAAAAGCCTGATTTTTTTTAATCGCCTGCGGCGTCATTGTTGTGGGGAGCTTTCCCCCCCAAACCCCCATGCTTTTTTCGTCTGGAAAGATGTGTCCTCCAACTTCCCACAGAAGCGTATACGTACTGGTAAATCTGGCACTACACCACTGCCTTGCATTAATTATAGGTAAGAATGGAATGCATATTTTCATGTTCGCAAGTGCATGTAGCCTGGTGAACCCCCCCCCCCCCGATACCGATAGAAAACCAGTCTGAAATCTGCATGGCCCCCCCATACATTTGTAGGACCCCCCTTGGTCCCCCCAATGGAAAATTCCTGGCGTCGTCACTGTTATTTTATTACTGATTAGTGATTTGTAATATTAGGCGAATGTTGGAAGAAAACAGAAAGGGCAACAGACTGCCAATACATGATACACTTACACACAGCAAGCGACGTTTGAAGGAGTCGACTTCTAGAAAATGGAGTCGGGTACAAGAGGAGTCGGGTAGGAGTCGGGTACCCGAGTACCCTATGTCATCCCTAATACCAATCAAAAATGCAAAAAATTTGCAAAAGAGAGGCCAAGCCCAAAACGGAGAAGACAAACCGTTACAAACCAAAGAGGGCACACGCACAAAAACGCCGATTTCAAAAGAGGCTCAACATTTAAAAAAGGGGTGATATCTAAAATTGTGGCCAAGCCAATTATTTTATTTCCAATACATAAATATAGTAATTATAATGAAATGAACAAATATATAAATGCTTACATCACTTAATAATTGATAAATAAATATATTAACAACAACTACAAATTAAATTAACTTATTGAAACATTTTGAGGTGGGAAAAACAAAATGATTACACTTGGCTTGGCCGACGATTTTGCATTCTCAGTTTTATTTTCTAAGTCCTAAAATGTTTCTTTAATTACATATTACTGTAAATTGATTTTAAAGTTCATTTACTTGATGAGTTATTACCATTATTGCTTTATAGTACCTATGTAATATTAATAATATATTACCCAAAGCCAAATTACAAATTCATCGGCCAAGCTTTTAATTATAAATACAGTGTGTTAATTTTGTTTTTCCCACCTCGAAATGTTTCAATAAGTTAATTTAATTTTGTGATTGTTGTAAATATATTTATTTATCAATTATTAAGTGATGTAAACATTTATATATTTGTTCATTTCATTATAATTACTATTTTATATGTAGGAAATAAAATAATTAGCTTGGCCACAATTTTAGATATCACCCTTTTAAATGTTAAGCCTCTTTTGAAATTGGCGTCTTTGTGCGTGTGCCCTCTTTGGTTTGTAATGGTTTGTCTTCTCCGTTTTGGGCTTGGCCTTTTTTTTGCACATTTTTTGCATTTTTGTTTGGTATTAAACAATTACAAAGCAAAAGGTTGTGTGATCAAAAACTGTAACTGTGAATCATCGATGTACCTTTTTCCGGCTGTTGAACACCATACAGTAGGGGTTGCAGTCACTCTTGTCACTACCCGTAAGTCCCACTGCACCATGGATGTACACGAACATTACTCCTGAAACTAAGAGCCACAACATGGTTAGAACAGATTGCTGGCATTACTTAATAGATGTTTGTTACTGTCATTATTTTTATTATTTTACATTTATCATTCTGATATGTATAGATCTAACTTAAAAATAAATGAATGAACCAATGTAAAAAAGTGAACAAATAATAATAATAATAAATCATAAACCATAAATCATCACAATACCAAGACAGAACATTCATTAGACAAGATTATTAGGAAACTCTTTCTTAGGATGGCAGGATTCTTTCTCTGCTCGTCCGTTTGTACTGACAGGTTAAAGCAAGAAATCTTGGGTTTTGAATGTAGATAGACATGTACACGTACAAATCTTTGACTGAAAATGACTACTACTTTTATTTCATTCTACACATTTATTTCATTGCACATGGGACAGTAGCTAGTTTGTTGCCTTGCCATACACTCGTTAGCTCAAGTGCCCATAGGTTAAAACTATTAGACAGTGATCCAATCAATATTGGTGTCAAGTTATACCTGATAACTTAAAAAATATAAATACCAGAACTTTATTTAAAAATCAAGTAAACATTTTTTTTATTAGATCACTGCTTCAATTCTGTCACTGGAATTTCTGACATGATATTCTATGTATTGAAATATAGTTTTATAGTTATTAATAGTATAGCGTATAGCCTTGTATATAACGTGTTGTAATTCATATCAACTTGACTTTTGTACTTACTCATACTTACTTACTTTTGAAGTCATATTGTACACATTACATTGTATTATACTATGTATATATGTATTGTCTTAAAGGGGTTCTCACCCGCTAGATTTATTTTTTACCATATGATCTACTCTACCACACCAATCGATAATGAACCATTACACATCGTCAGTTGAAACCTGTGAATTGTTATTAATTAATGAAATTTCTGGTTAACTGCCGCGGCGACTGTTGGTGTCAGCCGGCTTTTGGTGCGAGTGTACTCCATTCGACACCGCTTAGCAGGCCGCGTTCATTGTGCATGCGTTGACTATTTCCCCTCCCAATACTACTCTCTCTCTCTCTCTCTCTCTCTCTCTCTCTCTCTCTCTCTCTTTTTTTTGAGTTAATCCAATACACAAACTGTCGGTACGCTAAATGCCGCCATAAATTGTTTGGTACTGGTTCGATAGAATACGATTCCTTTTTACTTCTTTCAGTTGCAATTAGTATGAAATCAAAATTAAGTTATCAAATATTTGGTGGTCCGTAATGCACACGTTGTCTTCTAACATACTTCTCACAGCCGGTATTTTCGCACAACAAATACATTCGGCGACTGTGGGCATAACTGAACATTCGTCACATTTGCACCAATTTTCCTTATTGTTCCTATCGCCATCGCTAATACTTTCAATATACTCTTTGGCTTTCTCTATTTCTGCCAATTCTTCTGCAGAATATTCGGGCTCAAACTGGTACACAGCAGTAGCCATCGAGAAATATGATACGCAAAGTGTTACAATTACGAGACGATGCAATGCAAACCCCTGACCCTGACTGACTGACTACACACGTGCTGCCTGCCCCTCCTCCTTCCCTTCCCCTCCTCCGACTATCGCGTGACTGGAAGTGCGGATGTGCACAGCAACGCTCAAAACGAAATGGAGCACCCGATTACACATCTTTATTTTGTACCTGAACGGAAGCTCCGATTACAAAACCAAAATATACGAAATACGCAGAAAAGAAAGACGCAGCGAAAAGTATTACATCATTTTTTTTTTTGAGAAGAATCCTCCAAGGTCCCAAGGCATACAGGTCGTCCCAATGCTATTTCTTATGGGAGATTTTTGCCGATGGGACCTAGCTCGAAAATCACTAACTTTGATATTTTTTTCCCGGGTTATAGTGAACCCGATTTTTTGTCTTTTGGTCGCTAATTTCATAGCTAATTAGCCTTAGTTAAACATATTTTTTTGGTGTAGCGGGTGAGAACCCCTTTAATCATAAGTGACAACTTCGCATACTCGCATGTTCCTGACGTGCACATGAGTGGCTTCATGAAGGCTTTACAAATACATAAATAAATAAATGGTAGAACACACCGATTGGTATTTTATTTACATAATCGTAAGTCGTAAGTCTATGCATGGTCGGGCGGGCGACCGAGCGGTGAGGGTTCAGATTGCGCGCCTGCTACACGTGCAGTTCATGGGTTTGGCGTCAGTTCACGCACGGCTCAGCGACACCAGCCGGCCGCCGAAAACACAGTTTGCTGCTCTACGCGAACGAGAAATTCTACTGTGTCGCATTCATTCAGTGTGCACAGGGTTTCTCCGTAACTATCAGACACTCGTTAATAAGCAATGCAGTTTTGGAAACCTGACATTCCAATACATTGCCTCATTGTTTCATATACATATTATATGTCACTTAGAATGTGACTAACAGTCAGTTAAATACTCGTAAAATAATGTCTAATATTAATGGTACACTAAAAAAATTCATGGTAAAAAAACTATACAACCTAAACAATTTTAAAATAACTTAGGTGAAAGGTGAAGTATCAGTGTTGTAGGAATCAAAAATTGATGATTATAGGAATATAATGTACAATGAAACCTGGTGCGAACTATTGTGCTACAATATTAATTGTAGCGTCCCGGAAAAAAATCAAAAAGAAAATTACCTTCATTTCTTACATAATCCGACGTACCTAATGGTATGCAATACAAAAATTAGCAAAGTAGCACATTTAAGTTCTTGGCACATTCTCCTATATCCTATATCTACTGAATGCAAATAAAAATTCTGGAGAGCTCATAGCAACGAGGCACGCAATAAAGGCAATGACATCCCCCTCTAGAAAGACAAAAAAGAAGTACATAGAAGAGCTCAGTACGGCATCCCCTCACCTGTGGTGTCTGTGCCCAGGATATCTCGTTGTTGTGGTGCAGCCTGGTCCAGCAACGAGGTAGGGAGGGGGGTGTACTCCAGCCGCACAGAGATTGCAGGTACACTACTTGCGTTGCTACGTGCCACCTTGCGCTGCAGCACCGTCTCCACGCTACGCAAGCCACAGTTAAAGCAGTTGACACATCAACATACATCACTAGGCCATGCAATGTTAAACCATGCAAATGTAATGTTATTTTATTGGTATCTTGAGAAAGCATCTAGATATTGAAAAAGTGATGATAACCAATGATTGGGCTTTGAATCAGCTACACAACAAGTTTTCAAACTTTCAAAGAAAAGATTTTTATTGAAATTGTTGCTATTGTTATTTCTGTTCTTAATGAAATAATGTAATTTATAATTTATGAATTACAGATACATATAAGAATCGTAACATTTATAATATTTGAAAGTTTGCAAACATATAGGCCTATTAGGCCTAGGTCAAGTATAAATTATCATAAAAATAATGTGAATGTTCTTTAGACTATAAAGAACCTGTGGTTTCGTATAGAATCAAAACTATAAGCATTGAGTTTGTTAGTGTAGGGTAGAGACCCAGTGGCCATTGGCGGCTCTCTACCAATACATTTCCTGTGGACTCTAGTAGTACGAGCGCGTACCGCTAGAAAGCGCTACACGTACCCACTGATGTCAGCGTTCCTGTGGAAAGAAAGGGATACTACGTAGTACGCGCAGATGGGAAGTCGGTAAGGTAGTAGTATCCAGATGGCGGTGGATATTGTTATTAAAGCATTATCATTTGTTCTGATAAACAAGTCAAACGGGCAGGAAGTTAACAATAAGTAAGCTAATACTTTATTACAACACATTATAAGGTTTTATACATTATATAGACTAGGCTGTAGTACTACGTTACTAATGTAGGCCTATTAATGTAGGCCTAGGTTTATTGTAGTCTAGTAATGGCCTAGAGACTAAAAGAGTTGGGCCTAGACCTAGGCTCGGACTAGGCCTACACCACGTGATCTTCTGACGTCACTTTCGTCTGTAGGTTGTAATTCCGACAGCCAAATTGCAGATGGAATTACTTTCCACAGTCGAAAATGACATCAGAAGATCACGTGGCTTAATTAGGTCTAGCCTAGGTCTAGGCCCAACTCTTTTAGTCTAGGCCATTACTAGGCTACAATAAGCCTAGGCCTACATTAATAGGCCTACATTAGTAACATAGTACTACAGCCTAGTCTATATAAAGTCTATATAATGTATAAAACCTTATATAATGTGTTGTAATAAAGTATTAGCTTACTTATTGTTAACTTCGTGCCCGTTTGACATGTTTATCAGAACAAATGATAATGCTTTAATAACAATATCCACCGCCATCTGGATACTACTACCTTACCGACTTCGCATCTGCGCGTACTACGTAGTATCTCTTTCTTTCCACAGGAACGCTGACATCAGTGGGTACGTGTAGCGCTTTCTAGTGGTACGCGCTCGTACTACTAGAGTCCACGGGAAATTTATTGGTAGAGAGCCGCCAATGGTCGCTGGGTCTCTACCCTACACTAACAAACTCAATGCTATAAGTTTGCAAATGTTGTAAGTAAGGATGCACATGGAAACTTTTAAAATTATCGAAATTAAGCATGACGTGATCACACCAATTTTATTAATAAGCCAGCTGGTGCAAACGAGAGAAGAGAAGGAAAGAAAATAATAATAATAATAATAATAATGATAATAATTTAATAATAATAATAATAATAATAATAATAATAATAATAATAATAATAATAATAATAATAATAATAATAACACATCCTCAAAACCGACGTCCAAGATCGCTGCCGTCTCTGCAAGAAGGCCGAAGAGACCATCCAGCACATCGCAGGTGGATGCCCTGTGTTAGCTCCCAAGGAGTATCCGGAGTAGGGATGTCAATACCCGGAAATAGTTGTACCCGGGTACCCTCGCGCCGTACCCGAAGTACCCGGGTAGTAAATAATACTAAATATGCGTTTTATCGTCATGGGTGTCAAATGATTCGCAAAGTTGTGGAAAGAGACATTATATTGTTACACGGTATCAGGTTGCATTGTCTTCGATCCAAAACAATCGCGGAAGTATTCAACAAAGCTTCAAAGCTTGCGTCTCCGCTACGGTAGGCGGTGGTCGGCTGCGTCAAAGCGATGACGTTAGAGTCCGAGCTCGAACACGAGAACATGATTGCGGTAAAGCTACAACGGGCGGGTGCACTCCCTCGGACTCGCAACTGTTCGGCAGAATTCTTCCATAAGCCTACAGAAGATGATACTAATTGGGCTTTACGTCTAATTTTTTTGTGACGATGATTAATCAAGACGAGGGGGGGGGGAGGTGTCAAGTTAAATGCCGGCCAATTGAAAAGCGCGGCTCGTACGCTCGCACAAAGAGGCCAGTAGGAAAATATCGCAATGTTGAATTGATTTCGTTTTGAACAGAAGAAGGGAACGGGTAGTACCGGGTAACGGGTATTGAAAAGTTGTAACCGTACCCGTGTGTACCGGGCGGGTAACGGGTACCCGTTGACATCCCTAATCTGGAGCGTTACAACGCAGTTGCCAAAGTGGTCCACTAAGCACTGGCCAAGGAGTACGGCCTGATAGAGGTAGAAACACTGTACTACAAGTGCAAGCCCGAGCAAGTCCTGCATAACCAATGCGCCAAGCTGCTGTGGGACTCACCCATTGTCACGGACAGAGTGGTCTAGGCACATCGGCCAGACTTGGTTCTGTTTGACATACAGGCTAAAACAGCAACCATAATCGACATCGCCGTCCCGTTAGACAACCATGTGATCAACACAGTAGCTGAGAAGAGGCGTAAATACCAGCCACTCGCCGTTGAACTCAAGGACATATACAAGCTGAGGTCCGTTGAGATAGTTCCTGTCGCCGTCTCCGTCAACGGTCTGGTCACCAAAGAGTGGTCAGCTGCAAAGGAGAAGCTCCACCTGAAGGACAAGCACGTGCGTGTCATGCAGAAGGCTGCAATCCTCGGCACAACTAATATCGTGCGGAAGGTCCTCAGCCTATGAGCTACTTCGTCACCACCATCTTTCGGTCGCCACGCTAGGGTGCATTCTCGCATCGTCTTGGCTCTAGAGGAGCTCGATGGTGCAAATGAGAGAAGAGAAGGAAGGAAATAATAATAATAAAAACAAAAATAATAATTATTATTATCATTATTTTTTTATAATTGTTTTTAAATTAATTAGGCCTACTATAAATTAATTTAAAATAATAGTAGTAATAATAATAATAATAATAATAATAATAATAATATTATTATTTAATAATAATAAAATTAAATAAAATAAATTTGTTGACCACAAAGCCATACAAGGGGCTTGTCTGTGGATAAGTACATCCAAAAGAAAGGTATGTGGATCGGATAGACATTATAGCTAAAGTTTTGTAACAACTGGTAGCAACTATACAAAACAAACCCAAAAAAGGAAAATATAAATTTACTGTTTGCTGAAGATGGAAATTCTAGTATTATAATTATATTATAGAATTATATTCTATTTATAGAATTATAGAATATTTATAACATTCACATTACAAAAAAAGAAAATAACAGCTCAATTCAAGCAAAACCATTAACCAAAAAACAGCAAATACATAATAATACACATACATTTAAGGAACAACTTAGCATATTATAAGAAACAAAGTAAGTAGTTTTTAAGTTTAATTTTAACAGAATTGTACGAATCAAGACTTCATAAATGTTCTGGTAATTGATTAGGTGAGAGATGGAATATTCTAATGCTCGCTTGCCATATTTATTGTTGTATGTAGGTATTTTTAATAAATGTTTTAATTGTAGCCGTGTGTTTACCATATGCGTATGTGGTACTGGTATCCTATGTAAGTCACTAAAATAATATTTTATCAAGAGCCGAAATTGAAATAAATATGTGACAAGTAGAACATTAAAATATGTAAATAAATCCTGTGTATTCAAGACAGGGTGATGACTGTTGACTACTATCGGAAATTATATGGCGTAAAATTTTATTTTGCAATACTTTAATTTGATGCAAGTGAGTAGCACTTGCATTTTGCCAAGCTAGCAACTAGGGATGTCAATACCCGGAAACAGTTGTACCCGGGTACCCTCGCGCCATACTTGGACTACCCGGGTAGTAAATAATACTAAATACGCGTTTTATCGTCATGAGTGTCAAATGATTCGCAAAGTTGTGGAAAGAGACATTATATTGTTAAACGGTATCAGGTTGCATTGTCTTCGATGCAAAACGATCGCGGAAGTATTCAACAAAGCTTCAAAGCTTGCGTCTCCGCTACGGTAGGCATGTACAATGAATCCGGTGGTCGGCCGCGTCAAAGCGATGACGTCATATTCCGAGCTCGAACACGAGAACATGATTACTGTAAAGATAAGACGGGCGGGTGCGCTCCCTCAGACTCGCAACTGTTCCGCAGCATTCTTCCATAGGCCTACAGAAGATGATTTTAATTGGGCTTTACGTCTCTTTTGTTTTGCAACGATGGCTAATCGAGACGGGGGGGGGGGGGGGGGTCTCAAGTTACTCGTAACTTTGCCTACTTTTTTAGTTACTTTGTAACAACAATCTAACTGTATTTCTGTTATGTGTTTAGTGTTTAGTGTTGATAAGCAAATTTCATTAACAGTTATCCTGTACATACCTATTTTTAACAATACATCCACAACTTGAAATACACATTTGTTTAAAGAGAATGTTAACTCCAATATGATCAAGTGAGATAAATAAAATAAAATAAATAAATTCACATTTAGAGTCTACCCACTCAGTAACTAAACTGATTTGCAGTGGGGGACTTTAATTTAAAGTGACTAAACCAACCCTGTAGGCTTCGAACACCATCGACGAGTGAGCGATAACCAATCAAAGATCGATATTTTAAATACGAAACATATGAATCAGTGATTGGACAGTGCGAACACCTGCGGACAAATGCCAGAATCAACAAGGTCGATTCAGAACAACTTTGAATTTATTGAGTGCTTCGTTGCTAGGACGGCTCCAAAGTCACCGTTTACTTATTCCTAAGCCTAGAAGTAATGGAATTGAATCCACATTAGAAGTTCAAAACTTCTGCCTGAAGCGGGATTTGAACCCGGGACCTTCTGCATTGGAAGCAGGGATGCTAACCACTGGACTAACGAGCCACCTAAAGATAAGATACTTACGACCGTGAACTGTCCAGATTGTAGTTGGCCAGCTGTAACTCGTACTGCGTGAGGGTGATGGAGCTGACGAAACGTTTGCTCTTGAGCTTGATGAGAAGGTAATCGGACTGAAGTGAGGTAACGAGGAAGGAAGGACTCTCCTGCCAGCGCGGAGTGAGTTGCGTCGACACACAACGCTGCCCTCCCAACGTCAGCACCAGCCATCGCTTCTCCTCTGCCGTGTTGCCTTGACCTTGGTTAACAAACATGAACCTGCCTTATATTATTCATAAATACATAAACTACCTGATAACACTCACTCTACGTGACAGTACCCGTAAGTTATAATCTATACCTTTCTTCAATTACCGGTACCCAAAAACATGGTAAACAATCTATTGACTTCCAGGAGATGGCAGGCAAACACATCCAGATTAGTGATTTACATTTGGCTATTACTCAAAAAGCGAATTTAAAAAAAATTGACTCAAATGGAGCAATATTTGGGGAGTTACGACCATATTATGTTCCGAGTGCGTTTTGTAGTGACGTCACCAGGCTGGCAGGCCGGGCGGCCGAACCTGAGAACAAAGCCAATCTCACAATAGCAGCGTTGTGTCCACCGATACAATTCGTCGTGATTGTGTGTCCCATTTGCTTACTGCGTATTAGAGTGCTGGGTAGTGTGTTACATTATTATATATTATACATATTATTATTACAAGACCGCGTACCGCGGCCTTGAGCCGCTGCTGACACGTCACTTAGTTTGACAGTCACTTATTTCGACAGTCACTTAGACAGTCACTGTTGGGAAAACTTGAAAAAAGTTGAAAAAAGAAAAAAAAAATTTAAAAAAAAAGTTGCTGTCCCAAAAAATGAAAGTAAAAAAATTGAAGTACCAAAAAAATAAATTAGCAATAATTTTAAGTACAACAAAATTTAAGTATAAAAAAATTTAAGTACAAAAAAATTGAAGTACAATTTAAGTACAAAAAAATTTAAGTAAAAAATTAAAGTACAGAAAAATTGAAGTACAAAAAAATAAGGTTTAAAAAAAAAGTACAAAAAAAATGAGCCCCTAAAAGTTTAAGTCCAAAAAAAGAAAAGAGTCCAAAAAAATTAAAAGTGCAAAAAAAATTAAAATACCAAAAAAATAAATTAGCAAAAAGTTTAAATACAAAAAAATTTAAGTACAAACAAATTAAAGTACAGAAAAAAAATATTAAAAAATTAAAGTACAATCAGATTAAAGTACAAAAAAAGTACAAAAGTACATACATTCTACATCGTGTAACACGGGCGTGTATGTATTTGCAGCCAACTAACATCAACACGACCTTCTAACCTACCTAACTTTTGAGGGATGTCAGGCAAGTGGGACTTCATAATTTAAAAGTACACAAAGTACATACATTAATATAATATAATATAAAATACATTAATATAAAACTTTTTTCGTTGAAAAAAGCCAAAGTTTTGTTGGATATAGTATATATTTATATTGTTTAATGTTGAATTGTCTTTCTTTTGAAGTATATTATAGTATTGTAGTTACTTTTTAAAAGTATTAAATGATTGTTGAAGTTTTTATATTAAAAGTTTACGCCTTCTTCCATGTCCTCCGCTTCGTGTCGGGTGCAGTGCTGCCAATCTAGAAGGAAAAGATCAAAAAAAGTGCGCCGTGATGAACCACCATATCAACCAGACCCAATTATCTTCCCAACTTTTGTGGGATGTCAGGCAGCTAGGCCAAGATCGACTATACACAATAACCCCCCCTAACCTCGGGCAAAGTCACTTTCGGGCGCAAATCTAGGGTTTTTTCATGTTCTTGCGTTAGTAGTAGTAGTAGTAGTAGTAGTAGATCGTTTTATTTCCTTATTGACTATTACATTTTGTTACAGACAGGCAGGCAGTTTTTTTTTTTTTTTTTTTTTTTACATACATACATACATACAAGTAATAAATGTCAGTCTTGACCCTAGAAGGGTATATGGAAAGCCTATGTTTAAGAACATCAGTTCTAAGAATAATGGTGATATAATACTATTGTTAACCTACTATGTATTACTATTTATATTAGGGTTGCCGTTTGATAATCGATATATCGATCGATACGATTATTCACAGAAACGATCGATAATCGATTCAGTCTTCCCGAATCGATTGTCACTATATCGATAATCGAATGGCTCGCCCGGCCGAGATTTTGAATTTAATACCGCTCGTTACGCTTCCTACGTGCATGGCGCCTGCAGGCGTAGTAGCTTCAACCCCCCCCCCCCTCATCCAACACTCATCCAACACTCAAAAGCTTTTCAAGCTTTGACCACGGCTAAAACAGATCTGTTTACTCCGCCGCAACTAAGAAGTGAGGTGTGGAAAAACTTTGGTTTTCGTGTCAATGAAAAAAAAAGAAATCATTGACAGTAAGAGTGTAGTTTGTAGGAAGTGTAATGGTAAAGTGGCTTACAGTGGCAACACAACAAATCTTAGTAGCCTACACATTTATGAAAATGTAATGCTTACGCGACATCAAATTTTAAATTTTAAAGTAATCCCAATTTCAGACTATTGTCTTTTTCCGGTCCATTATTTATTTGTTCGCGCGTGTATTGTACGCCGCTGCTAAATTGTTTTCTCACGTATCTGTGGTGTGCAAGTGGTGTGTAACCGGATGTCATGAATCCTGAATGACAACTGCGCATTTCCCAGCGCAAGCCGACCGCCCCTCCTGCATTCCAACCTCCTTAGCCCCTCCTACCGGCTCAAGGTGAAGCCAATGACAAGGCAATTTCCACATTCCACCCCACTACTACAGCCAGCAGTCTCCAGTTTCATCTTCGATCTCGGCAGAGTAGCATCTTGTGGCAAACAGCACAATACCCCCGAAAACAATATACTCGCAAATGCTCTGCCTCTTATGCGAAAAATAACGTAATTTTGATTCGATTTTCGATTATCGATCGATATTTTTTTAAGTTGATTATTGCGATCGATAATCGATTTTACTGGTTCGATTATCGATGCTGAAATTCATATCGAACGGCAACCCTAATTTATATGTACTGTGTTTAGACAATATCACTGTTTGTTATAAGTTTAGTGGTAACATAATATAATTACTATCAATGCATCATTATTGTGCAATATACCAATATGATAAACAATTATAGTAGGTACTAATACATAATAGTAAGGTATGATTCAATACATAAATAGGACTATATATAAATCAGTCAACAACAATAATAATAGTAATAATAATAATAATAACAATAATAATAATAATAATAATAGTAATAATAATCATGATAATAATAATAATAATAATAATAATAATGGTATTAATAATGCACAATGGTATTACAGAAATAGATTTTACATAATACATAAATAATATGATTAAATATGTTCATTTTTTTTTAGTTTTTTAGTTTACCCTAGAACGTGTCTGAAAAGAATTCTTCGAGCGAGTAGTACGCCTTCTTCTTTAGCATCTTCTTTAATTTAAAGCGAAATGTGTCTGTATTTTTAATGTTGATTAGATCTGGTGGTAACTTATTAAAAATTTTGTAATTAATGTGCATCGAGTTATTTTGTGAAAATTTAGTCTTGTACCGAGTTGTGTGGATTTTGTCGGCTTGTCGTGTGTTATGAGAGTGGATTTGGTTGTTGGGGGTTGGTATATTGGAACCAGTTTGTTTTTTTACAAGGGTTGTTGCTTCGAGAATGTATAAACTGTAAAAAGTCAAAATGTTATGTTTAATGAAGAATTCTTTACAGTGCGGTTTGGGCTCATTTTTTGGTGATCTAAGGCCACACATTGCTCTTAAGGCATTTTTTTGTATTATAAAGATATGCTTTGTGTCTGGTGACAATCCCCAGAATGCAACACCATATCGTATTTGGGATTCAAAATTGGAAAAATAAACTAGTTTTGCTGTCTGTAAGTTTGAGTGTGCCTTAACTGATCTTATTGCAAAGCAGGCAGAGTTAAGTTTTGGTATTAAGCTATTGCAGTGCCTTGACCAGTTAAGGTTTTCATCTAATATTATTCCAAGGAAGTTTGTATGACTAGAAGGAGAAAAGGAAGAGTTGTTAGTTGAATTTTTTATCTCTTTGACTCTGTTAATGATTTTACTTTTGCGTTTGGAGTGAAACTGTAAGAATTTAGTTTTGTCTGCATTAGAAATTAGTTTGTTATTTTTGAACCAATTATAAGTGGCTTCTGCACATGTGTTTGCTTTTTTTGAAGTGTCATCAATGGTAGAGCCTTTAGTCAATTTGGAGAAATCGTCGGCGAATAGTTCTATGTTTTCTATGACGAATGGTAAATCATTAGTGTAGATTAGGAACATCAGTGGGCCAAGGATAGATCCTTGAGGAACTCCACTCACAATTTTTTATAATAGATAACACTTCCTGTGTGCTCCGAACAGCTGCGCCCTCCCACGTACGCCATATTGCCATATTTAACGTGATTGTGTTGTCAAATCGATGCAACTTCCAAATGATAATTTTGAAGATGAATTTTGGTGTCTCATTGGGGGTGGGGGAGAGGGGGGCTGGGAGGGGGTGGTAATCATTCAGAAACCTTAGCGGGCGTGCATTCACTAACTTACCAAAGTTTTATTGCAATCGGCTGAATGGTTTAGAAAAGCATTATTGCATGTTGGTGTCTCAGTGGGGGTGGTGGTCGGGGGGTGGGGTTGGTTTTCATTCAGAAACCTTAGCGGGCGTGCATGCGCTAACTCACCAAAGTTTTATTGCAATCGGCTGAATGGTTTAGCAAAGCATTATTGCATGTTGGTGTCTCAGTGGGGGTGGGGATTGGGGAGGGGGGGTTGGTTTTCATTCAGAAACCTTAGCGGGCGTGCATACACCACACCAAAACTGTATTGCAGCCGGATGAATGGTTTAGGAAAGCATTATTGCATATTGGTGTCTCAGTGGAGGTGGGGTGGTAAGAGGGGCTGGAAGGGGGTTAAAATCATTCAGAAACCTTAGCGGGCGTGCATACAATAACTCACCAAAATTATATCGCATTTGGATAAATGATTTAGGAAAGCATTATTGCATATTGGTGTCTCAGTGGGGGTGGGGCGTGAGGGGGGCTGGGAGGGGGTTGTAATCATTCAGAAACCTTAGCGGGCGTGCATTCACTAACTCACCTAAGTTCTATTGCAATCGGCTGAATGGTTTAGAAAAGCATTATTGCATGTTGGTGGCTCAGTGGGGGTGGATGTTGGGGGGGGAGGGGGGGGGGGGGTGGATATCATTCAGAAACTTTATCGGGCGTGCATACAATAACTCACCAAAGTTGTATTATTATAATCGGATGAATAATAATATAAATAACGCATTATTGCACAACATTTATTATTTCTTCCCTGGCAGCAAAAACTTTCGCAATCTTGTGTCAAGTGGATTAGACGAATCATTCAGGGTTTTGTGATAGAAGCATGAATTTTTGATCAAATACAGTACTCAGAAACATATTGTAATCAAACTGCCAAGAGGAGGCCTAAAAAAGTCTACTGGTTTAGGGGCTGCGAGGGGTCAAATAACAAGGGGTGGAGTGGAAGTGAAAAAAATAACGAGGCACCAAATATGATCATTATACATCCACATTTTTAAATCTAGTAGCTTGAAGTCTATTCTATAAAGAAAAAAATCAAAATATGATCTTACGTCACAACTTTATCAGATAATGTCACCTTTGACCTTACGTCCCTCATTTTTCTAATCTGTATGAAAATGTATCGTGTGACCACTCGTTTTGTCAAAAATTATCTCAAGGACACAAGTTAAAGGTCAATATATGTTTTATAATGGGTTGGGTCAAATAACATCGTGACTTTTGACCTATTTATTAAGAATAAATGCCCGCGTTCTGGTGTTAGAGTTTGCTTCGAAATATAGAACTCTCACGTACAAGTCTTGTGTGGAAAGCATGGTTGTAAACATTTACAAAAAAAGTATACCATTAGTTGTTGATAGGGTGGTTTTAGTTCGATCTTAACGTCAATAATGTTACATTTAATTCCGGCCTTCCTTGTAGCTTGTGACCACTCATTGAAAAGGTAATAATAACTTGCATACATTTCCATCATTTATTTCCATTTAATAATTACATGCAATCCTGAAAACCTATGACAGTTATTCCCACGTGCCCAGGGACTGCTACCTTATCATGGTGGGCAGGTGTGTGTGCTTTGGTGATCCCAATAGCTGAGCCGGCAAAAACGTATGCTTCTAATAGGGCTACTCTAGCCGGACAGGTCGAGGTGAAGAAGTCAGACGGAAGGCAATCCTCTTCCACCCTTTTCCTCCCCTCTTTGACAATTCCCAAGCTCGCAATTTGCGAATGAAACTCTTTGCTTGCTAATTTGACAATTTCAAAGCATACATTGATAATGAGTATTTTTGTAAAAATACTAAAAATTATATCGAAACGAAACATATTACATGAAACAATCATTTTAAGATAATAGGGTCAATTTGCTCTATTTACTCGTTACATTCGCCCCCTACACTTGCACGAAGCGCAGCATGATTGTCCACTGATATGACATGTGTATTGATCTTCATCAAGGCAATCGTTTTTACATTTACATAACCACTTCGTTACAAGAGTGCATTGCGGTCAGGAAGGGTAGTTCATTTAGGTTCCCACACACCTGACGCGTCTGTATACCATTCCCAGCTAGCAGAACTAGGATGTTTTGGGCCATATCATCATTACCATATCATTCTTAACTGACCAGTAACTAATATTGATCCCAAAGAACATTCACTTATGCCATCTGTGATAATTAAAATGAAATGTAACTTGCACCCACACACAAGCACCCTGCTCATGTGGGTACTCGCTTGCTCATTTACAGTTGATTCACAATGTTATATGACTGTATCTAGTACTATGCTATTGTTTATGATATGATATTGTAATTGAATGTAAACAGAGTAACGAATAAAAGCTATATTTGATTGATTGATTGAGATGGCTGATGATATCCAAACGAACCCAGCCTAGAACACGGCACGTAGAATGTTCACGTAATGCATCTTGAGTTGGAGGCAAGCTCTCCATTGGCTTTCCTTTCTACGTGTTTAACCCTTACGGCATTAATTCATGTTGCACGGTCACTGTTTCGACCATAGAGAACAACAATCATTTTCTCCAACAACCCTACATTGTAATCATAGTTGCTCTACAGGTCTTCAAAGACTTTTGAACATCGCAGTGACTTCTGCAGTATAGTCCACGTTATCCAGACTATTTCTTCCATTTACTTGAGAAAGAGGAACATGTATCACAGCCAGTAAAAGCGTGGAAGAATGGGAGCGCTGCAGACTTTTCTGGTCCAAATGTTTGGAAAATCGTGTGTGCTGCTTTATTGCTGCCTTCTCCAAACTGTACTCACACCTTTTTCCGTAATGTTATCGGCAGCAGCAGTGCAAATCACAATCTAAGTCTACATGTGCGTATAAGAACTTCATTCTGCATTGAGTACATGGTACATGTCATGTACTGCAGTCGACGCGCCGATCACCCAAATCGTGCCCCTGGACTGTGGCGATATGTTATTGTGTTTTGCAAGACTAGGCCTACTCGGAATATTGTTTATATTCACAGACCGATAGGGTCATTTACTTTAATGCATGCACGTGCTGATGACGTAACATAGCCACCACACGTCAGTACGCAGTTCCATCTCAACTCTCTAAAGAAGTAGTCGTGTTGACGTTGTGCTACTAGTTTCATTAAAAGCGTATTTAACCTTCATTGTGTGAACCTTGGTGAAGGTAGGCCTATCTAGGTAACTTAACTTTTTTAAATTGATTTTTTTTTATGAAGGTTGATAAATATTGATATAATGTCTGCAAAAAGTGGTTTAAAAAAAATTACACTTTTATTTTTTACGTGTACCGATAGCTTCAAAAGTCGTTACGTTCATGTAATAGCACCTCTAGACCATTTGTCAAGTACACGAAAATGTAGTATGCTATAGGTTGCTATCTTAGGAATGATGGTATACAATTCTAAAACACAATTATGAGACCAGTTTTTTAATGAATTTTTTCGTGTCCCGGTGAAAAGGCACTTGAGTAGGCCTATATGCTGTTTTTTTATATTCCATAACTTAATTATGAAAAGTCACTTACAAGAAATAAAGTGCATATCATGCGCTTGACCCTTATCTTCCTAAAATGCTTGCAGTCTCAAGCCTACGTAAAAAACTTTTGGAGTGTTGGTGAAGTACGTACTCGAATGTAAAGCGCACCAGTTTGCTCGTGTCGCAGTCCAGCCGTAACTACTTTACGGGTCTAGACAGGTAATTTGCGCAAAGAAATTGTCTCCTTGTGTCCTAGCACCGCTCAACAGTAGTTGAAAACGCAAATGTACAGATGCAATCCAAGTATTGGAGGGAAACATGACACCAAGTAAGCGGAGCGGCGCCTGGCCGGGCGTGACCTTGCTTTGACCAGAGCCTGAGCTCGACTGAAATCAGAACGAAGCGTGCAGAGGTTGGTCGGAGTTGTGGTAGTGGGGGGGAAGAGGGGTACACTCCATACGTCACACATACACATTTACAATTAATTCCTAGCAAAAGTGTTTTTTCAGGGGGGGGTAGATTCACCTTAATTACAATTCCATAACATCCATCCATGTACACAACATTTGGCGACGAGGTATAGTCGATCGTTTCAACGTGTGTCGGTTAATTTATTACCCTGCAATGGTAGACCTATGTCGTGGACTCTGTATGAGGAACGTTTAAATTTTTATTTCGAAGCGAATGGCATCACCAGTGAGGAGCAAAAACGTGCAGTGTTATTTACCGTTTGTGGCCCTGCTACCTACGCGACAATGCGGTATGGCTCGTAACGTCCAAAACGGGCGTTAAATTTACCGTGGACCTTAGAGAATCGCCCTGCTGGTCTGGCTCGTATTGATATCGGTCTGATAATATATATAATTATAACGTTGTGGATGAGGGTAGGTGGGTGTATTTAAAATAGTGCCCCCTGGGCCTTCACGAACCGTAGTCACACTAGAGTGACAGTGCAGCACAGCGTCCGGCCGCACACGTGCATTCTCGCGGCGTGCTCGGCCGGCGAGCCTGGTGATGTCATCACGATAACTTTAACGCGTGTAGCTCAGCGCTCGATTTTTTTCATTTTAGTGGATGATGGCATTATTCTTTAAAAAAATTCTAGTAGGCCCTAATTAAAAAAAAAAACGAGAGCGCTGTCGATTCTCACCTGCCTTCTCCTTTAACGTCTCACATTTTCGCAACGATGCTAATTGAGACGGAGATTGGGTGATGATAATGAAGATGAGAAAAACGTCACATGACATCCATACCCAAGCCAGGATTCAAACCTGGAACGCAGCGACCGTGGTTTACTAGACCAACGCCTAATCGACCGCAGCCAACTACCGGTCTAAATGGCTACGTTCCTAATTAGTAATTAATAATTATACTAAATTAATAGGTACAAGGAAGGAGGAAGAATAGGGCTTGGCACTCTCAAAAATAGATTACAAGATTAGCTTGTAATTAATTAATTTATATATATATTAAGTTTCAGTAACTTTCCACATTCCATCAATTCTTCATTCCATTATATCTGAATAAGTTCATCAAATAGTATACTTCATGGCAAAATGGCAAATTGCACTAAAAATTGTATTAGAAATAGACAACATGTGAAGAGCTGTATTAATACAATGATTTTACAGAAATATTATCTCCATATTATCTGTATGAGTGTGTATAAGGCTGCCCCTACTACATTGGTGTAGGCCTACGTGTCATCAATTCCATGAAATTGTCACTGTCCTATGAAATCCTGAATAAATAAATAATAAAAAAACTGAATGAAAGCATGGTCTGTTCCTGCTACACGGTGAACGTACCAGTGTGTGTGATTGCTAGTGTCACTGTGAGAACACCCTGGGCATCGGGGTCTCCTGTCTCGTGCGCTGGGGCCGGCCTATCGTGTGGAGTCAAGTGGAAGTCCAGCTTGCCGGGATCAACCAGAGAGGTAACCAGGGCGTCCATCACCAGGGCGTGGATCCAGCCCTTCAGAAGTGGTACCGCCATCATTTGCACAGCCTGTCAAACATTGACACTTCCTTTACAAGCGTTTCCTTGTCACGAATACAACAATCTCAGATATAAACAATAAAGTCTCATTTTATGCTCGCAAATGAGGTTAGCAAATAGCTTGTGAACCAATCAGAAGGATGGGATCGACATAAACAAGAGAATGCCGCAACTGAAACGAGTTTCAAAAATATGTTTCAAAAATACTAAATTACAAAATATTTTTATAGTTAAACATTTTTCTATCTTTGCCTGGCTCAGCTTATACACTAACCAATTAATGGCTACGTCACACAAACATTTAGAAAAACGTAAAGTGTTAGACACAAATTAAGAAAAAGGCTATCGCACATCCCACGCGGTTTGCTACTCGACATGGAAACAACACTCTAAGCATTGCTGAACATTAATAATTCTTGGCTGTCGGGTGTCGCCGCGTCTGTCGTTTATTAAAACCTGACGTTTTGGACTAATTGCATAGTCCATCTTCAGAGTGAAGAGACAGTCACTGAGAGAACCTACTCGATCCAGCTCTACCCAGCGACTGTGCCTCACACTGCCGTGCAATCTCCGACGCGCGAACATCCCGCGCGTGCGCGCTAGCTTGTTCTCGAACCTTCGCGATGTGCTTCGCATGTTCCGCCCGCGCGAGTTTCAAGCGCTGCAACGTAGGCTGCCACGCCCTACTCAGCTTTAATCCGTCCTCCCTATTGAAATTATCAGGTTGCATTTCAATTTCAATAGCCTCTCTTACCAGGCGGGGGCGGTAGTCTTTACTGGTAGCCAGGACGCGCGTGTTGTCAAAATCTATAATGTGGCATTTGTCAACACTATGCTTTGCAATGGCTGACTTCTCAACATGTCCTAAACGTGCATGGCTCTTATGTTCTTTTACTCTTGTTGAGATTTTTCGTCCTGTCTGTCCTATATAAACCTTATCACACGCCCCACACGGTATTTGATACACGCCTGGTACACCTAAGGGAGGGGGTTTGTCTTTTGCTGAGTTAAATAGGGTACTCAGCTTCCTGTCAGATTAAACATTGTTTTTATATTGTGCTTCTTTAATAATCTAGCAATACGATCAGTGGTGTTCTCTACATATGGCAAGAAGGCAAGAGGCATCCTCGTTGTTGTCCGACTCAACTCACTTGTCGCTAGTGGCACGGCTGGAACACACAGTCTTTTTCTCCATGCATTGGAAATGTCTCTACTGTTATAGCCATTCTGTCTTAACATTTCTCGGAGCATGAGACCCTCTTCCTCTACATGCTCGTCGTCAGAAATCCTATGTGCTCTACATGCTAGAGTATTAATCACAGCGCGTTTTTGAGACGGATGGTGGTGAGAAGCAGCATTTAAATAA
Organism: Isoperla grammatica; assembly: GCA_945910005.1. Taxonomy (NCBI): domain Eukaryota; kingdom Metazoa; phylum Arthropoda; class Insecta; order Plecoptera; family Perlodidae; genus Isoperla; species Isoperla grammatica. The sequence continues at coordinate 80,070,775 of OX246738.1, forward strand.
CGACCCGTGTGGGTGGCTTTTCTATAAACGGAGTGTCCTAAACTGCCATCTCCTTGCCTAGTCACCAATACATCTAGGAACGGAAGCTTTCCCCCTACTATTTAATTTAAAGCTGATTAAAGCTGAGTAGGGCATGGCAGCCTACGTTGCAGCGCTTGAAACTCGCGCGGGCGGAACATGCGAAGCACATCGCGAAGGTTCGAGAACAAGCTAGCGCGCACGCGCGGGATGTTCGCGCGTCGGAGATTGCACGGCAGTGTGAGGCACAGTCGCTGGGTAGAGCTGGATCGAGTAGGTTCTCTCAGTGACTGACCGTCTCTTCACTCTGAAGATGGACTATGCAATTAGTCCGAAACGTCAGGTTTAAATAAACGACAGACGCGGCGACACCCGACAGCCAAGAATCATTAATATTGACTCGGGCCGCGAAAGCCTACAACATTGCTGAACACTTACAAAATCTTTCCAGTTCATGAATTATGCAAATAATTGTTATTTTGAAATTATTTCAGCAATTTGCTATCAATAAAAAGTAATAGTATCAAACTAAGTTTTTTTTAGCCCTGGAGGGCTTAGCAAATATGTGCCTAAAACATTAATGGGGATCTTTGAAAGCTCAACCACAAGTCCTTCATTTAACGTGAAAAATAGTCTCAATCATATGGGCAAAGGGTATCGTACATGGTTGGATTCACAGAACTTCAGGGAATAACGCCTTGTATGATACTTTTGAAATCACCGACTCAACGAGGCGTCACGACGCTTTGAACTTGAACGACGCCTCTTTTTTTTGGTAGCGCATGACAATATTCAAACAACTATAACTAGAGAAGATACGAACATACCATGTTTATTGTAGTTGTATTCTATTGAAAATACCTCATTTAGTAACAATATTGTGCATTATTACTGTTTTTGTTAGCAAAACAGTCTGTTTCAAAGGCAAATAGACCTTGTTTTATAATTTATTTTAGAAACACCTGACTTTCGATTGCTCTGAAATCTACAATTTATATCATAAACTTGTAATATTCAGCATTAATATGAAACATCTAATTGCAAATAAAACGGCTCTTTTGGATTGACTACAAAAAAATTTGTTTGTATTTTACATAATTTTCTGTATTGTGGCGCGCCGCGCATTGTATGTATCTCGCGCTTACGCCCGCCCCGCTTACACCGACATTAAAGCTAAGTTTCGTCTCATTTTTGAACACTGAGTATTTAATGCCATTGGAGGACTTGAGATAATGATTTAGGATGATTGTATTTGTATGTTGATAGTCTGTTTTTGTAAAAAAAAAAAAAAATAAATAAAAATAATAATAATAATAATAATAATAATAATAATAATAATAATAATAGTAATAGTAATAACAATAATAATAATATTTATAATAATAACACAATCAACATTGCGCATTGTGAAATACAAGCTTTGTTATCACACCTACTGAATTTATTCTAGCCTTGGAATTTAATTTAACGTGAAAAATAGTCTCAATCATATGGGCAAAGGGTATCATATATGGTTGGATTCACAGAACTTCAGGGAATAACGCCTTGTATGATACTTTTAAAATCACCGACTCAACGAGGCGTCACGACGCTTTGAACTTGAACGATGCTTCTTTTTTTCGCCAACGCATGCAAACATTAAAATCACTATAACTCAAGACGACTCTCATAACTCGTCTCATTTTTGAACACTAAGTATTTAATGCCATTGAAGGACTTGAGATAATGATTTAGGATGATTTTATTTGTATGTTGATAGTCTGTTTTTGTACAACAAAAAAAAAAAACGATATTGCACGTGTTTTGTAAAAAAAAACGACCATCTTCATCTCATAACAATATCATATCATACCATGTATTTAACATAATTTTAGAATAATAGATATCATGTAACTAAATTAAGCATATCATTTAGATATTACTTTAAAGAACTAGCCTGTACCAGTCTACCTGCATCTTCGAACAATGACATACTTATGATGTGTATTTGTCCTCGTACTGCTCACTTGGTCAGAATATTCATGTTGCTCGCTGTATTATTAATCGAAAGGATTGAATGTGCCTAGAATAAAGAGGTTAAGTGAACGCGTGAGTTTTAGTTAACGTTTAATCGGGGAACTCAAAATAGTATTTACTAATCTTTTACCTTTCTTTCGGTGTCCTCGTTTTCAGAATCGGTAGAATCCATGGGCTGAACGTTAATGTTTTCGTCATCGCCATTTTTCTCGCCTTCGATTTTAATTGACAATTCCACAAGTTTTAATTTTATAAATGTCCGTACATCGGAGTCCATTACACAACAGCATGAGGTGGCGATACATTGCCTATCTAGAGCGTGTACAAGAAATCAGCTCCAGTATTGCAGTAGGGACAGGCTCGCAGCTCATCCAATCAATCTAAATCGAGTGTGCATTATTCTTCCATCCATGAATATCTGCTGGAGGAATATTTAGATTGCATTCCAGTGCTCGAAGCCAGATACCTATCTGATAGTTGCTCTAAGTAAGTGTTTCAGAACGGTATGTTGGCATGGTGGAAGGTTTTGAGATTCAATAAGTCCCTTCCTCGAACAGAAGAGGGAATAGCGAAGGTTGTTGACTTCTGATATGTTCTTGCCACCATAGAATTGGCACACAAACATATTTGATCCACGTTAGACATCGATCGACAGGCAAGTCAAAATCGTGTCCTAGTTTGGATAGAGGCAACAGAGATGTAGTTGAGCGGTACATTCTCATTTCAGAAGTGAGGGAGACGTTTCTCCACCTATTTAGATAGTTCACTGATTGTAGAAAATTCCAAAGGCATTGTGCACCACGATATCGTTGGCTAGAATAAAGTAGGCCTACACTAGGGGATATGTTATGATTCCAGTGGAAGTTATGGTGACAAACTGGAATATTCCATTCGAAAAATCACCACTAGTTAGTATAACAAAACGAATGGCTAGATTGTCACTCATCCATTACAAACGATTCGCCACAAGACCAAGAAAAGGGAGTCAGAAAACAAAAGGAATTTAAATGCAGGTATATGTCATTCAAAACAACAAATCACAAGGAATCCTTGCACTACAAAGAATGAAACTAATGACCTTTAATGCCACAAAAAAGGAAAAGCTGTTACTAAAACCAAGGAGAAAATGTTGATCCGTCAAGCGGACAGAGTGCTATTTTCAGATATCACATTAGTTGCTACAAATAGGCATCTAAAATATACATGAGGTAGAATCCCTTTCATTAGCCCTCGCTTCATTAGATGCAGCTCCACGTAAAAAAGCAAAATACAGTCTTATGAAAGTTTTGCTGCTGTAGACGTACTGGAAACCAGTGATATGATCTTTTCACCAGCATAGGTAGGGTCTACCTAATTGGTGGTAAGAATAATATTTGTTTCGTAGGAAACCTGCATAGGGACAATCCATGTCCCTTATCAGGTGAGTAACTAGGTATTGCGGTATTTGGAGTTGGAGTAGTTGGGATGGAATTTCCGAGGGCTGTTAGTATGACTCAATCATAGCACTCATCTTGTGACTGAGGGAAACCTCGGAAAAACCTTCAGTCAGTATTACCAGTACCAACATGATTATTCTGACCAAACGTGCAATACAAGAACAATTACTATTCATAGTATGTAAGTAAATCATGTTTGCAGATTTAGGTAGACTATGGTATAGGCTAAGGCTACTTCTTTCAAATACATTCTAAGTGACCTGTTTAATAAGTAATAATCTATTTCCATGAAACTTATTTTTCTAAAATAATGTTCAGTAACGGCAATGTATGTTATTGATGATGATGCTCGTATTTCACAACACATTTATTATTTATTATATTTATTTATTATATATAGGTATTGTTTATATTTATTGTGATACTAATTTGTACGAATATGCAATCTGTATACTAATACTGTAGACTAATAGCGTAGGCTAAATAAAGATGCTTGTTTGATTTGTTGATTGATTGATTGATTGATTGATTGATTGATTGATTGATTGATTGATTGATCGATTGTTAAATGATTGATTGATTGTTGAATGATTACAACACACGTGAAATGTTTTGTACATAAATCTTTTTTTTTTTTTTTTTTTTTACAAAAACAGACTATTAACATACAAATTTAATCAATAATCAACAATAATACAAACCCAATGTCCTATAATGGCATAAAATACTCAGTGTTCAAAAACGAGACGAAACGTAGCTCTAATGTTTGTGTACGCGGTGCGGCCGTAGGTGCGGGATACCCACAATGCGCGGTACGTCACAATACAAAACATGCTCTAAAATACAAACAAAATTTTTTATATACAATCCAAGATAGCTATATGATTTATAATTGTTTGATTCATATTACTATTGAATATTACGTGGTTATGATTTAAATTGTAGATTTCAGAGCAATCAAAAGTAAGGCGATTCTAAAATAAATTATAAAACAAGGTCTATTACATTTGAAACAAACTGTTTTGTTGAACAAACCACAAACAATTTTCATTTTTGTTACTAAATAATATCTTGTTAATAGAATACACTAAGAATAAACACGATTGGTTTGTATCGTCTTGAGTTATAGTCATTTTAATGTTCGCATGCGCTAGCGAAAAAAAGAGGCGTCATTCAAGTTCAAAGCGTCGTGACGCCTCGTTGAGTCGGTGATTTCAAAAGTATCATACAAGGCGTTATTCCCTGAAGTTCTGTGAATCCAACCATATATGATACCCTTTGCCCATATGATTGAGACTATTTTTCAATATTGTGTCAGTTAAATGAAGGACTACACCAGAGCGCTGCACCGAAAAATGCGGTCCACCTGTCAAAATGAAAATACATTGATCAGCAAGGCAGTGTTAGAAAATACTGGCTTTGATAGGCTGTGATTTAGAAATACTAACATCAATAAAGCGGTGACTTCTGTCTGTTGCTAGGATGCTTGACGTGTTTCTTCGTCAGCTGATGGTCAGTTGTCAGTCATATGTACGTATGTAATATAAATGTAATGTTAAATGTTAAATTTCTATGTTTGTTCTTGTTAGTTATAAGTACATATTCACTCTCTCTCTCTCAAGAGGAGTACACTCTTACATTGTAATGGTCAGTGAACTATGAAATAAATATGAAATATGAAATATTGTCTTTATTGCCATGATCGTGTTTGACAGAAGTTAATTTCACGTGGGGGAAATATGGTGGCGTTTTTTCTATAATATGTGACGCCCGTGTTCGACTGATTTAGTTTGTAATATTATTCATGAAACCTTAATACCGATGTCAAGAAACATTGACACTGAAAACATTACAAAGAGATCTTTCAGAGTAGTAATATGTGTTCCCTGTGCCTTTAGGATACGACAAATGCAGAGAGACAAGGGCAGGTCGTCTGTAGCTGTTAGTTACGGTCTGTTAGCCTTTGTTTTTATTGATGAATTTGTCTTAAAATAATATTGTTGTATAAATATGACTGTATAAAATCGGAGCCTCAGCAAACAATGCATTTAATTTAAAAGTTCAAATAAAATAACTAAATTAGGTGCTTCTTGCAACACACAGGCAATGTCATCTGTCAGCTAGTTAGTGGTTGAAAAGTCGAAAGCTAAAGGCTGTGATAAACTTGAATAATGTAGCCCTATAATCAGAGCCCTGCTTTTATGGTGATTAAAAAAGCCGAATTTCGTTTTTAAATTCCCAAAAAGCGGTGAATAAGCGGTGACTAACAAAATTACCTATTTTAGCGAGAAAATTGTCTTTGCAAAAGCGGTGAAAAAGCGACAATTATATTGAAAATAAAATCACAAATACAAATAAATATATATATGTACATATATATACATATATATACACACACAACGGAGACTGCCCCCCCCCCCCCCCCCCCCCCCCCCCGATGACATATGTAACGGTCCGGTCTATGGGTGTGTCATTGGGGGTAACGTTCCACTTGGCCTTCGAGGGGGTGGGCGCGCAAGTCAACAACAGGGGTGGATAAATTACGCGCATTATTACGGTTCAAGCATGACCCAAAAAGACACATCCGAAAATCAAAAAAATTATTTAATTTTAATAAAAAATTTTAATTTATTTTTAATTTAAATAAAATGTAATTTTCGAACTTAAAAACTTTTGTTTCAATTTTCTAAAATACTTGCTGAATATCGCTAATAAATCGCGAGTATCGCAGAAATCGTTGAAAATCGCGAATATCTCGAAAAATCGTGGATTTCGCGAAAATTCGCGTAAATTCTGAGCATATTGCTGTCATCAGGATGAGCCAAAATGTGAACATCTGAAAAAAAATATGACCCTTTCAACAATTCGCGTTTATCGCGAAAACCATAAACGCAGGGCTCTGCCTATAATGATAAGGGCCAATACTAGGCGTTATAACTGATTAATAACATATTACTGTTTATTATATTTTAGGACATTATGCTCGTTACCAAATATATGTTGTAAATTTTAACTACCTGTCATCAAGCTCGTTCCCGTTGCAATCCGCGTTTGCTTACTATTTTAAAACCGGGTTGTTCTATGCTGCACTCTGGTGAGAAATTTTGACTGAAAGGCTCCCATTTATTAGGTACCGTAATTAAAAAATAGTAACAATATTATTACATTGCACAATATTATATACAATATACAATATTATTACATTGCATCAAAAGGCAGTGTATTTTCAAAGATGTTTGGTTTGCGTTCTTTTGTTTTGTTATTATGGCATTTCCATGGAGACGCGGGGACTTGGTTAACTTTTGATAGTGTGAAAAGAGTGGTTGTACCTTGGAATCTGTGAATAAACGGTATCCGTATTTTAAAGTGAGTTCATTCTGTTATTAACACTATAGTTAATACGATGAAGACGACGGGTAGTCGTTTGAGATCAATAATAATAATAATAATAAAAGATATGATGAAAATAATAATAATAATAATAATAATAATAATAATAATAATAATAGTAATAATAATAATAATAGTAATAATAATAATAATAATAATATGTAAGACGCTGTTTAGACGTTCTTGCAACACACTTTTATTTCAACCACCTAAATCGAGGTTGGATCTTTTTAAATATTCATTTTTGCCACGCACTGTTAACATGTTAAATAGTTGACACTTTAGCCATATTGATGTTTTTAATGACAATGTGAGGTTGATAAAGTCGAAGTGTTTTAACATATTATGTTCATGACAAAAGTGGGGTAAATTGTTTTAGCTACCGCTTACCTTATGTTGGTGTATTTTTTAATAAGTCGTTTTAATAGTGAGTGTTTGTTTATTTTATTTGAACACATGTATTAGAAGTACCTATCTGTATGTATTATATATTATATCCAATTGTGCCTGAAATTGTAATTATTCTGTTGTTGGATAAATAAATAATAATAATAATAATAATAACAAAAAAATAATAATAACAATTTAATAATAATAACAATAATATAATAATAATAATAATAATACTAATAATAATAATAATAATAATAATAATAATAATAATAATAATAATAATAATAATAAAAATAATAATAATAATAATAATAATACAAAACTTTTTTTATTATTATAACAGTATCAATTTAACAAAAGCACACAACATTTTTGCATTTATATAAAACCCACAAAGCCCTTGAAAGGGCTTATTGTGGCATAAGCAAACAAAAATACTCTCAAATGACTATACTGTAATAGCAGATGACAACCAAAAGTCAAAATAATACACAAAACAACAACTGAACGACAAGAACTGAAAAACAAACATGTAAAAACTAAAAAGAAAGAAATGGGTAGGCTACAACATAAATAAAAACACAACATAAATCAGTAATAACACGCAATGCATACACCCAATTACCCTAACGTCAATTTAAAAAAATACACTCTTTTAATTTAATCTTAACTAAACTAAGGCTACAACGGGTATTACAACGCCCGGCTTAATATTAAGACCACCGCTAACTTGTTTTCTCCATGGCAACTGCCAATCAGAAGCGTGGTTCTAAAGGAGAAAACAAGTTAGCGGTGGTATAAAACATTTAGATGGGCGTTGTAATACCAGGCCTTATCACTTAAATTTGATGGCAACTTGTTAAATTCATTAGGCCTAAGAATTATATATCTAAAAGTTGAAAGTTCTCATTCCATAGGCTACTTGTTTATAAAGGAGGGCACTAAATATCTATTTCTATGACTGAGATTCACACTACTGACATCATTTATAACTTTATATTTATCATTGAAATAATAATGATAATAAAAATAATAATAATTATTATATTAATAATAATAATAATAATAATAATAATTAAGCGAGCGAAGCGAGGGTTTCCACTTGATTCTTATGGCACTTCGTTCTGTTTTGTTGTTTGTTTGTTTGTTTTTTTTTGTTTTTTTTGTTTTATGTCCGTCGATAGCGGTCGAACGAAAAGTCCGATCAACTTGAAATTTGGACCATCCACAAGCCTCGATGTGGATTGAAGGTGTATATAGTTTTGAGGGAAAATCGTTCGAAAAGTTACAAAGTTACGCCATAGTTACTGCAAAATATTTTTCTGAAACAAAATAGCGGCAAAATGTGAGACAGCCAGATTTTTCTACAGTTTTTTCCGGTCACGAATATGTTAATATAATGGCGATCTGATAAATATTGGCAAAGTTACCCGAAAGTTACTCGAAAATATTTTTCTAAAACGCAGTAACGGCAAAATGAGAGGTGGCTATCTTATAGTAAATTTTTGTCCGGTCATGAATATACTAATTTAAACTAGGGGTGTGCGAGTACTCGAGTTTTCGAGTCGAGTCGAGTTTTTAGTACTCGACTCGAAATTCACATATTACTACTCGACTATCGAGTTTTTTTCGAGTTTCGATTATTGCGCGATATATCGCTGGAGATCGTCAAAACGCTGTTTATACTACACTGAAGTGAGCGTTGGAGGCGGAGCTTAGTTGAAGCTGCATACGTAAGCCCCGCCCAAACATCCGGTATGGCTACGAGACATTGTTGGAACATCATTTTCTCTAGATATCTTCTTCAACTTCAATGGCTGGCTTGTCTTTTTGAAGGCTATCTGTTTTTTGTATCGTGTTTTTTTTTTGTGCGATCGATAAATGCACCGAAATAAGTGCGGCAACTATGAAAGTCAATTGTGGAAGCACAACAAGTTGTGCTAGACATCTTCAGATCTATGCAGAGTTTACACCAGCTAGGCCTAGGCCTAGGCCTACAAAACAACAAGGCCTGGCCTAGTGTTATTCCTATGGTAGGCTAGGCTAGGCACAAGAGCCTAGGCCTAGACCTAGATTAGCATATTGCATTTGTAACTAAATCTTAACTCACCTTGTAATTCTTTTGGCCTTTAAAATGTCTTAAGTCTAGCCATACACCAGCTAGGCCTAGGCCTAGGCCAATGCAGGCTAGGACACAGCTAACACTTCATGAGTATAGAATAAACTCTGCTTTGAAGTGGCCTGCTACTGACCCAAATGCCAAAAGAATTACAAGGTGAGTTCAGATTTAGATTTAGTTACAAATGCAATAGGCTAATCTAGGTCTAGGCCTAGGCTCTTGTGCCTAGCCTAGCCTACCATAGGAATAACCCTAGGCCAGGCCTTGTTGTTGCCTAACAACAGGCCTAAGTTAAGATTACTTACTGTTAACTTAAGACTAAGTTATTAAAAGTAACAAGAAATGTATTCACCTTGTTGTACAATTCTTTCTTACAGGCTACCTATTTCCCAATGAACCCCAGCATATTTAAGTAGGCCTACTTCAATTTTTTACTACTCGAACTCGACTCGAAAAATTTCTGGTTTTGAACTACTCGAACTCGAACTCGACTCGAACCAAAAAATTGCTACTCGCACACCTCTAATTTAAACGCGATTTAATACGTATTAGAGGCAGAAATTACATTTCTATTGCTGTCAATAAGTGTTAGTAACGGTGGCGGACCGTGTTGAAAACATGACCACGAAAATTCTTAGCAACGCACATTGCACTGCATACAACAATGTCGGAAAGTATAATAGCCATGGAAATAAGAACAATTTTTGCAATGCGCATTCCTGAATTGTTGTTAATTGTTGTTTGTATTAGCATTGAAATCTTTTCGCCAGAAAGTTCGTAGATATTGACGCGCTCGCTTATCAACGCGTCAAACAGAGCGTTTTCCTAGTAATAATAATAGGCCTAATAATAATATTAATAATTTTTTTGCTTTTTTTTTTTTTTGCATAATTACAGGTTTACATCTTTCCAAGAAACAAAATAAATTCGTTAACCACAAAGCCATACAAGTGGCTTGTCTGTGGATAGTACACAAAGGAAAGTTATGGATCAGATAGACATATCTAAAGTTTGAAACACTGGTAGCTACTGTACAAACAAAATAAACCCAAAAAAGAAAAATATTCTAGTATTAGTAAAAAATTCTAGTATTATATTATTGTATTATAGAATTATATTATATTTCTATAATATTTATAACGTTCACATAAAAAAGAAAATAACAGCTCAATTCAAGCAAAACCAATAATAAAAAAAAAAAAAAAAAAATATATAATAATAATAAAAATGATAGGCTAATAATAATAATATAATATACATATCTATAGAGACAAGTTGGCGGGAAAAGATAACCAGATGTAAGGAGTTATCTATTGAAATAAAAAGGTTATGGAAGCAGAATAATGTAACTGTTGTACCGTTAATTACATCAGCAAATGGTATTGTTCGCGTAAACTCCATGACAGTATTAAAATAATTGGTATCCAACCGAACATATACATCGAGATGCAAAAAGCAATAATTTTGAACACGTGTAGGATAGTGCAAAAATTTTTGAACTAAGAAGAATGAAGACTTCAAGAAGTTCTCCATCCTGATGGTGGTTTTCGTGGTTTCCACCATACGAAGAGTGAAAGCTGGGATGAGTACAAATCGGCCACGACCGTACATAGCATCCACAGTTTGTATTGGAAAAATAATATGGACAATGATATATTTAATTAGTTCTGTAGATTTTAATAAGGTAAACACATGGAAATACTTGACATTTATGTCCGTACACCATGTTTACGCCGGTTTTGACCGGGTTTGTATGTATTGCAACAATAAAATAATACATTACCAGTTTATGTACAGATATGATTCAATTAATATTTAATAATAACTTCCTTGTATATAGTCTTGATATAACGCTGCATTAATGTACTTTTAATTTAAAACATTTAAAATGTAAATAGAAACTCTGGGCTTCAGGATCTTTTCAATTTGAATTAAAGGGAGTTTACAGTACCTATTATTTAGACACGAGATATCCTTCTCGAATATGCTAACTTACCTTGAGAATACGAATGCTAAACCACACTTGCGGTTTCTCCAGGAATGTCAACGTGAGATGAGTGATATGTGGGAACGGAGCTTCCATGTTGAGAGTACACGTCGCGTAGAGTTTGCCGCTAATGTTTAACTTCTCGATGGCCAGGTCAAGATCCATCCCCACACTAGGCACAACAAAAACACATGCACCATTATATTTTATTACATGAGTTGGTTATAAACAAAACGACCCATAGTATAACTGGACAATATGCAAACAATGTGCAAACTACTGGCAAACTCACTGCACTTTCACTCATTTATATTATGTTAGCTAGAACCAAAGATATTATGGCTAGAACCTACGGTATAGTTTACTATAATGCACGGTTTTTATCATTTTTTTTTATATACTAACCGCAATTATTAATTAATGCGACATTTACTTTCGCTCTTGAAGTTATGCTAATTGGTTGTACCAGTCTAAGCAAATAAAGAATCTGAACGTAGCCTCTAGTCAAGTTAAGAACGAAATGGCACACACAAACGGCTCATTCAATTGATTTGTGTTGCAATTAGAGAAATACATGAGGTACATAAATATCTGCATATCTAACATAAATACACGAAGACATACGAATAATTATATCAAATATTATAATTAATTGCAATAGGCCTAATAATTACTAACAACCAGGCTGTCCATGGAATACGCAGTTCTAATTAATCAATTATATATGAAAGTAAATATAAATCAACTGGGCAGATTGAAATGATAATTCGAGAATGCAATATTGACGTCGTCAAGAGCGGACATTGATAAAACAGAAAGTAGTTTTACTTCATTGAAAGACAATCTGTCTACTGAATGGTTGTATCTTTAGTTACTCCTAGAATATTCTATGCAACAGTTACACAGACGTCAAGATCTTGAGATGAATCAAAGCAAGTTGCAGCTACTAACAAGTGAAATTCTTACGAGCGTTCGGCAGAAGTTGTAACGTCTTGGTAATGGTAGTTGACTAATTACGCTAACTTATAACTAATAGTAACTAATAGTAGGATTATTATAAATATTGACCTACTTGTACAGGAATGTCACATCTAGGTATGGGGCTAACGCTAACTACATTTGTGAAAACCTCTTAAAAAGTAATATACACATGTTTGAATTATGCAAATAAATTACTATTAGTAGTTAGTACTAATACGAAGAACCTGTCGAAACATGTGTATATTTTTGAAAAGGTTGGTCACAAAAGTACTTAGCCCCCATAAGTATAGATTGACATGCCTGTACACGACAAGTAGATCAATATTTGTAACTATCCTACTATTAGTTCAAGAGTAGTTAATTAGTGGACGACCAATACATCTGTAAACCTCCTGATGCCGAAAGCTCCTGCTCAAACAAATTCGTTTGTGAAAACACGTAAAAATAAAAAACACGTCTTGGTGAAGGTGCCGGGTAGGGGTGGGCTACGATCAACAGTGGCTGTTGTGATCTGACTTAGGGCGGCCTTTACATCCACACAAGTGCACTTGTATGTCTCTATGCTGCCAATGTTAAATCTCTGAAACTGATATACCTTTTTCTCAGATACTATCCAACTTACAGGATTGAAATTTCTGGGGTACTCTAATACACTTGTGTACTATACTTTAAAGAGGGCTTTTCAAGAAATTAGTTATGGTTAATTTGTTGTGATTTTTTTCTCGAGTGTATGTTTTTTGTACATTTTTTCCTACATTTCTCAACATGAATGAGTTCATATTACTGTTATTTCTATAGGTATCTAAAAAGGCCCTCTTTGAAGTATGTCAATACTATTGATTAGTATGTACTGAAAATTTCAATGAGCTAGGACCTTTCTGAGCTGAGAAAATGGTACCTTTGTACAGTACAAATGTAGTTTTGAGATATGGTAGGTTAAAGATTTAATTTGGTTTTATCAGGCTTGAGTGCAGTTTTCTTAGATTAGATTAGATTTATTGCATAATGTTGACCCCTCCCACAATGTGATCGGGATATATTACATGTCATTAATTTTACTAATACTAGGTACAATACAATAGGTACAATACAATATGTGTACAGTCATTTCAAGTGTTTTCACATGTCAATTAGTCAATTACTAATACTAGGTATAATAAGAACTTAAGAAGAATACATGTCATTCTCTTTTAGAACTAGCTTTAAGAACAACTGTTATTACTGTTGTGACTACATACTATTTTCATTATAATGGTCCTTCTTTAAATGCTGTGATTGAATAAAATGCATGCAATAGCAGGTACTTATGGATCTGGTTAATGAGCTGGTTTTTTTTTTCTATTTTTCTTATATATTCTGGTAGACTGTTAAAAAGAATGAGTCCTGTAATGTGAGAACCTCTCTGGCACCGTGTTGTGTTGCTGCGGGGGATATGGAAATCATCTTTTTGTCTCGTGTTATGTTGGTGGATATTTTTGTTTAACTCTACACCTTTATTTGATTTATGGTTTAATGTGTGTTTCAGTAGTTCATATATGTAGATGCATGGCACTGTAAGAAGTTCAAGGGATTTAAATGTGTGTGCACATGAATCTCTGTATTGGAGACCTCCCAGGATACGTACTGCTTTTTTTGTATTTTGAATATTACATCTAAGTGTGTAGTACTACCCCATATTTGAACGCCATACCTAACAAACGATTCAAAGTAGGCATGGTAGGCAATTTTCGCTGTTTGAACACCCGTGGCTTCCCTAATGACTCTTAGAGCAAAGCAGGCAGAGTTTAGTCTAGGAGCTAATTTCTTTAAATGTGATTCCCAATTTAAATTTTCATCTATAGTAACTCCGAGGAAGCCCGTGTTTGTCAGTCGTACTATTTTGATTGATTGATTAATGGGGCTTAACGTCTCATTTTTATGCAACGATGGCTAATCGAGACGATGAGCGGGTGATAATGAAGATGAGAAAGATGAGAAAGATGATAATGACGAATAAAGCCACATCCGAATCAGATCCATTGTACGTCGCGTGAGTCGTCATACGGGAGTCCAGCAAGGGAGGGCAGGGCCAAGTGGGAGGAGAAATATTCAATGGGACAGTGGGGGGGAAAGGGGATTGGGGTGTGGACTACACTTCGTCTGACTTCTCCTCCTCGACCAGTCCGGCTTGGGTGGCCCTACCAGAAGCATACGCTTCCGCCGGCATAGCTCTCGGGATCAACAAAGCACGCAAACCTGCCCACCACGATAAGGTGGCAGTCCCTGGGCAGGACGTACTATTTTGAAGTTGTCCACTTCCAGATTAGGGAGCTTGTCAATTTGTTTCTGATACAAATGGAATTGAATAAAGTTTGTTTTGGCTACATTCAAGCTTAGTTTATTTGTTGTGAGCCAATGTCGGATTTGTTTTGCGGCAAGTTTAGATTCTCTAATAAGGCTTAAAAGGCATTTGTCTATAATAAGTGCTGTGATGTCGTCTGCAAAAAGGATTAATTTGATATGCTCCATGAATTTTTGAATATCATTTATGTACAATAAGAAAATGGTAGGACTCAGAACTGACCCTTGGGGCACTCCTGCTTCTGTTTCTAACCAATCGGAATAGAATTCTGAACATCTACCTCTTTGATCTTCATATCTGATTTTAGTTTTTTGTTTGCGCTCGGTTAAATATGATTTAAACCATTTTAATGTAATATCACGAATTCCGTACACTTCTAGTTTTTTTAATAATGTATCATGGTGAACACAATCAAAGGCCTTACTTAGGTCACAGAATATGCCAAGGGCATTATTGCCTTTATCGATGGCTTCAAGTGTTAGATTTTCTAGCTCAGCAAGTGCTGTGGTCGTTGATTTGTTTTTTTGAAAGCCATGTTGTGAGTTTGACAGTATTTTGTTATTTTCTAGGAATTTGCATAATCTGTTTTTAACTACTGTTTCTAATATTTTAGATATTACTGGTAATAAGGAAATGGGTCTGTAGTTGTTGATATTAGTTGGATCGTCTTTTTTATATAGTGGTGTAATAACAGAGCGTTTCATATAATCAGGGAAAGTTCCTGTTAACAGCGAGTGGTTGAATATGTGTGCTAAGGGCCATTTTATTATGTGTAGGGCCTATAACTTTTTTAATTACTATTAAAGGTATTTCATCCCATCCACATGATGCAGTGTTCTTTAAGCTACAGACAATATCAACTATTTCTTTTTCAGTTACTTCTGCCATAGTCATAGAGTTTTGTATTGGTTCTATGTGAAGCTTGAACATTATTTCTATCGGGTCACTAGGGTAACTATTGTCGAGGGTATGCTCCATCTCAATAAGTTTATGACAGCTTATAAAAAATGAATTAAATGCGGTGGCTATTTCCTGTGGCTGTTTTACCATATTTACAGGTTTGTCGGGTGCATTTAATATATTTAATTCAATATTATTAGATATTTGGGGTTGCTTTGAGTGTGTTTCATTTCGTACAATTTGCCAGATGGCCTTACTTTTATTTTTAGATGTATTTATAAATTTATTATTGGCAGTAGGCCTACATTTTGCACTTTTTAGGTTTTTCCTGTATGTATTTTTTAGTGTTTGGTACTTTGCCTTGGCTAGGCTGTCATGGACTGCTACCTTATTATGGTGGGCAGGTTTGCATGGTGTGCTGATCCCGAGAGCTATGACGGTGGAAGTGTATGCTTCTGATAGGGCCACCCTAGCCGGCCCGATAAGTCGAGGCGAAGAAGCTAGACGAAACATGCTGTGCTGATCCCGAGAGCTATGCCGGTGGAAGTGTATGCTTCTGATAGGGCCACCCTAGCCGGATAAGTCGAGGCAGAGAAACCAGACAAAAGGCAGTTCTCATCCCCATGGACTGCTACTTTATCATGGTGGGCAGGTTTACATGTGTTGTGGATCCTGAGAGCTATGCCGGTGGAAGCGTATGCGTCTGGTAGGAACATGGTAGGCGGTAGAGACACAAGTTGAGGCGGAGAAGCCAAACGAAACAGTTCTCATTACCATGGACTGCTACATTATTGTGGTGGGCAGGTTTGCATGTTTTGTGGATCCTGAGAGCTATGCCGGTGGAAGCGTAGGTATTCACGGAGTGAACATAAAATATTTTTTTTCAACAAAAATTAACAAAAATCACTTTTTTATGTTAGGCCCTACCTGTGAACTGTATCTTACCAATTATGTAAGACGCATGCTTCAAATAGTACGTATTTATGTTTTAAATCAATTTAACTATGTTGAATTGCCTAGAGCCTAGGCCTTTGTACGCCATTTACCATTAGCAACATGCACACAGACTACTGGATACTACAATCAGCTGTTCTACGTTGATTCTGTAGCCAACGTATGAAATGAAACCGAAGGTATTTGTAAGTTACGTGGCCTTTTGGGTTTTCGAAATAAATTTTCTAAAAAAATCTCTGTTTATGATATACAAATATCTTTTATCTTTCCAATTCCGAAGGGTGGGTGTTTCAAATCCCACGTAATTTTGTTTTAAACCACTTTAATGTGTTATTTTAGCTACGGCTATGTCTAGGCCTATGTGCGCCATGTTGACTATCTGGCAACGGAAGTGCTTTGGTTTTATTCATGTGCAGGTGTACCAACCTAAAACAATTTACGTTAAAGAAGTAGGACGCTGGGCGTGTTTTGTTTAGACCTTTTTATTACAATTAGAAAAGTACACATACTAATAACCAGACACAATGACCAAACCCAGTAACCGTACTAACTTTCGTGGGCAATCCTCAACCTGATCCCCTAACCTAACCGAATTTCGTGGGATGTCAGGTAGCTGGGCAAAGTCATTTGTCAATCAAAGTGACTTTACTGGGCAAAGTCACTTATGAATCAAAGTGACTTTGCCCAGCTACCTGACATCCCACGAAATTCGGTTAGGTTAGGGGATCAGGTTGAGGATTGCCCACGAAAGTTAGTACGGTTATTGGCTATGGTTATGTGCGCCATTCTAGGTTTCATACGTTGGCGTACCTGGTGGTATTTAAAGCCATCTAGCGGCGGACTAGAAAAACAACGTATAGGCCTAACCATCCACAATCCACAAGGCTGTGCACTGGCAAGGATGGAAGCCTAGGCCTACACAACACATCCGTACATAGCCGTAGCGAAAATAACACATTTAAAGTGGTTTAAAACAAAATTACGTGGGATTTGAAACATCCACCCTTCGGAATTGGAAAGATAAAAGATATTTGTATCATAAACAGAGATTTTTTTAGAAAATTTATTACGAAAACCCAAAAGGCCACGTAACTTACAAAATTAATTTATACCCAAAAAATAAATTACCCCTTCTTTAAGTTTGCAGGCGATATTCGGTTTCATTTCATACGTTGGCTACAGAATCAACGTAGAACAGCTGATTGTAGCATCCAGTAGGCTGTGTGCATGTTGCTAATGGTGAATGGCGTAGGCTACATAGACATAGGCTCTAGCCAATTCAATATAATTAAATTGATTTAAAACATAAATACGTACTATTTTTCGCACGCACCTTACATAATTGGAAAGTTACAGTAACAGGTAATATAAAAAAGTGATTTTTGTTAAATTTCGTTGAAAAAAAATATTTTATGTTCATTCCGTAAATACCCTTTATAGTGACATTGACACATCCACTTTGTTTACAATGCATGCAAGATACAAATTGGCTGAGTCCCAAATTCCTGTGACAGATCTACAATGTTTTCTCAGTCCCCACTGTCACTTGAGGGATGATTATACTGTTCAAATGAACTCTGCATTTTAACAGTGACGTACTTACAGGAGATACAAATGTAGAATCATCGTGCTAAGAACAGGATGGTGTAGATAAAAGTTGTTTACTTTGTAGGCTAGGGCCAGCGCTAGGCCTACTTACACATTGCAGCAAGTTTACAAGTGAAAATGTATTTTGCGATAGACGCACAGTGTTCATTCTAGCAGAAGTACTTTTTATAAACACTTTAGGTGGTCTACCCATCTTGAAATAACGAAAATTACCACTTCAAATGAGAGGAAACTCGGAATGTTTACTACTAAAAAGTGTGGTTATAAACTGACCAAGGATGAACTGACACAGCCTGGTCGACAATTTAAAAGTGACCAACTTACTTCAATCATAAAACCAAAGTCCCTAGATTTAAAACCTAGGCGGGAAGCAGTACGAAAGTGAAATACATACACATACAGCCACACCGACCGCAAAAATGAGTAAAAATACGGGAAAATCAAGTGTAGAGCTAAACTAAAAATAATAAATAAGTAAAAAAAAAAAAAATGATACCCTAAATTTTTCTCGCATACGGGTGGCCAAGTACTTAGCCCCCATAAGTCAATTCAATTCAATTTCAATTCAATTCAATTTTATTCAATTACCACATTATTACAATCAATATGAATTACAATACAATTGGTTTTTCGTTGATCAATACCTACTGACAGAAGTTAGTCTTGTGAGTCAGTAGGTATACTATCAGGTGTGTGGAGGACTGAATAAAATAATATATTTAACTAAGTATTAAAAAAACTAGACTATAACTATGCATTTAATTTAAATTTATAAATAACTAGTAAGATTTTGTGGGTTGGCGAGACGATATTGAGGACTATGATTAATTCCTTAATATTTTAATTGATAGATTATTTAATTATTATTTAATTTTTATTATTATTATTATTATTATATTTATTATATTTATTATATATATTATATTATTATTATTTAATTGATAGATATTTTAATTAATAGAAATTTATATGTAGGGTATGTGTAAGCTGTTTAAATGTCGTTATGTATGTTTGTGTCTATTAGGTTGTAATTTAATTATGTCTTCAACTTCTTGTTCTGATTTGTCGGTCAACCAGTGAGTCACCATTTTTGTAAAAGTTGTCTTAGATCTTTTTTCTGTAATTGTCAAGGGGAGCAGATTAAACATTTTAGGTCCTAGATAGAGAAAGTGTTTTTGTGCAATTCCTTTTGTAACCCGTGGTATAAGTAGCTGGTTTCTTGATCTGTTGCGCGTTAATTTTGTGTGAGGGATTGTTGGATACATCAGGTTATTCTTATAAATGTTAGTGAGAGTAATTTTAATATATAATTTCCTAATTGAAAGTAGCTTTGATTCGATGAATACCTGTTCTGATGGATATAAAAAATGCTTGCGGAGTAAGATTTTTAATATGTGTTTTTGAGTAGTGTTAAGTAGAGTTAGGTGTGTGAGACTAGCTCCTCCCCAGCTTGTGAGTCCGTGCTGTATCAGTGATTGCGTAAATGCAAAGTAGACTGTGCGTAGTGTAGAGGGACTCAGTATATTTCTTAACGAGTAATACTTGTAAAGTGAATTTCGAATTTTTTTGGTTAGGTCGTTAATGTGTCGATCCCACCTAAGATGTTGATCTATTACCACGCCTAAGTATTTTGTGTCATATACCTTTGCAAGTGCGTGGCAGTCACATACATTACGGTCTGTGGTGCAGGTTTGTTGGTGTATTTTCAGGGATAAGTTTTGAGGTTGATCGTTCTTGTATGGAGAGAAAGTCATGTAATTAGTTTTAGCTACGTTTAGCGTAAGTAGATTTATATCTAAAATTGATTTTATGTGTTTCATTTCCCTCTCCGCCACTTCGTATACGTCTTCCCATGTGAGCCCTTCAAAGATCAGCGCAGTATCATCAGCAAAAGTAACAATTCTTCCTTGAATGTTTGTGCAACACAAATTATTAATGTAGATTAGAAAGAGCAGTGGACCTAAAGTTGTGCCTTGTGGTACACCAAACTCAATATTCCTACCTTTGCTAAGAGTTTCATCGATACGAACAAACTGTTCTCTTCCTGTCAAATAGCTTTTAATAAGGTCCAGTGCTAGTCCTCTAATTCCATATTGTTCAAGTTTTTGTATTAGATTTTGGTGGGATACAGTATCGAATGCTTTAGCAAGATCTAAGTATATAACTAGTGCTTTTTTATTTTTATCAACTACTTTTAGTATTTCACTGGTTAGCCTTAAAATTGCGTCTTCTGTGCCGATGTTATTGCGGAAACCAAATTGGTTTGGAGACAATATTTTATGAGTTTCAAGAAAATTATACAATCTATTTTTGATACATTTTTCCATTATTTTTGCAAGATTGCTAATAAGTGAAATTGGTCTATAGTTACTTACTGACTCTTGGTCGCCTTTTTTATGCACTGGTATGATAACCGCATTTTTGAAAGCTTTTGGGAAAATACCTGTAGTGAAACTTGTGTTGAAAATGTGTTTTAAAGGCTTTATTATATATAATTTAACTATTTGTATTGTTGAAGCTTTGATTTGATCTATTCCTGGTGCTGCATTACTTTTCAATTCGTCAATACATTGTGCTATTTCACTATCACTCGCTGGTTTTAAAAACACCGTATCTTGTACGCGTATATTTTCATTGTTAAAATGTGCATATTGTTGAGGAACTGTTTTTGACTTTATATTCTCGGCCATTTGCCTACCAATATCTGTGAAAAAGTCAACAAATGTGTTAGCCACTGTATTAGGATCGTCTTTAGTCTGAATCTTCCCGAGATCAGTGTTAATACACTTAATTTTAACTTTTTTACTAGTTTTATTGGTTATATCATTTATAATATTCCACACTTTCCTTATATTTTTCGCTTCTGTTATTTGATTCTTATAAAATTGGTTTTTTGTTTGTTTTATCAGATAACATAAATAATTACGATACTGTTTGTATTTCTCCTTCAGTACTAGGTTGTCTGGTTGTTTGAGAGATAATTTACTGAGTTTGTCCCTTGTTCTGATTGATCTAATGAGGCCTGAAGTGATCCATGGCTTAATTTTTTTAAGTTTGTTTGTGTCTGTCTTCTGACTTGTTGCTAAATTTATGTGATAGCTAAGGATATTTACAAAGTTGTTAGTTGCTATGTTCACGTCATTTTGGTTTAATACTACATTCCAAGTCTCCCTTTCCAAAGATTTGGTTAGTTTGTTGTGATTTACCCATTTTCTAACTTGCTGGGATTCCTTTGGATGCATACTATTCTGGCTAGTGCTAGTTGAGTTCCACCCAATCATAATAGGGTAGTGGTCAGTTATGTGAGTTTCGAGAATGGCAGATATATGGTTGTGTTGCTTGGTTCTAATAAATATGTGATCTATACAAGAACTGGAATTTTGTGTGACCCTTGTTGGTTGATTTATGACAGGTAAATATCCACTGGCCAACATAACATTTAAGTATTCAGCCGATTCCTTGTTTTTTGATTGGCTTTCGTCAATGTTGATATTTGTGTCGCCGATTATAATATTATAAGTGCACTTTGGTTTGCTAATTACCTGTCCTATTTCCTGAATGAATGATTTTGTGTTTCCATTTGGTGATCTATAGAGTGCCAAAATTGAATATGTGTCTGTTTCTGTAGCTAGCTCGATCAATAGGTTATTGGAAGATGTTATTCTCTCAACACTCTGTACTTTATAAGATACAAAGCTAGCTTTGTGAATTAAAATTGTGATGCCGTCGTGAGTGGTTAATTTGTTTATTTGGTGAATAGTTTCGTATCCTTCAATTCCGTATTTGTTAGTATCTTGCAATAGTTGGGTTTCTGTGAGTATAATGACGCTAAATATTGTTTTCGTTGCTTCGATTAAAGCCGTAAACTCGTCAAAATGTTTATTGATACCTCGTATGTTCATATGGAAAATTTTCGGTTTATTATTGTTATCAAATACTTTGTTAAGAGTATTAATGTCGTACATTATGTTACGGGGGTTGGGGTCCAAATCCGACTGGTAGTACATATTATTATTTTTAAAGTTATCAATATCGTCATCGCCATCGCCATCGTAATCCAATACTAGTTGCATTAATTATAAATATCTATAATACAAAAATATAAAGGAACATATTTAAAGTTTGTCTTATATAAACTTTAGAATAATGTATAATAATAATGTGTAATGATAATATATAAGTACTATAATAATATTATATATGATTATATAGTACTGAGTGCCTAAGTTGAATAGCAGACTTTTCCTCCCGGTGGTTCTTTGTGTTGCCGTAAGATGGTGTTGAGAGTGCCTTTTGCCTTTTCACCTCACCTTTTAGTACCGACCTCGCCCACGGCCACGCCACAAGCTTGCCTGTAATTGGCGAGTCTCGCTCCGCAAAACTTGCTGTCAAACACCTCCAAGCTGGTCTGGATTTAATGTCCCCATGGTATGCCAAATGGCGATTCAAAATTAATGTTGGCAAAACTTCGGCCACCATGTTTACTACTGGTCATGCCCCCAAACATTCTCCCCTCTTTCTGGACGGTGTCCCGATCGCATGGTCAAAAACAAATCTGTACCTGGGTGCATTATTAGACCGTCGTCTTAGCTGGAGCCCTCATGTAGCCAAAGTGACTCAAAAGAGTAGAAATAAAATGTTTGCTCTTCGGTCACTTCTGAGGTCTCCAGCTATTGCTGAGAAAGACCGTCTTCGGATCTACACGACTGTTATCCGACCCACATTTCTATATGCTGCTCCCATATGGGGCACCACAACCTATACAAATTTACTCAAATTGCAGCGCCTTCAAAATACTGTCCTCCGTGTGGTGATGCACCTGCCCAAATACACCCCTATCGTTCCGCTCCACACTTCTCTAGATCTACCTCTGGTAGATACATTGGTTCAGGATCGGTCTCTTAAATTTTTCAAATCCCTAACACAGCACCCCAACCCTCTCGTGAGGTCACAGTTGGACTTTATGCCCGACCTTCGCGACAGATTTCTTCGTCCAGTCGCTAGCATCAATACCCTTAAATTCAGGCCTCCCAACCCTAAGGCATGTGACCGCCACCGCAACATTCGCCCTCCCCTCTTTGCGAAGAAAAGACGGGTGCAGGTGTAAATCTAGCCATTCCCAGGACTCTTCCTGACCTTACCTTCTCTATTCCTAGTCGTTGCTAATCCAACCTCTTCTATTAATTCATACTAATATACCTTAAAATTCATTCTGCCTTCGGGCCATTTCATTCTTTTTCCAAACATTCTGCCTTCAGCAACACATCCATCACATCTGTATTCTTATCATACTTCTCTTAAGGACACTGTCCGGTCGAGATTGTCAAGCAAAAGGAAACTGTACCTTATTGCCACCATCCAACGGTCCAACGGTAATTGGCGAGGAGGGTGGGGCCAAACCGCGTTGCCAGCTCCTCCTTCCCCGGACTTGGCTCGTAGCTCTTGTAGTGAAGTTGCTGAGAGTTTCTGGTTGTTGACCGTCCACAAAATGACTCCGTCTCTTGTCCATACATTCTTGTAGCCGAACTGTTCAGTTGCTTGATGAAGGACATCTCTTCGTCGCGATGTTAGATCCTCTCTGATTATAATGCCTGTGTTTGCAAGGCGCTTCTTACGAGCAAATATGTCGCTACGAGTGCGGTAGCTCACAAAGCGAACAATGATAGGCCTAGGCCTAGGCCTAGGCGCATGCACAGTAGTGTTTTGGCCTACCTTGTTGTCCTGTCTTCCAATTCGGTGGGAACGGGATATGTCAGCCGTCGTGACACTAAGACCAAGTTTGTCATTGAACAAATCAACGAGCTTTTGGTCCGAGTTCTCATTTTCTGTCTCAGGAATACCAAAAATTCTTAAATTAGACCTCCGATCGTACTGCTCAAGATCGTCTGTTCTTGTTGCGAACTCTTCAGCAAGTTCAGCAGACTTACTTTCTAGTTTTGTGGTGAGCGTTTTAATATTTGCTTCCTGTAGGCTTAGTCTTTCTTCTAGTTCTTCCCGAACAGCTGCAGTCACTTCCTCAATAATTTTTGGGATTATGATTGGCAGCATTGCTGCCACTAGCTGCTGTATAATTCCATCGTCTTTAAGCGCGTGTTGCAAGGACGATGCTATTTTTTCGTTTAAATCATTTACTTTAGGTGGCATTGTGCAAGCACGCGTTCTTCAATTGCACCTAGTAGTAAGCAACACTAGTAACAGTAACACTAACCTGCTTTTTGATTTTTGCAGTCAAATTATTGCTGATCACCGGGAGCCGTCACGAAGCCAACTACTCACTTGCCGCCATCTTGCGGGACTATTGTATAAGTATAGATGGACATGCCTGTACACGACAAGTAGGTCAATATTTGTAACTATCCTACTATCAGTTCAAGAGTAGTTAATAGTGGACGACCAATACATCTGTAAACCTCCTGATGCCGAAAGCTCCTGCTCAAACAAATTCGTTCGTTTGTGAAAACACGTAAAAATAAGAAACACATGTTGGTGGAGGTGCCGGGTAGGGGAGGGCTACGATCAACAGTGACCGTTGTGATCTGACTTAGTGCGCACACAAGTGCACTTCTTAAGATTGCGAATGCTATTCGATCCAACATTATGGAAGAAAGATTGGATAATTAATCTCGAAGCAAAGACTCATGGAACTCCCACTCCCACACAATATTGTTGTCGCATCGGCACCAAAATCATCATTTTGTGTAAAAAAAAAAAGAAAACGGGTTATGGAGGTTTCTCATGCTTTTACGTCGGACGCTAACGTCGAGCGTTGGCCAATTGTAGCCATTTACAACAATAGGGCACTGTTCAAACTTTTTGCCGCTGGGATCGCGCCACGAAAGGTATTGCTTTGAAAGTGTCAATGCTGCCTAGTGCCTAGTGCTAGCTTCGGCAAGACGTGCGCAGTCCTATATAAAAAAAATATATAGCAAAGTTTACAGTGGTCCAGCTGAAAATAGAACTAAATAAAAATGGAGCTAAAACTGTGGGAAAAGGAACATCATATCATAGGGATTGAATTGAATCTATAATTCTTAAGCAGAGAGTTAGGCGTGTTTAAAGGCTGGTCCACACAGATTTTTAAGACATATGATTTAAGGTTTAACGCGTAGTCGTAAAGTTGGATCATAGGAAACACGTACTGGTGTTCACACAAAGTTTTAGTTTTAAGACGTTGTTTTCATTGTTGTTTTTAAAACAACGTCTTAAAACCTTATGCATTATGTCTTCAAAATCTGTGTGGACCAGCCTTAAGGGGAAGGATGAGTCTTACTTTTGCAGTGGTACAGTAAATGCGCTATAACTCGTAAACCAATAGCTCAATATTCATGAAACTTTTTTCTCGTACAGACAACTTCTGTACAATTTCTGCGTGGGTCTCGGCTTTTTTAAATTCTCGCCATCGTATCCGCAAATATTTTTTAAAGTTGACTTTTTAATAGAACTAGATAGAAAAAATCTAAAACCAACCCACAAAATGTACGCTTATAATTAAAATGTCCTAAGAATTTAAAAACGGCATCTTGACTAGGCAAGCTACAATTTGATGTTTAAATTGGACAGAATTTGAAGCGAATGTGCTGCCCTCCATAGAAATGTCTCCGAACCAGTACACTCCGACTGCAAGATTCTTGGAGGGGAAGTTTTGCGCGAGTGAGAGGCTCGTTTGAGAGAGAGATGCACAGCCATAGACGACCCTTCTTTCAACAACAAAAGCCAGCGGCCGGTCGGGCGGAATGCCGCCTGGCTGGCTGGTGGCTGGGTTGTAAATATCTGCTGTAAATAC
Source organism: Isoperla grammatica (assembly GCA_945910005.1). NCBI lineage: Eukaryota > Metazoa > Arthropoda > Insecta > Plecoptera > Perlodidae > Isoperla > Isoperla grammatica. Next base: position 80,096,701 of record OX246738.1, read on the forward strand.
ATTTGAAATGCATTTGAAAGGAGCACGGTCGGTCGACCACTAATGAATCACTTCTCGTGAGTTAGAAGATTTTGATTTGGAAAACTTGAACGATGTTCACGAGGTTCACAAATCTATTACTTCTATGTAAATAAATTTCACAACATTATTCTTTATACATTATTTTTATAAATGTTAGAGTGATGATAAGAAATCCCCAAAATATTGTTTATAATTGTATGTAGTTAGCCTATATTACAAAAAATGGAGTCAAGTTTTACCCCTTACTCATGTCAATTTACAAACTCAGTATTGGTGCGAGAATATCCAAATTGTATATATATATATTATATATATGGAGAGATCCAGAAATAAAAAAACAACCCCTACTGGGAATCGAACTCCAGGTCTCCCACTTGCCGGGTGGGCTCCATAACCTTAACACCACCGAGACTGGTAATTCGTCGGCTGGATTGTGTGCATTATGACATTATGGCGCTCACCCGGCAAATGCTCCGGATACCTGACTTCGATTCCCAGTCGGGGTTGGTTTTTTACTTTCCGTATTTTCACCACCACCATCACGAAAAGAGTGTTTCTTGAAATAATATCGATTTAATATATGTTATAAGGAAACATTTGTACCGATAAAACCAATCCTTATAATACATTCTGCAACCAACAAAATATAAAAAATCGTATATAATATATGAAATCTGGTTTTTACAGTAAGCCACTATGAGTTTTATATAAGTGAACTAAGACAGAAAGTTAAAAATCCTACCCCGCTGGGAATCGAATCCAGGACTCCCACGCCGGCAAGTGGTAGACCTGGGTTCGATTCCCAGCGGGGTCAGAATTTTTAGCTTTCTGTCTTAGTTCACACATATACATATATTTTATGGGACAAGACACAAAGTAAAACAACCGACCCTGCTGGGAATCGAACCCAGCGGGGCTATTCTCTAAATATGATCAGTGAGCACGTGATCGAGTTATGACGGTTTTTTACTACGCGATGCGTTATTATGAGTCATAACTTTTATCACTTTCTCAATACTACGCCGTTCCGCCTCAACGCGTATATAATTTATTTAGTACAAAATGTGTTCCAATTTGTTGGATAAATTTAATTTATACAGACACTTAGCAAGATAGCAAGAAGGTATTACAATCATTTCCCGTTCGAATTTATCGCGAAGTTTTAGGTTATATAAGACTCGTACCGTAAGTTATGAAATCATAGCTTATCGCATGGTACAAATATAACGTGATATTTGAGGTGATAGGTAATATGACGTGCTCTCATTTCGAGAATAGCTGGGTCTCCCACTTGTTGGGCGGGCCACAGCTACAGAGGAACACATTTTTATGATATTCAGCCCTAACATATTTCAGTTTATGTGTTTATAACTATATTGACAAGTGAGCCGCGACACCCACCGACCCACTTTCTGAGAAACAGTAACAACAGTAACCACATGACAATCCAAACAGGACCTCGGTGGCATTGATATCCACAACATGCGAAGCTACGCAACACTCTAGTTTTCACCAACCCTTTCAGCATATTGGCGGCTGCTGTCTTGTGCATAATGTCCTAGCTAATAGCTATAGTGTGGGTTTCCTTCGTTGTCTTCTACAAGATAAACGACAAGTCAAGTGCAGGTTGCATATTCTACAAGAACTGTGTGTACTCTCTTCGTCGGGTGCGAGGGTCGAGAGTACCACCGCATTTTCACGTCTATTGTGCGTTCTTCTTGAGATCGCCCCCTCAGTATAAACTAATTCATTCGTAAAGCATTCATTTATATGCAGTACAACTAGCGATACTCAACTTTATCCATGGTGTGCTCGAAAACATTTATTATTATCAAATTGTATATTCATTCCATTACATTGTATTTTATATTACGTTTAGATTTTCTTCTATTCTGTGGGTTTTATAGTTATCTCTGGTACAGGGTTGCAGGTGTGAAAAAGTAACGAACTTTCCAAGTGATCTGTCTCAAATCCCCATGTTGCTTGTCAGTAAACAAACATTTGGAGAGGCTTGTACCGAGGTGAGTATAACGAAGGCCTCGCTTGTACTGTCTACTCAGCGATCTCGGGTAGCAGTGACCCAATAACCGAGGCCTGCAGTTTGCAAGCTTGTCAGCTGGCTGGTTGGTGACGGAGCAATAAGTCTACAATTGTCTTGAAAAGTTATCCCATCATGTTCATGATTAACCAATTAAAATTTACAAATCAATCGATGGATATTGATTGAAAGGCTACCCTGCCCACATCACAAGTTATTATTTTGTCACACCTGCAATATCAAGGGTTCATTCTTACCTATTTCGGTGCTCTGATTAATTTGTATTAGATACTATAAAGCTACAATTGAATGTTATCATCAGATTCCTATGCAAGTTTTAAGTATTGTATCTATATCTTATATCCATTTTACCCAATAAAGTATAGTATTTTACATGAGACAAAATGTTACAAGCAATTGTAATTTTTAGCTTCAATATAATATATTCATCTTATTTATTTGTATATGTATATATATATATATATATATATATATATACATATATATATATATATATAAATATATTACTGATGTATTCCTATTGTGCATCAAATTGTTTTTACATTATTTTCTCTATGAAATCTACTGGGCGTAAAGAGGCAAGTAAACAACTTATACATTGTAATATGACAAGTAGAAACCCACGATTATATTTTTGTATTACAGCAGTGTGAAATAATTACCCGTAATTATTGTTTAGCGTTAAATAATGCATTTCATTATATATTTTATGCTGTAATATAAATAAGTTGCGAGTGCGCATACACATATGATTTACGATTATTGTAAATGTAGCCAATAATAATAATAATGATAATACAAAATAAAAGTGATTATCTCATCAGCTCACATTGTGTCTTCAGGTTTTACTATCCAGATCCAAAATAAGTAAGTGTAGATGAACAAATCTAGTTTTGTATTAGTAAAGTATCTAATAAGTTTTTTTCTAATTGTAATGACGCGGCAATGAACTTCGTTGTTTGACAACCATCTTTAGAAAGATTCCAGATTACAGTGCCGTTCTTGCACGAAGCTGTCGTGCCAGACAAGGGTCTTCCTCAACCACCCGGCCGAGGGGGGCGGAAGGACTGATCGCAAATTATACCTGTCAATAGGTGAGGTAATTACGCCTCTTGTGCTTCTTCGCTGAGTTCGTCCCCTCAGTAAAAACTATTTGTTTGAATAATTAACAAATTTTACAACTCTATCCATAGTTTGCTCACAAACATGTACTCTCGTTACCGGCACTTATCTTCACTACCCGCGATATTCCATCAACGAACAGAAATTCTAATTACATATTTTGTAACCATAGGCGTGCGCAGGGGGGGGGGGGGCAAGGGGGGGCAGCGGCCCCCCCCCCCCCTTAGGATAGGTGAGCTTTTTTTTTAAATAGAATTTGGCCCAGGGTATATACCGTATACGCCTGCCGATCGTAAAAGACGAGAAGAGGACCTATAGGCTATAGCACCTTCCTCATATTAAATATATTCCTCAAACTGTCACTGTTGCTCCAACTGCCTTGCCCGTTTGACCCGGGAAAGAATAGGTCCAGAATATAGTGCCTGTCGTAATGGGCGACAAAAATGCTGACTCCTGACATAATGGTTCTAATCTTACCTGAAGTCCTAGATTGGAATGTTTGGAATGAATGAATTTGTTTGTGTATGTCTTGAAAAGGAGAGTCGTCGAAACGTTGACAATTATTTTATGAAAATAAATATTGGATTGGTTTCAACGTAAAAATGTTTTCGTACTAACATTTCTCGTACATTTTTCAACCAACAAAATCTTAGAAATCATGTACATAATATATTATTTTACTATTGTTATTATAATTATTATTATTATTATCATTATCATTTTATTGTTGCAATACATACAAACTCGGTCAAAACCGGCATAAACATGGTGTACGGACACAAATGTCAAGTATTTCCATGTGTTTACCTTATTAAAATCTACTTAGAACTACTTAATATATCATTGCCATTATCATTATCATTATCATTATTATTATTATTATTATTATTATTATTATTATTATTATTATTATTATTATTATTATTATTATTATTATTATTATTATTATTATTATTATTATTATTATTATTATTATTATTATTATTATTATTATTATTATTATTTTTATATTATTATTATAATTATAATAACTATTATTATTATTATTATTATTACTATTATGATTTTTTTTTGTGCCTTTGCAGTATTTGTGTATTTGGATATCATGGATGTCATGTGGTGGTTTTTCATCATCATCAGCATCATCATCATTAGCCATGTTTACATGCAGTATTGAGTATTGGAATTGTATTGTATTAAATCCGTTGTTTTCATCGTAGAGCAAAAACTCAAAAAGTCTCATGATCAACACTTAGCCACGAACAATATGCGGCAACGAAACTAATATGATTCACGAAAAACGTGTTGTAAATAAAGCACCTCACAAGACAAAAGAAAGGGTTTGAATTGTTCTGCGCCCGGCCGTGACTAGCCAGCGAGTAGTCGGGATAAGGACGGGCAGCAGTTCGAGACTGTGACAATAGGCACCTCCGCGGGGGCTCTCCATTCATTCCTTGGGCCGACTTGGCCAAACGACTACGCGTCTGAACGGAACGGAACAGCAGCCGAGACCTTCCCTTGTCGACGTCTCGAGTAGAACTATCCCCACCACCACGCAGTAACATTTCCCCTCCGCTCAGAAGTGATTTTCAGAGGCATCTAGCGGGTGAAGGTAAATTATAGCTAGACTATACCTCCACGTTAAGTTAAAACTGTTCTATTGTAAGTGGTTTTTCATCTGTTTTAGATGTTTGGTTTGTTGGTCAGCCAGGGATCTACATTCGTTTTCCTGAATTTTCTTGATTCAGTTTGATCTCTACTTAAATGATTTTCTCGGATCAAGATTTTCAAGAACATCTGATTTTCAAAGTTCGAAGAGAAGATAGAAGGCGTGTCTATGGCGGAGTCGGTCTATATGGCGACATAATATTACTTTTGTTAATTATACTGTTGTAGTATTTTTCATATCGAATAATGGAGATAATAATAATAATAAATAATAATAAATAATAAATAATAATAATGGAATAATGGAGAATTTTTTAGTATATTTTATTTCCCAAGCAGAAAACAAATGTTTGTTTTAAGTTTGTTTAAACTAAGTTTAAACCTATATTAATTAGCACTGAGTTGTAGACTAATTTAAGAATTAGGTATAATTTACATTTTTGACTGGACTGTAGTTGAAAATTAAGTATTTTGTTTGTTGATGAAAAGAGTGTTTGAGCGAACAATCAAAATATCTTCAAGTATGTCTTTGTTCATATTACACCTAAAAGAGAAGAGAATAAATTCTAATCCAGAAAACAATTGCTCTACGCTAACTTGTGTAGCAGGCATAGCCAATGCTATCTGTGCAAGCTTGTATAGCTCCGGCGTATGCGTTTTTATCTGCCGAATACGTGAAAAGTTAACGAATTTTTTACTTTTCATTTTCCTTCCCATTCACAAAATTTTAACACCAACAAACGATGAACTCCTACTAATACAGTAGCATGCTATTTACTCCTAGATTCGTCTCCGTGACCTATTTCAAAACTTCTTGGAAACTCAGGCTAATCCCCAAAGAAAGAATGAATTGGGTGGGTGGCATCCATCCCCCCCCCCATCCCTCTGCCCGAAACACACAACACATACATATGGCTCAAGAAGACAAGCCAACGTGCATACCTGGCCACACCCAAAAGTCGAGAATATTTCATGTTGGGGGAATTTTGAACAATTATCAACTTTCGACAGTTTTCATATAATTGTAACTGAGCTATTTCCTTTTCGAACCTAAACCGCAAATAGCTTCATTTTTAACGGTTCAGGTTCAGGTTCAGGTTTTAAAAATGTACGTATTCCGGTTCGGGTTCAGGTTCGGGTTTTGGCGATTGAGGAATATCGGTTCAGGTTCGGGTTCAGGTTCGAGTCCCTGCTGATAAAAACCCCCAAAAAAATAAAAGTGATAAAAACCCCGACCGATGTGCGAGTGAGACAGACTCACTTCCCCTCCTTGACAAATATCAGTGGAAAGGGTGGGGGGGGGGGGGTGTGCGTGTGCGTGTGCGTGTGCGTGTGTGTGTGTCGCTAAATTGTGTTCGTTGCGCACAGGTCAAACGGCTTGACATTTTCGGTCAACACTCGTGACCACGAAACGCGATGCTGTTAACATAACCAGCAAAGTTCGTTAAGATGCCAACCTACAAAAAATTAATTACTGAAAAACAAAATTTGTTTATTTGTTTAATTAAATTAAAACTCTGAAACGGATTGAAATAATGTTTAATATGTAGGTCCACATCGACGGTACCAACACTTGAGAATAGTTTCAAAATTGTAACTTTTACCGCCATTTATAAACAATATTGTTTATTTACAGCAAATAATTTCTTCATTTTTACACTGTTGCACCGATAAAATCCGTATTTGCGGAACAATAAAGTTAGATACACATAGTATCCACCATAAATAGCGTACGCAATCAGACCTTTCTCACTATTATTTGGAATTTTGATAGCTGTCATAGAATGGCTACAATGACGTAAGATGCCAACCTACAATAACTTAATTACTGAAAAATATTTGTTTTTACTTAATTAATTAAATTAAAACTTACACACGGATTGAAAATGATTTTTTACATGTAGGTCCACGTCGATTAACCCTCGACAACAGTTTTAAAATTGTAACTTCAACTGCCATGTTATAAAAAAAATATTGTTTATTTACGACCATTGATTTCTTCATTTTTACAGTGTTCTAACGATATGAATCGTATTTGCGGACCATCGAAGTTAGATGCACATAGTTGCACCACAAATAGCGTGCGCATTCAGACCTTTCTCATGTATTTGGAATTTCGATAGCTGATTTAGAATGGCAACAATGGTGAGGTAGGTATGTTTGATGACTTTTACGGCAAACATGCTAATGTTAACAACGAACTTTGTCGACAATTTAAGAAGCTATAAATATGGTTTATATCTAGCCTGTATCTACATTATGCAACTTTCTATACACAGATAAGTTTAATAGTTTATGATCTAGAGCCAATTGAGTAGAGCACGGTTGAATGAAATTATGCGGAAATCCATTGAAAAATCCACTTGAAGGTTTTAATTTATTTAAAGGCTGGTCCACACAATTTTGAAGACATAATGCATAAGGTTTAAAGACGTTGTTTTAAAAACAACAATGAAAACAACATCTTAAAACTAAAACTTTGTGTGAACACCAGTACGTGTTTCCTATGATCCAACTTGACGACTACGCGTTAAACCTTAAATCATATGTCTTAAAAATCTGTGTGGACCAGCCTTAAAGAAAACTTCTTAACAGATGTAAATACTATTTCGTGCAATTATTGGAAACATATCGAGAAATAGTATACACAAGTTCGAAGATTGTAATTTAAACCGCCATCTTGTAAAAAAAATGTGTTTTTTTATAAAAAAAAATTGTTTAGAGTAATATCATTGGTAATATGATATGCAAATGATTAGTTTGATTTTATGAACAAAAAATTTCACCCATCTGGCAACGCGGAGCGTTTTTCTAGTTTCAATAATTAAGAATAAATTAATTACTGCAATGACTATCCTAACAATTTCAATATTGAAAAATTAATAAGTTCATTGTTTAGCTAATACAAACCCAAATTCCGCACATGAATCACTTTTTAAATATCTTGAAATGTTCTCAAGATACAATAAAAACCGTTAACTTCCGAGTTAGGTTCCCTATATCCCACTAGGGGGTCGACTACTCACCCCTTGCCAAACAGCCGCGTCCTGAGTATCATCTGAAAGTCGTCGCTGTCTAGTGAGACGTCCGCTTCGAGCGCTAGTTGGTGGTGGATGTTCAGCGCCAGCCCGCTAGGGGGAACCTGGAATCATGTGACGCCACTACATCATAACACGCTGTCTAGTGAGATGTCCGCTTCGAGCGCTAGTTGGTGGTGGATGTTCAGCGCCAGCCCGCTAGGGGGAACCTGGAATCATGTGACGCCACTACATCATAACACGCTGTCTAGTGAGATGTCCGCTTCGAGCGCTAGTTGGTGGTGGATGTTCAGCGCCAGCCCGCTAGGGGGAACCTGGAATCATGTGACGCCACTACATCATAACACGCTGTCTAGTGAGATGTCCGCTTCGAGCGCTAGTTGGTGGTGGATGTTCAGCGCCAGCCCGCTAGGGGGAACCTGGAATCATGTGACGCCACTACATCATAACACGCTGTCTAGTGAGATGTCCGCTTCGAGCGCTAGTTGGTGGTGGATGTTCAGCGCCAGCCCGCTAGGGGGAACCTGGAATCATGTGACGCCACTACATCATAACACGCTGTCTAGTGAGATGTCCGCTTCGAGCGCTAGTTGGTGGTGGATGTTCAGCGCCAGCCCGCTAGGGGGAACCTGGAATCATGTGACGCCACTACATCATAACACGCTGTCTAGTGAGATGTCCGCTTCGAGCGCTAGTTGGTGGTGGATGTTCAGCGCCAGCCCGCTAGGGGGAACCTGGAATCATGTGACGCCACTACATCATAACACGCTGTCTAGTGAGATGTCCGCTTCGAGCGCTAGTTGGTGGTGGATGTTCAGCGCCAGCCCGCTAGGGGGAACCTGGAATCATGTGACGCCACTACATCATAACACGCTGTCTAGTGAGATGTCCGCTTCGAGCGCTAGTTGGTGGTGGATGTTCAGCGCCAGCCCGCTAGGGGGAACCTGGAATCATGTGACGCCACTACATCATAACACGCTGTCTAGTGAGAAGTCCGCTTCGAGCGCTAGTTGGTGGTGGATGTTCAGCGCCAGCCCGCTAGGGGGAACCTGGAATCATGTGACGCCACTACATCATAACACGCTGTCTAGTGAGATGTCCGCTTCGAGCGCTAGTTGGTGGTGGATGTTCAGCGCCAGCCCGCTAGGGGGAACCTGGAATCATGTGACGCCACTACATCATAACACGCTGTCTAGTGAGATGTCCGCTTCGAGCGCTAGTTGGTGGTGGATGTTCAGCGCCAGCCCGCTAGGGGGAACCTGGAATCATGTGACGCCACAACATCATAACACGCTGTCTAGTGAGATGTCCGCTTCGAGCGCTAGTTGGTGGTGGATGTTCAGCGCCAGCCCGCTAGGGGGAACCTGGAATCATGTGACGCCACTACATCATAACACGCTGTCTAGTGAGATGTCCGCTTCGAGCGCTAGTTGGTGGTGGATGTTCAGCGCCAGCCCGCTAGGGGGAACCTGGAATCATATGACGCCACTACATCATAATCCGCTGTCTAGTGAGATGTCCGCTTCGAGCGCTAGTTGGTGGTGGATGTTCAGCGCCAGCCCGCTAGGGGGAACCTGGAATCATGTGACGCCACTACATCATAACACGCTGTCTAGTGAGAAGTCCGCTTCGAGCGCTAGTTGGTGGTGGATGTTCAGCGCCAGCCCGCTAGGGGGAACCTGGAATCATGTGACGCCACTACATCATAACACGCTGTCTAGTGAGACGTCCGCTTCAAGCGCTAGTTGGTGGTGGATGTTCAGCGCCAGCCCGCTAGGGGGAACCTGGAATCATGTGACGCCACTACATCATAACACGCTGTCTAGTGAGATGTCCGCTTCGAGCGCTAGTTGGTGGTGGATGTCCAGCGCCAGCCCGCTAGGGGGAACCTGGAATCATGTGACGCCACTACATCATAACACGCTGTCTAGTGAGATGTCCGCTTCGAGCGCTAGTTGGTGGTGGATGTTCAGCGCCAGCCCGCTAGGGGGAACCTGGAATCATGTGACGCCACTACATCATAACACGCTGTCTAGTGAGATGTCCGCTTCGAGCGCTAGTTGGTGGTGGATGTTCAGCGCCAGCCCGCTAGGGGGAACCTGGAATCATGTGACGCCACTACATCATAACACGCTGTCTAGTGAGATGTCCGCTTCGAGCGCTAGTTGGTGGTGGATGTTCAGCGCCAGCCCGCTAGGGGGAACCTGGAATCATGTGACGCCACTACATCATAACACGCTGTCTAGTGAGATGTCCGCTTCGAGCGCTAGTTGGTGGTGGATGTTCAGCGCCAGCCCGCTAGGGGGAACCTGGAATCATGTGACGCCACTACATCATAACACGCTGTCTAGTGAGATGTCCGCTTCGAGCGCTAGTTGGTGGTGGATGTTCAGCGCCAGCCCGCTAGGGGGAACCTGGAATCATGTGACGCCACTACATCATAACACGCTGTCTAGTGAGATGTCCGCTTCGAGCGCTAGTTGGTGGTGGATGTTCAGCGCCAGCCCGCTAGGGGGAACCTGGAATCATGTGACGCCACTACATCATAACACGCTGTCTAGTGAGATGTCCGCTTCGAGCGCTAGTTGGTGGTGGATGTTCAGCGCCAGCCCGCTAGGGGGAACCTGGAATCATGTGACGCCACTACATCATAACACGCTGTCTAGTGAGATGTCCGCTTCGAGCGCTAGTTGGTGGTGGATGTTCAGCGCCAGCCCGCTAGGGGGAACCTGGAATCATGTGACGCCACTACATCATAACACGCTGTCTAGTGAGATGTCCGCTTCGAGCGCTAGTTGGTGGTGGATGTTCAGCGCCAGCCCGCTAGGGGGAACCTGGAATCATGTGACGCCACTACATCATAACACGCTGTCTAGTGAGATGTCCGCTTCGAGCGCTAGTTGGTGGTGGATGTTCAGCGCCAGCCCGCTAGGGGGAACCTGGAATCATGTGACCCCACTACATCATAACACGCTGTCTAGTGAGATGTCCGCTTCGAGCGCTAGTTGGTGGTGGATGTTCAGCGCCAGCCCGCTAGGGGGAACCTGGAATCATGTGACGCCACTACATCATAACACGCTGTCTAGTGAGATGTCCGCTTCGAGCGCTAGTTGGTGGTGGATGTTCAGCGCCAGCCCGCTAGGGGGAACCTGGAATCATGTGACGCCACTACATCATAACACGCTGTCTAGTGAGATGTCCGCTTCGAGCGCTAGTTGGTGGTGGATGTTCAGCGCCAGCCCGCTAGGGGGAACCTGGAATCATGTGACGCCACTACATCATAACACGCTGTCTAGTGAGATGTCCGCTTCGAGCGCTAGTTGGTGGTGGATGTTCAGCGCTAGCCCGCTAGGGGGAACCTGGAATCATGTGACGCCACTACATCATAACACGCTGTCTAGTGAGATGTCCGCTTCGAGCGCTTGTTGGTGGTGGATGTTCAGCGCCAGCCCGCTAGGGGGAACCTGGAATCATGTGACGCCACTACATCATAACACGCTGTCTAGTGAGATGTCCGCTTCGAGCGCTAGTTGGTGGTGGATGTTCAGCGCCAGCCCGCTAGGGGGAACCTGGAATCATGTGACGCCACTACATCATAACACGCTGTCTAGTGAGATGTCCGCTTCGAGCGCTAGTTGGTGGTGGATGTTCAGCGCCAGCCCGCTAGGGGGAACCTGGAATCATGTGACGCCACTACATCATAACACGCTGTCTAGTGAGATGTCCGCTTCGAGCGCTAGTTGGTGGTGGATGTTCAGCGCCAGCCCGCTAGGGGGAACCTGGAATCATGTGACGCCACTACATCATAACACGCTGTCTAGTGAGATGTCCGCTTCGAGCGCTAGTTGGTGGTGGATGTTCAGCGCCAGCCCGCTAGGGGGAACCTGGAATCATGTGACGCCACTACATCATAACACGCTGTCTAGTGAGATGTCCGCTTCGAGCGCTAGTTGGTGGTGGATGTTCAGCGCCAGCCCGCTAGGGGGAACCTGGAATCATGTGACGCCACTACATCATAACACGCTGTCTAGTGAGATGTCCGCTTCGAGCGCTAGTTGGTGGTGGATGTTCAGCGCCAGCCCGCTAGGGGGAACCTGGAATCATGTGACGCCACTACATCATAACACGCTGTCTAGTGAGATGTCCGCTTCGAGCGCTAGTTGGTGGTGGATGTTCAGCGCCAGCCCGCTAGGGGGAACCTGGAATCATGTGACGCCACTACATCATAACACGCTGTCTAGTGAGATGTCCGCTTCGAGCGCTAGTTGGTGGTGGATGTTCAGCGCCAGCCCGCTAGGGGGAACCTGGAATCATGTGACGCCACTACATCATAACACGCTGTCTAGTGAGATGTCTGCTTCGAGCGCTAGTTGGTGGTGGATGTTCAGCGCCAGCCCGCTAGGGGGAACCTGGAATCATGTGACGCCACTACATCATAACACGCTGTCTAGTGAGATGTCCGCTTCGAGCGCTAGTTGGTGGTGGATGTTCAGCGCCAGCCCGCTAGGGGGAACCTGGAATCATGTGACGCCACTACATCATAACACGCTGTCTAGTGAGATGTCCGCTTCGAGCGCTAGTTGGTGGTGGATGTTCAGCGCCAGCCCGCTAGGGGGAACCTGGAATCATGTGACGCCACTACATCATAACACGCTGTCTAGTGAGATGTCTGCTTCGAGCGCTAGTTGGTGGTGGATGTTCAGCGCCAGCCCGCTAGGGGGAACCTGGAATCATGTGACGCCACTACATCATAACACGCTGTCTAGTGAGATGTCCGCTTCGAGCGCTAGTTGGTGGTGGATGTTCAGCGCCAGCCCGCTAGGGGGAACCTGGAATCATGTGACGCCACTACATCATAACACGCTGTCTAGTGAGATGTCCGCTTCGAGCGCTAGTTGGTGGTGGATGTTCAGCGCCAGCCCGCTAGGGGGAACCTGGAATCATGTGACGCCACTACATCATAACACGCTGTCTAGTGAGATGTCTGCTTCGAGCGCTAGTTGGTGGTGGATGTTCAGCGCCAGCCCGCTAGGGGGAACCTGGAATCATGTGACGCCACTACATCATAACACGCTGTCTAGTGAGATGTCCGCTTCGAGCGCTAGTTGGTGGTGGATGTTCAGCGCCAGCCCGCTAGGGGGAACCTGGAATCATGTGACGCCACTTCATCATAACACGCTGTCTAGTGAGATGTCCGCTTCGAGCGCTAGTTGGTGGTGGATGTTCAGCGCCAGCCCGCTAGGGGGAACCTGGAATCATGTGACGCCACTACATCATAACACGCTGTCTAGTGAGATGTCCGCTTCGAGCGCTAGTTGGTGGTGGATGTTCAGCGCCAGCCCGCTAGGGGGAACCTGGAATCATGTGACGCCACTACATCATAACACGCTGTCTAGTGAGATGTCCGCTTCGAGCGCTAGTTGGTGGTGGATGTTCAGCGCCAGCCCGCTAGGGGGAACCTGGAATCATGTGACGCCACTACATCATAACACGCTGTCTAGTGAGATGTCCGCCTCGAGCGCTAGTTGGTGGTGGATGTTCAGCGCCAGCCCGCTAGGGGGAACCTGGAATCATGTGACGCTACTTCATCATAACACGCTGTCTAGTGAGACGTCCGCTTCGAGCGCTAGTTGGTGGTGGATGTTCAGCGCCAGCCCGCTAGGGGGAACCTGGAATCATGTGACGCCACTACATCATAACACGCTGTCTAGTGAGATGTCCGCTTCGAGCGCTAGTTGGTGGTGGATGTTCAGCGCCAGCCCGCTAGGGGGAACCTGGAATCATGTGACGTCACTACATCATAACACGCTGTATAGTGAGATGTCCGCTTCGAGCGCTAGTTGGTGGTGGATGTTCAGCGCCAGCCCGCTAGGGGGAACCTGGAATCATGTGACGCCACTACATCATAACACGCTGTCTAGTGAGATGTCCGCTTCGAGCGCTAGTTGGTGGTGGATGTTCAGCGCCAGCCCGTTAGGGGGAACCTGGAATCATGTGACGCCACTACATCATAACACGCTGTCTAGTGAGATGTCCGCTTCGAGCGCTAGTTGGTGGTGGATGTCCAGCGCCAGCCCGCTAGGGGGAACCTGGAATCATGTGACGCCACTACATCATAACACGCTGTCTAGTGAGATGTCCGCTTCGAGCGCTAGTTGGTGGTGGATGTTCAGCGCCAGCCCGCTAGGGGGAACCTGGAATCATGTGACGCCACTACATCATAACACGCTGTCTAGTGAGATGTCCGCTTCGAGCGCTAGTTGGTGGTGGATGTTCAGCGCCAGCCCGCTAGGGGGAACCTGGAATCATGTGACGCCACTACATCATAACACGCTGTCTAGTGAGATGTCCGCTTCGAGCGCTAGTTGGTGGTGGATGTTCAGCGCCAGCCCGCTAGGGGGAACCTGGAATCATGTGACGCCACTACATCATAACACGCTGTCTAGTGAGATGTCCGCTTCGAGCGCTAGTTGGTGGTGGATGTTCAGCGCCAGCCCGCTAGGGGGAACCTGGAATCATGTGACGCCACTACATCATAACACGCTGTCTAGTGAGATGTCCGCTTCGAGCGCTAGTTGGTGGTGGATGTTCAGCGCCAGCCCGCTAGGGGGAACCTGGAATCATGTGACGCCACTACATCATAACACGCTGTCTATTTAGATGTCCGCTTCGAGCGCTAGTTGGTGGTGGATGTTCAGCGCCAGCCCGCTAGGGGGAACCTGGAATCATGTGACGCCACTACATCATAACACGCTGTCTATTTAGATGTCCGCTTCGAGCGCTAGTTGGTGGTGGATGTTCAGCGCCAGCCCGCTAGGGGGAACCTGGAATCATGTGACGCCACTACATCATAACACGCTGTCTAGTGAGATGTCCGCTTCGAGCGCTAGTTGGTGGTGGATGTTCAGCGCCAGCCCGCTAGGGGAACCTGGAATCATGTGACCCCACTACATCATAACACGCTGTCTAGTGAGATGTCCGCTTCGAGCGCTAGTTGGTGGTGGATGTTCAGCGCCAGCCCGCTAGGGGGAACCTGGAATCATGTGACGCCACTACATCATAACACGCTGTCTAGTGAGATGTCCGCTTCGAGCGCTAGTTGGTGGTGGATGTTCAGCGCCAGCCCGCTAGGGGGAACCTGGAATCATGTGACGTCACTTTCAGTACATAGGTATATGCAGAAGCTAATTAATTGTTTTTAAGTGACGTCACTGCAGCACTAGGATGTAATATATGATTTTTACATAACTTGGGTCCTAATCTTAGAGCAGAGATGTAGTAGAGGGAACATGACGTCATCCCGCCCTTGTAGCTGGCAGGAGAAAACGTCCACAACAACTCGAGCCGAGCAGTCACGTGACCCTGGTCATATTTGAACATGCGCGGTAATGTAAAGCGGAAGATCGTAACGATCACAAAATAACACGTTGTAGTTATCGTATCTTTTTTAAACGATGTTATGTATGACAAGAGAGTGGAGTTCTTACTTTGCCTTGTTACAATTACAACATGTGCGCAGTGAAACGTTTTACCATTATGATTATAATACTCACTATAAAGCGTGTTTGTAGACACTAAAAATGAAGGATTTTAAACTGATCATAGTACAAATAGTACACAGTTACAATGATTTTACTGATTTTATTAGGGTTGTCTTTTATGTTATCATTTAAGTTATGAATAATATGTTATAATAATTATGTACGTTATGTATGTTATTGGTTATTGTTGTAAAGTATGTAAGTAAGTAAGTAAGTAAGTAAGTAAGTAAGTAAGTAAGTAAGTAAGTTAGTAATTAAGTAAGTAAGTAAGTAAGTAAGTAAGTAAGTAAGTAAGTTAAGTAAGTTAGTAAGTAAGTAAGTATATATTTGTTAGTGCGATTGATTCATACAGAGTACAAATTAAATGTTGTTTGGGACATTTCGTCGCGTCGTTGTGAACGTTTCAATTCACTTTCCACTTATCATACTTATTTCTATATACAACATTTCTATATATTTCTGAGGATAGCCCACAAAGATGTACTGAAAGTGAAACGTTGTCATCGATAAGGTGACATGTCTCAAATCACACTCACTATCTATATCACGTAGTGTTATCTGTTTATATGATATTATTCCGATTAGTGAAAGCCTTAAATATTAAACAAGTAGCAAATGCAATAATTTTATTGTTTTGGTCATTAATAATTTCCTTTTAAATGCTCTATTTGGCCTATTATGAAACATGATTATATAATAAAACAATGAAGTCACACAGTGTGTACATACATTGGTAAAACAGTAGGCCTACGATAGATGGACACGTTATTTGTCAAACTTCAAAACGCAAGGAACTAACTATACAAAATTTCTTCTAAAACATGGCGAACTCTTGTAGTGGCCCTTGAACAATGTCAGTTTGGTATTGTTACTCCAAATTTTGTTTTGTTGCTACTCCTAGGCGCTGGCTCAGGTATTATTCTTTCCTTTGGAGAGGGTCGTGATTCTTTTTTTCGTTCCTCATTATAAGAAAATATCGAAGGAATTGCATTGTGTGAACCCATGTGCCTATTTTATTTCCACTGTTGAAATTTCGTAAAATGTTGGGAACATATCCACGAATTGATTGTGGCATTTTAATTTTATGGTCGTAATATATTTCCCATTGCTTTTTAATGATGATATTTTTAAGAGAAGCTGAACAAACCGTTTAATCAATATAGTTTTAACCCCTGGCATAGACAAATAAAATAATTGAAATGTGTATGGAGCGGACCCTGAGGTGTTGCGCTTGCGCGTACGGGTGCAGTGAAAGATTTGTAAAAGGCGCACCATCACGACCATAGCTCAGCTATTAGTTCAGCCCGGCAGAGTCACGTGACACTGGTCAGGCGGCAGTGGAGATGTTGTGGACGGGTGAATGACGTCATGCGCCCTTTACTACATCTCTGCTCTAAGGTCCTAATTCACCAATTTCGTTAAGAGGATTGGGTGCGGCCAGAAGATACTCCGAGCGTCCGTCGTGCTGTACTTTCGTGCTACTAAAACTACATGAACAAAACTCCACACATTTCGGTTCTGTTTTGACTAAAATATTCAAAACTAAACTTTTTTGTTTACGTACAAAGAGTTCTCGTATAAGATAAATGCACAGATTATTTTTCCCAGATTCTGAACTTCCCTAAAATTTGTAATTTTTAGTAATTTTTAGCCCGGGTTTAAAAATTGTTTGTGTCGAAACTAGATCGAATTTGAACAAAGACTCTTTGTACGTATAGTCACAATGTCATTGTGAATATGGACACATTTTAATGTAGAAATGAGATGAGTAGTACGAATGCTCTGCAAATCACACATTTGGCTCTGGTCATGCTCAACTCTGAGTTGCTCGTTTGGGAAGCAAGCCACTTTACCTCCGATTTAGTAAGCTCGGTTTAGTAACCATGGTTTCAAGTTTCAACAAACGTTACATTCAAAATGCCGCCATGTTTGTTCGTAGAGAAGCTCCGCTAACCGGCTAATCGGAGATTTAAGAGTTGGTGAAACCGGCCCATAGAAGATCAAATTGCCAAATAAATTTGTTGTTAACAATTAATCCTAACGAAGGAAGATGTTTTCTTTCCACTACAATTTGGCTTCAACTGTTTCTCCATGGCAACATAATCAATACCATGATAAGCGTTGATTAAATGGTGATCGTTATTGATGCTTACGTGCTAGATAAAGATGAAGTAAAATTACAATAGAAAACATGCCAAAAGCAGGATACTAAACCAGCCACGTACCTCGGCACCATACGCTTCCGACCTGCACGGCTTTGTTGTTTCTAATCTTGCACTTTACGAATGATACGAAATAAGATGATTTTACCTGCAGCGACCGAACTGACTGCACGACGCGTCTACCTTGGCTGACATCGAACACCCTCACCGACCGGAGATAGGGGGTCTGATCTCCCAGGGAAAACTGGCGCAGCTCTACGCTCTCTGTGGGACATACACAAGTATTGGCATTTATACCTGGCATCCTGCATTTATACACTCAATACACCACCACCACCACAAAACAACAACAACAACAACAACAACAACAACAACAACAACAACAACAACAACAACAACAACAACAACAACAACAACAACAACAACAACAACAACAACAACAACAACAACAACAACAACAACAACAACAACAACAACAACAACAACAACAACAACAACAACAACAACAACAACAACAACAACAACAACAACAACAACAACAACAACAACAACAACAACAACAACAACAACAACAACAACAACAACAACAACAACAACAACAACAACAACAACAACAACAACAACAACAACAACAACAACAACAACAACAACAACAACAACAACAACAACAACAACAACAACAACAACAACAACAACAACAATAATAATAATAATAATAATAATAATAATAATAATAATAATAATAATAAAAATAATAATAATAATTCATTTCATTTAATTTCATTTATTTCATTGACACACAAATACATATATACTTATTTTGGCATAAGACCACCATGAGCACTTAACTCGCGCAGTGGTAAGCTCACAATGTCATTAAAACAAGATTTATTTGCTGTGCCGCCGCCTACTAATAACTATATAACATATACACACAACTAAAAACTAAAAACTAAAACATTTAAAATGTAAAACTACAAATAGATATTAAAACAGCATTTGCATCACTCAATTAAAAAAGTATCTGTTGATTCGATTTGCTTTAAAACATCCCTAGCTTTCATTTTGAAATTACTTAGAGTCATCTTAGCATTAAAGTCAGGCATAAACTTAACCATTATGTTAAAAAGAGTTGGTCCTCTGTATGACAGTTGATTGCGAGCATTTGACATTACCAACTTTGGGACTTTAATTTTATACAATGTAGCTTGTCTTGTATTAGACCAACTGACCACTGGTTTATATGAACAAGAATTATTAAAAACATACATGACAGTCTTAAAAATATACAAATGTTTCAAAGGTAAAATACATAACATCGAATATAGAAAAGTGGTGGAATCTCCTTTCCGCATATTACAGACAGAGTGCAAAGTTCTGTGACGTAATTAATGGGTGTAACTTGCTAGCAGAGGCACCTCCCCAGTGCACAATTCCATATTGCAGGTCACTCTGATACAACGCAAAATACAACTGCCGCAACACCTCCACTGGCATAAATTTCCTCATGTGATAAAACAAAAGTGTTATAGGCCTGATTTTTGACTGTATTGTCAAATTAGGTATTGCCAGATCCTCTTTAAAACGGAAAATTATGAACTTAGTTTTTGAAATATTTAGAACAAGTTTATTGAGACCAAAGAAGACGGACACACACGCATGTCTTCATTTATAAGGGCCTCAAGAATACTGTACGATATTGCGTAAAGAGCCAGTGCTGAGTCATCGGCAAAAATTGTGACTTTAGAATATAGTGGCAAGTAAGAGAGTTCGTTTATAAAAATGAGAAAAATTACAGGACCTAGAACTGACCCTTGTGGTACACCATGAGTCACAATCTTCGTCGAGCTACACACCCCTTTGATCATTACCCTTTGCACTCTATTCGACAAATAAGAACTAAACCACTTTCCCATAACACCCCTGATACCACAATGATAAAGCCAGACCATCAAATGACAAAGAAATACATCAAGTATCTTAGCAACACACAGAAGTCAAAGCTTTCTTGATGGTAGTATTTTTAAGTCACGGCCTACTAAAGCTAGTATTTTCTAACACCGCCTTGCCGATCAGTGTATTTTCTCTCTGACAGGTATAGGCACCGAGATTGGCCACTGATGGCGCTAGTGAAAACGAATAAAGCGCTCCAAGTGGCAAAGTCGCGCAACAACCTGCTGAAGCAGCGTCGTTCTTCCTACGTCAATAAAGGGAAATTGTGAAAATTGTTTAATTAAATACGGGTTTTAAAATTTTCGTGCAGATTATGAATCCCATCAGTAAATCTTAAAAAGGCAAGCCACCATTTTAATCAGGACACGTTTTAGACGTAAAAACAACAAATAACACACAACAAACACAAACAAAACAAGACAATAAAAGCCAAAACAATAGCACAAAACCAAACAACAATACAAAATAAATACACATCAACAATAAAAAACAAAACTAACACCAAACAAAAACAAGATATATCACAATAATATCCAGCACTATTTTCAACCGCGGAATGAAATCTTCAGCAGTTTGTTGCTAAATTTGGCCACATATAGCGCTGTATGTACTAACACACTCCTTGGGTATAGTGCGCGGATGAGCACTGCGCAAACGTCCACATATCACTACGCCGGCCAGAATAATTAGTTGTGACGACACAACCTTCTTTGTTACGGTTTATAGTGAAAGATTGATAAAAAGAAAATTTTACACCATGTATTTTGAGCTACGAGACCATCCTTCTAAGTTTTTTTCCTACTTTTCGAATGAACATTGAAAGTTTTGACGAATTATTATAAACCATGAAAACCTCTCATTAAACCATGTGTTTGAGCCGGGATGCTCACTCCGAGATGTTTTTAGTGGACTGTATATTTTTTGCTTCAAACTTACCCCAAGATGTGAAGTGGTCGAAAGAGGGCAAAGCGTTGGTAATTGCAACGGGTGGAAAGTCGCCGTCGTGAGAAAGAAATAGAAGATAGAAACTCGAGTTTGGAAGAGAAAAGAAGGAAATATGAAAAATGCCTGGAAGGCGATCGAACCCAGGACAGCAGCGTAGACGCAGTCTGGTCGGACGAGAGAGAAACTGAACTTGACCCGACGAGGTCGGAAACTTGAACAATACTGACGAGATAAGAGATAGTGCAACGCGCGGGAAACGGGAAAACTGTAGGAAATGACGTTATTTATTGTAATATCTTTTTAGATCTATTACCCATCCTGAATCGTTCTAATCTCCCAATATCTCTCCTTAACTCGTTAATCCGTTTGACTAATCTCCGTTCCCATTTTGGAGTCTTATTTGTTTTTATGTTCTGAGAATGTTACAACTTTATTTTTAATCCTAATTGTCTGACCACTGCTACGGCTCCACAATATATTGCTGCATGCACTTCCTCAAACCACAATTTTTTCTTCGCGTAATCTAACAATATGTGTGCGTTCATTATGTGCATTGCTATGTTCATTTGCTTAGACTGTTTAGGTTTAGGAATTCTTGGTCTCTTGTTCGGTTCTATATGTGCAAATTCTGACAAAGCATTTTCAAAAGCTAAATGTAATATGTTCTTTAACTCGTCTATTTCTTGTGTGTTCCCTCTTGTATCCTCTTCTTGTTCAATGTTATTTAGAGGTGGATGTTGGTGATGTACCTCTTGTGTGTTCTGACCTTCTGGTAGATCTACTTGTTCCATTAATTCTTGTCGTAGATGGTCATCGTTTCTTGATGCTTCCATGATGTGCTCCTCGTTCGCCAAATCCTCTTCATTTTCTTAATCCATTTGTAGTTCTTCCTCTACTTCATGTCTTATCACGTTTAATAGATTAAATGGTAGCATACCATTACTTACAATTATTCTCCTTAGGTCTGCTACTCTTTGTTCGGTTACATCTACTAATGGGTATTCATGTGTAAAAGCTCGGTGCAGTTCTTGTCGATATCCAACTTATCTAGTTTCTAATAACGTAATTCTATAATAGTTGCGCATCACACAAATGTTCTTGTTTTCTGTCCATTTGATACGCTGCCTCACTCTTCCAGATTTGGTGGTCTGTTGCGATAACACATCAGAATCATCCATAATCTGTTTGTTATTATTAAACCATTTCATTCTTATCTCGTGCTCGTCTACAAAAAAAAAAACACACAAATACTTTGTCAACAATAAATAAACAAATTAACCAAATGAAACACAATAATATAAGAAGCCCGCATGAGAGCTACCTCTTGTGCGCGGGCTGTCCAAGATATATACATAAAGTAAAGCGAAAACAAGACGAGTTAAAGTTTCAAGATTGATATGTTTTTTTAACATTGTCATTCAATTGTGAAGCCTACCACAAAACGATATTATTTAAATACGGTATATTATTAAAATTGTAAAGCGTTATTTTTGGTATTTTTATTTATAATAACAATCTATGAAGCCTGTGCCAATATGATTGATTATATTATGAAATCAATTTTATGTTTTAATTTAGTTTTTACGTTCAAGGTAAGCTTTGTACAATTATTCGTGCAACATTTGATTATGTTTCTTACATTATATAATATTATAATCAATGTACATTTATGTACGTCAACATAATAAAGAATAACAACTAATTTAGAAAAACATTGTGCATTGTGCATTGTGTGTGTCCTGAATATAACCGCTAACCTTTCCTCGGGTGGAATAGATGGTCGCCAATTGGTGTCTTCATATTGTAATACATGGTCTTCGCGCCGTTTATTCGACGCTGGGGTTTTGTATTTTCGTGGTGTTGGTATTTCTGTCTTTTATTTCATATGTTTCGATTTTCGGCCAATAACGTCATTTCCTACAGTTTTCCCGTTTCCCGCGCGTTGCACTATCTCTTATCTCGTCAGTATTGTTCAAGTTTCCGACCTCGTCGGGTCAAGTTCAGTTTCTCTCTCGTCCGACCAGACTGCGTCTACGCTGCTGTCCTGGGTTCGATCGCCTTCCAGGCATTTTTCATATTTCCTTCTTTTCTCTTCCAAACTCGAGTTCCTATCTTCTATTTCATTCTCACGACGGCCACTTTCCACCCGTCGCAATTACCAACGCTTTGCCCTCTTTCGACCACTTCACATCTTGGGGTAAGTTTGAAGCAAAAAATATACAGTCCACTAAAAACATCTCGGAGTGAGCATCCCGGCTCAAACATATGGTCCTCGCGGAGCCAGATTGTCAGGTTATTTTCTGCAATATTCTCAAAGATTTTCTCAATCAAGGTCAGTCCTTAGTTGGTCGCACAATATACACGTCATTGAGTGTTGTGTGTTTCTGCTCTCGTATTCTATTGATTGTGCTATTCAGTGTGTGTCTCTTACGTACGTCGTACATCCCTTGTATTTCTAGCATTGTATTTTGCATTTTCGATCATAATGGTCGATATTACGGCAGAACTAAAAAAGTTAATTGCTCGACGCGAGTTTATATTCGCGTCCGCCCAACAAACGTATACACTGCGTTCGAAAAAAATAAAACCTGAACCAGCTGAGTCTTATAGGCCTCGGTTCGATGAATTATCTGTTTTGAAATCGGATTTTCAAGAAATTCAAATGTCCATTGCCGATCTCAACACTTAAGTAGTTCCTCCTGCCAAGCCGATCGAAATAGACAAAGTTCAGGAGATTTTTGAAACGTAGTTTTATGCTGCCAAATCTCGGTATCTCACGGCTGATCAATTAAATCAGCGTCCTGCTGTGACTCAACCTGGGTCTCTACCCGCTTCAGTCAAACCATCCATTGCATTGCCTGTCATAGATCTTCCCAAGTTCAAAGGTGACATTTGTAAATGGCCCGAGTTCTATGCTCTATTCAAGTCTCTTATTGATGATAATAAGTCATTAAGTAATGTTCAAAAAGTACACTATTTAAAAACTTCGTTGTCTGAAATACCGTTGGCACTCATCTCAGAGTTTCAAATAATTGAGGAAAATTATCCCCTCGCTTTGCAAACGCTCGTCTCTCGTTATCAAAACCAGCGATTATTAGGGAGCTTGTATGTTCACAAGATTTTAGATTTTGATCCTCTGAAAACGTCATCTTTTGACGGTCTTCAAGCTTTTTTTAAAGTACATCGCAATTCTGTCGACTGTTTGAAAGCCCTGAATATTCCTGACCTGGGCGATTTGCTTCT
Organism: Isoperla grammatica; assembly: GCA_945910005.1. Lineage (NCBI taxonomy): Eukaryota > Metazoa > Arthropoda > Insecta > Plecoptera > Perlodidae > Isoperla > Isoperla grammatica. The sequence continues at coordinate 80,120,453 of OX246738.1, forward strand.
ACTCTGATTGCTTCAGTTTTCACACTCTACCTTTCGAAGGTTGTGTCACCAAACGTTCCATACTCTCCTACATTGCGCGCATATTCGACCCTCTCGGGTTTCTCACCCCTTTCATCTCCTGGATGAAGGTGTTCATGCAGAATCTCTGGCTCTTGCGCGTGGAGTGGGACGAATCACTTCCGGAGTCACTTTCTCAGACTTGGATCACTGCCATCGAAAGCGTGTCCAAGTTGAGTGATGTCAGTGTTCCGGGCCTCCTTGTTTTGAGTGACGCCACCTACCGGCTTGTGGGGTTTTGTGACGCCTCCGAGAAGGCCTATGCTGATACTCTCTATTTGCACGTTGAGACATGCTCGCAATCTCATGTCAGACTGTTGAGAGGCAGAAGCAAGGTCGCACCCGTCAAGCTTCTCACTGTCCCTAAACTGGAACTCAGTGGCGCATTGTTATTGTCTCGGGTGTTGAAAGATGCCCTGCCTGCTCTAGAGTCCTTGCACATAGAAACAATGTTGCTCTATACCGATTCCACGATCGTACTTGCCTGGCTCTCTAACCCCCCGCACCAGCTTAAGACTTTCGTCGCCAATCGAGTAGTCGAAATTCTCGAGACCACTTCTCCTCTGAACTGGTCTCACGTTCGTTCCGAAGAGAACCCTGCCGACTGTGCCTCTCGGGGACTTCTCTCCCAGGACTTGTTGAACCATCCCATATGGTTCTCAGATCCCCCGTTTATGCGTTCGCCCCCCTTTACGTGGCCTCGCTCGGTCCCCTCGCGTGAACCTAGCCACGAGGTGCCTGAGCTGAAAGCGTCTCCCACAGTTCTGATCAGTCTTGATCCCGTTGTCGACCCTCTGCTTGTTAAGCTGCAAAGCTTCTCATCGCTCGTCAAAGCCAAGCGCGTGTTTGGTCACGTGGTACGTTTTTCCCGCATTTTGCTTGCTCGCCGAAGTCAGCTTGCTTCCCCCACTGGTCCCCTGCTTCCGTTCGAACTTGAGGACGCGATGCGCTTGTTCGTACGCATCACTCAACGGCATTATTTCGCCAATGAGTTCAAGCAATTGGCGAAACACTCGCCCGTGTCTCACCGCATCGCACCCCTCAAACCCTTCATTGACTCCCGTGGCTTTCTCAGGGTGGGCGGCAGACTTCACTACTCTTCACTTCCCGAAGACGCACGTTATCCTCTCTTGCTTCCCAAAGAAGCTCATCTGTCTGCACTCTTGTGTGATGCTTTCCATCTCACGTCATTGCACTCTGGCCCTCGCACTGTGCAAGCTCTCATTCAGCAGATATATTGGATTGTTGCTTTACGCGGTTTATTGCGGCAACGCATTCGACGTTGCTTAACCTGTTTCAAATTCCGCGCCAAGCCTGTTCAGCCAATCATGGCTGAGCTGCCTGAACCTCGCGCTAAGCCTTCACGCGCTTTCCTCAACGTATAGGCACTGACTACGCTGGCCCTTTCTCCGTGAAGACGAGTCCCCGCCGTAACGCCCCCATCGTCAAGGGTTATTTGTGCCTGTTTATCTGCATGGCCACTAAGGCTATTCACCTAGAGTTGGTCTCGGACTTATCCACTGAAGCCTTCCTGGCCTGTCATGATCGGTTTCTCGCTCGTCGTGGCCTCCCCGCTCATATTTATTACGACTGTGGCCGAAATTACGTAGGTGCTGCCCGTACGCTCCGCGAGATACACGATTCTCTCACCTTAGCTGAAACTACTATCGCTGACAAGCTCGCTCTACGTAATGTTCAGTGGCATTTCAACCCCCCTTACACCCCTAATTTCGGTGGCCTATGGGAAGCTGGAGTAAAGTCCGCCAAACTGCTTCTGCATAGATTAAATAAGGATTTCTCCCTTAATTTCGAGGAGTATTCTACACTGTTTGCACGTATTGAAGCCGTGTTGAACAGTCGACCTCTTTGTGCCACTTCGTTCGACCCCCTGGAAGGCCCTGATTACCTTTCCCCCGCCCACTTGTTGATTGGCACCTCACTTCTCGCACCTCCTGAAACAGCTATCGCCGAGTCTACTTCTCACCTTTCTCGTTGGCATCAAGTCCGTCAGCTGCATCAATCCTTCTGGACGCGTTGGTTCAGAGAGTACCTGCATACGCAAATGCAGCGTGGGAAGTGAGTGCGCGCGTGTCCAAATCTCAAGGTCGGGACCCGTCTCGGCCCGGGGCAGAATAGGACCAGAGTGACTCTGCTAGTCGTAAGAGGCGACGAAAAGAGACCCTGTCCCTTCCCTCCCACTGTCCCACTGAATATTTCTCCTCCCACTTGGCCCTGCCCACCCTTGCTGGACTCCCGTATGACGACCCAAGCGACGTACAATGGATCTGATTTGGATGTGGCTTTATTCTTCATCATCATCTTCTCATCTTCATTATCACCCGCTCATCGTCTCGATTAGCCATTGTTGCACAAATATGAGACGTAAAACCCCATTAATCAATCAATCTCAAGGTCGGTGACGTCGTCTTCGTGTTGGAACCTGCCACTACCCCTTTATCTTGGCCTATTGGCAGGGTAGTTCAGGTGTGCCCTGCTAACGACAACGTCGTCCGAGTCGCGTCCGTTCGCACGTTTAAAGAAGTGAACAAGTTAGTTACCCTTGGTTACCCTCCCCCCTTTTTAGTCTTTTGTTTCGGAGTGATGTTAGATCTAGATTTGTAGTTCATAATTTGTTATTAGTCCAGCATCAAAGTGTCGAAAATCATAGTCCTGTGCAATTTCGAGGAAAGAGTATAGCACCATATACCAATGTGTTCATAAGATTTCACAGTATCTAGCGCACTTTGGTGCCAGAGCGATATCCGCGACTGGGGGCGGGGGCGGTGCCCCCAATTTTGACTACGCATTGCATTGAATATCGCTCAATTACGGCCAAACGGTTGGTCTGACAACAAAAATGATGATTATAAAATATATTTGTGTGTAATTGATAAATATTTCCTTGTCACAATTATTCATGTACGGTACATAGTGCGAAAGTTATCGTCAATTAAGTATAAAATTAATATATTATCAATATATAAAACCATGGGACAACCATATATTATCAAAACATCACAAACACATTCATACACGTATAGAAATGTCAGAGTGTTACTATATCGGTGATTTTTTTTCATAATTTTATCTTCAAGCGATTGGTATAAGTGAAGTATTAAAGACAAGAATGCGTGGGGCTTTTGTGCGCCCGCTAAACACAGGTGTAATGCATAGAAGCATTGGCAATCATAATATTGTACTATTTCGAAAGAAAAGTACACTTATATCTTTGTTTTAGCATGTAAAATAATAATTTGGATGGTGCCAAGCTCCAAAATTAGGCGTTTACAAGTTATACATAAAAAACAAAATGGCCGACTCTCATGAGGTTTTGCCTATTTATCTTCACAATCGTGCATTTTCTGGCAAAACTTAACATAACAAAAATTGTTTCTAGTAAAATTCTACACACATATAATACTTGGATATTTTCATAGGAAGTACTACTTACGTACAAATTTAATTTTTGTATGTGTGCATCTGAACTCAAATGTACAAAACTTGGCTCCCGTTCGCTTCTTGATGAAGCAACTGTGACCTACGGGAGCGTTCTTTATATCTTCTTTTAAGCTCATCAAATAATAATATTGATGGTGCCAAGCTCCAATGATAGGCGTTTACGAGTTGCACGTGAAAAGCAAAATGGCTGTCACTTCAGGTGGTTTTGGCAATTTATCTTCATAACCGTACTATTTATGACAAAATCTAACATGACAAAACATATTTCTTGTAAAATTCTACATACAATTCATATTCAGGTATTTTCATATGATTTACCATTAACCTACAAATTTAGATTTGTGTATGTTAATCTGTACTCAAATGTACAAGCATTGGCTCCCCTGGGCTACTTGATGAAGCAAGTATGGACTATGGGAGTGGGCTCAATCTCTTCCTTTTAACTTATAGAATAATAATTTAGATGGTGCCAAACTCAAGTATTAGGCGTTCAAGAGAAACACGTAAAAAAAAAAAAACATTTTAGTACTAATTAACATGAAGAAATTTTAATTTTTAGGTTAATAGTAAGTCCTATAAAAATATGTAAATATCATATGTGTGTAAAATTGTACAAGAAATAATTTTTGTCATATTAGATTTTGTCATAAAACGTACGGTTATGACGGTAAATTGGAAAAACTACCTATAGTGGTGGCCATTTTGTATTTTACGTGTAACTCGATAATGCCCCATATTTAAGGTAGGCACCATCACAATTATTACTTTATAAGCTATAAAGAAGAGATTGAGCCCACTCCTATACTTGCTTCATCAAACAACCGACGGATGTACATCTGAATACACCCTATTGGCGGGCATTTTGTTTTTTGCGTGTTTCTCTTGAATGCCTAGTACTTGAGTTTCGCACCATCAAAATTATTATTCTATAAGCTAAAAGGAAGAGATTTAGCCCACTCTCAAAGTCCATACTTACTTCATCAAGTAGCCCAGGGGAGCCAATGCTTGTACATTTGAGTACAGATTAACATACACAAATCTAAATTTGTAGGTAAATGGTAAATCATATGAAAATACCTGAATATGAATTGTATGTAGAATTTAACAAGGAATATTTTTTGTCATTTTAAATTTTGTCATAAATAGTACGGTTATGAAGATAAATTGCCAAAACCACCTGAAGTGACAGCCATTTTGTTTTTCACATGCAACTCGTAAACGCCTATCATTGGAGCTTGGCACCATCAATATTATTATTTGATGAGCTTCAAAGAAGATATAAAGAACGCTCCCGTAGGTCACAGTTGCTTCATCAAGAAGCGAACGGGAGCCAAGTTTTGTACATTTGAGTTCAGATGCACACATACAAAAATTAAATTTGTACGTAAGTAGTACTTCCTATGAAAATATCTAAGTATCATATGTGTGTAGAATTTTACTAAAAACAATTTTTGTCATGTTAAGTTTTGCCAAAAAATGCACGATTGTGAAGATAAATAGGCAAAACCTCATGAGAGTCGGCCATTTTGTTTTTTATGTATAACTTGTAAACGCCTAATTTTGGAGCTTGGCACCATCCAAATTATTATTTGACATGCTAAAACGAAGATATAAGTGTACTTTTCTTTGGAAATAGTACAATATTATGATTGCCAATGCTTCTATGCATTACACCTGTATTTAGCGGGCGCACAAAAGCCCCACGCATTCTTGTCTTTAATACTTCACTTATACCAATCGCTTGAAGATAAAATTATAAAAAAAAATCACCGATATGGTAACACTCTGACATTTCTATACGTGTATGAATGTGTTTGTAATGTTTTGATAATATATGGTTGTCCCATGGTTTTATATATTGAGAATATATTAATTTTATACTTAATTGACGATAACTTTTGCACTATGTACCGTACATAAATAATGGTGACAAGAAAATATTTATTAATTACACACAAATATATTTTATCATCACCATTTTCGTTGTCAGACCAACCGTTTGGCCGTAATTGAGCGATATTCAATGCAATGCGTAGTCAAAATTGGGGGCACCGCCCCCGCCCCCAGTCGCGGATATCGCTCTGGCACCAAAGTGCGCTAAATACTGTGAAACCTTATGAACACATTGGTATATGTTGCTATACTCTTTCCTCGAAATTGCACAGGATTCCATTTGATGCTGGACTACTTGGCTCCCGTTCGCTTCTTGATGAAGCAACTGTGACCTACGGGATTGGTCTTAATATCTTCTTTTAAGCTCATCAAATAATAATATTGATGGTGCCAAGCTCCAATGATAGGCGTTTACGAGTTGCATGTGAAAAACAAAATGGCTGTCACTTCAGGTGGTTTTGGCAATTTATCTTCATAACCGTACTATTTATGACAAAATTGAACATGACAAAAAATATTCCTTGTATAATTCTACATACAATTCATATTCAGGTATTTTCATTTGATTTACCATTTACCTACAAATTTAGATTTGTGTATGTTAATCTGTACTCAAATGTACAAGCATTGGCTCCCCTGGGCTACTTGTTGAAGCAAGTATGGACTATGGGAGTGGGCTCAATCTCTTCCTTTTAACTTATAGAATAATAATTTTGATGGTGCCAAACTCAAGTATAAGGCGTTCAAGAGAAACACGTACAAAAAAAAACATTTAAGTACTAATTATTAACATGGAGAAATTTTAATTTTTAGGTTAGTAGTAAGTCCTATAAAAATATGTAAATATCATATGTGTGTACAATTTTACAAGAAATAATTTTTGTCATAAAACGTACGGTTATGACGTAAATTGGAAAAAACTTGGCCTACCTATAGTGGTGGCCATTTTGTATTTTACGTGTAACTCGATAATGCCCCATATTTAAGGTAGGCACCATCACAATTATTTCTTTATAAGCTATAAAGAAGAGATTGAGCCCACTCCTATACTTGCTTCATCAAACAACCGACGAATGTACATCTGAATACACCCTATTGGCGGGCATTTTGTTTTTTGCGTGTTTCTCTTGAACGCCTTGTACTTGAGTTTGGCACCATCAAAATTGTTATTCTATAAGTTAAAAGGAAGAGATTGAGGCCACTCCCATAGTCCATACTTGCTTCATCAAGTAGTGCAGGGGTGCCAATGCTTGTACATTTGAGTACAGATTAACATACACAAATCTAAATTTGTAGGTAAATGGTAAATCATATGAAAATACCTGTGTATGAATTGTATGTAGAATTTTATAAGGAATATTTTTTGTCATATTAGATTTTATCATAAATAGTACGGTTATGAAGATAAATTGCCAAAACCATCTGAAGTTACAGCCATTTTGTTTTTCACATGCAACTCGTAAACGCCTATCATTGGAGCTTGGCACCATCAATATTATTATTTGATGAGCTTAAAAGAAGATATAAAACCACTCCCGTAGGTCACAGTTGCTTCATCAAGAAGCGAACGGGAGCCAAGTTTTGTTCATTTGAGTTCAGATGCACACATACAAAAATTAAATTTGTACGTAAGTAGTATTTCCTTTGAAAATATCGAAGAATCATATGTGTGTAGAATTTTACTAGAAACAATTTTTGTCATATTAAGTTTTGCCAAAAAATGCACGATTGTGAAGATAAATAGGAAAAACCTCATGAGAGTCGGCCATTTTGTTTTTTATGTATAACTTGTAAACGCCTAATTTTGGAGCTTGGCACCATCCAAATTATTATTTTACAAGCTAAAACGATGGTAAAAATGTACTTTTCTTTCGAAATAGTACAATATTATGATTGCCAATGCTTCTATGCATTACACCTGTGTTTAGCGGGCGCACAAAAGCCCCACGCATTCTTGTCTTTAATACTTCACTAATACCAATCGCTTTAAGATACAATTATGAAAAAAAATCACCGATATGGCAACACTCTGACATTTCTATAAGTGTATGGATGTGTTTGTAATGTTTTGATAATATATGGTTGTCCCATGGTTTTATATATTGAGAATATATTAATTTTATACTTAATTGACGATAACTTTCGCACTATGTACCGTACATGAATAATTGTGACAAGAAAATATTTATCAATTACACACAAATATATTTTATAATAATCATTTTCGTTGTCAGACCAACCGTTTGGCCGTAATTGAGCGATATTCAATGCAATGCGTAGTCAAAATTGGGGGCACCGCCCCCGCCCCCAGTCGTGGATATCGCTCTGGCACCAAAGTGCACTAAATACTGTGAGACCTTATGAACACAATGGTATATGGTGCTTTACTCTTTCCTCGAAATTGCACAGGATTCCATTTGATGCTGGACTAAAAGCAAAAAGTAAGTGCATTAGCCAAAAGATTACGAAGGTATAAAGAGTGTATAGAGATAGAAAAGAACAACACGAAATGTTTAAAGAAAAAGAAAAAGAATTCTATCAGCAAATTAACAATTAAGAAGAAATAGTAGGAAATGGTATACCGTCGAAGACAGAGATTGAGCATAATTAAAGGAATTAACGATTCAGAATGGACCTGTCTGGAAACTTAAATTCTGAGTCATACTTGTTTGTTCCTGACTGGCTTAGAGAAGACCTTCCCGTTGGTGGACTTAGGCCTCGTGAGGGTGTGGTTGGTTGTTTTCAACGTTTTTGTAGGTCGCTTGAGGGGTGTTTTCTTTCATTGGCTAGGCTAAAAAATCATTAAACTTTTTTGTGTAAATGTAAACAACATGGGATTGTTCCAAGGGGTTGCAGGATTAAAAACTCGTTTGCTCCTACTGTAAGGGCTCATGGTACTCTCAGGTCAGCTTCCATCTTGTTGGTTAAAGAACAAATTAATTTTATCAGACATAAGATTTACCGGTTGCATAGGAAATTTGATTTTGAAGTGGGGCGGGTTGTGGGGTTGGAGGATGTGAGGTTGGAGGGGGTGTGTGTGTGTCGATGCAGAGGAACTATGATGTAGAGTTTGGTCGGGTTAGGGAGGTGCAGAGGAAGAAGAAGACCTCAGAGCTGGTCCAGCGTGGGTTCACCCCATCGGATGAATATGTGGATAAAGTGGTGGTAAATCATTCGTCAAGAGTTCTTAATCAGGCTGAGAAGGTGGTGTTATCTAGGGGTATGGGTTTTGATGTTACACCGAAGCAGCTGTGAATAAGTTCGATGTGGCTTGTGTTGTCGAGTCTTACATGTACTTGGTAGGTGAAGGAGAGAGGGATAGTGTCAGGGCTAAGGTGAAAGACACTTTAAAACAACATGGTGATGTGAAGTCAAATTTAACTAGCCTAGAGCGGTCTATCCTTAAAGAACTTAAAGGAGATGAATCTATTATTATTCTTCCGGCTGACAAAGGTAGAAGCACGGTGTTACTGGATAAAGAATGTTACGTCTCAAAAATGCAAGATTTGCTCACTACGGATCAATATAAGACTCTTAAGAAAGACCCTACTAATGCTTAAGAGAACTTGGTGTATCGAGCGGTGAAGAAGTTGGATGGTATTTTGACCCCACAGGTGAGAACCCAGCTTACACCTCATTTTTCAAAACCCCCACATATTTATGGTTTACCCAAGATACACAAAGCTGCTTTGCCTTTGCGCCCTATTGTGAGTGCACGGAACTCTCCGTTTAGTAAATTGTCATCTTTTTTATTGAATATTCTGAAACCTTTGAGGGTTGGTATTAAATCATCGGTTAAGAATTCTCAAGAACTTGTTAATATTCTGAGGGAGGTACAGTTAGACCCTGATTCTCATTTGGTAAGCTTTGATGTGGTTAACAATTGTTTCCATCGGTTCCGATAGCGGACACCCTAGCTATAGTGAGACGCAAACTCTCCACCGATAATTCTCTTCCAGACAGAACTTGCATGCCGGTTGACAACATCATGGAACTTTTAACTCTCTGCCTCAACAATTGTTACTTAACGAGTTCAATGGACAGCATTTCCTGCAACTTGATGGCCTAGCCATGGGTAGCTGCCTTTCGCCGATATTAGCCGACCTATATATGGACCTTCTGGAAACGGAGGTTTTACAGGTGAGTTCTTTGTCTCCTGATCTATGGCTCCGTTACGTAGACGATGTTCTAGCCATCTAACGTGGTTCTCATGAAGAGTTGCTTGTACTTCCAAATGAACTAAACGGTTTCCACCCGAACATCAAGTTTACAATTGAAGAAGAAAAGGAGGCTTCTCTTCCTTTTCTTGATTTGTTTATTACCAAAACTGAGTTGGGTTTGATAACTTAGGTTTATAGGAAGCCTACTCACACTGATCAATACATAAGAGCTGATTCTAATCATCCGACCCATGTTAAACACGACTAATTGTTCTACTAATATCTTGGTAGAAGATGAGTTACAACATCTAGGTCAGGCATTCATTAAGAATGGATATCCTAACGATTTGTTTCGACGGGTTGTTAGTGGGTATCGTACGCGGAGGGATGAGGATTTTGGGCAGGCTGTGACGACAGTTAAGAGAACTATTACTCTAGATTATTATCCGAACCTGTCTGAGAAGATCCGTCGGTTACTAGCCCCTCATGGGATACGTATTGTTTTTAATTCTCCAGGGTCGTTTCGTAGTGTACTTACTGTTACTAAGCCTAAGAATGAAGTCCAGTCCTCCAAACATTCCATTTATTCGATACCTTGTGAGTGTGGCTCTGCTTATATCGGTGAGTCTAAAAGACCTTTAGAGGTGAGATTGAAGGAGCATATGTCGAATGTGAGACAGAGGAAAGTAGACGTGTCTAGGTTAGCTGAGCATGTGTTTGAGAATCATCACAACATTAGGTGGAGTGAGGCGAAAGTGTTGTTGCATGAACAGGACCCTTATCTTAGAAAGCTTAAAGAAGCTGCTTTAATATCTGTTACCAATGAGGTTATTAGTTCACCTAATATTTCGTTTCCGCACACCTGGAAGGAGTTTGTTCCGTCGTTGGTTTGATGTGACAGTTAGGTTATGGTTGGGTGGGTTGTGGTTGTTGTGAGGTGTGATGTGCACCGCTTGTTAGAGTTGGTAGGCGTGGTGGGTCGTGGATCGAGGTGGCGGTGAGGGGGGTGTGTCAGTGCATGGATTTATAATAGTACCTACGATACAACTCCATGGTCAGTGTCATCTGTCAGGTTGCGAGTTAGTGTGATTTCGCCTGTCGAAGAGCTCTGATTAGGGCTCGAAATATTGCGGTTTTTAATTGTTTGATCTTGACAAGGAACAGTGTATAGTCCAACTACTAGGTTTTATATATAGAGATTGAGCAGTTTTGGCAGTTTTGGGGTGGGATATGGAGTAACCCATTAATCACAAACACAATGCAACATGGATTCAAGATGAAATTGAGGCAATGAGTGATATCGAAGAAATGACATTTGATGGCATCAGTGTAAATGATATAAAATCAACGATACGAAATACTCATAATTGGAAAGCACCCGGTAATGATAATATTCAAAATTTTTGGTACAAGAAGTTTTCAAACATGCACACCCAGATTGCTAAATGTCTTAATGAATTTATATTAGGAGACAAGGATTTACCAGATTTCTTTACTGAAGGAATAACATTTCTTAAACCAAAAGATAATGACACCAAAAATCCAACTAAATATAGACCAATTAAATGCTTACCAACTATATACAAAATCTTGACATCGTGCATAACAAATAAAATATATAGTCACTGCGAAGAACACAATATAGTAGCTGAAGAACAAAAGGAATGTCGTGAATTGTCGCAAGGGTGTAAGGAACAATTAATTATCGATTCTGTTGTAATGAACCAAGCATTCAACAAGAAGAGAAACATTCACGTTAGCTATATTGATTACAAGAAAGCGTATGATTCGTCACCACATTCGTGGCTAATACAGATACTGGAAATTTATAAAGTAAACCCATTGATAGTAAACTTTTTGCGGACAGCGATGGCGAATTGGAAAACAACATTAAAGTTAAATGTATAGGCAAAGAGCAGATATGTAGGCTACTGACCCAGTTAACATCCGACGAGGTATTTTTCAATGTGACTCGTTTAGTGCGTTATGGTTTTGTCTGTCATTAAATCCATTATCTCACATACTTAACAAATCTACACATGGTTTTAAGAAAAAGGACGGTAATACGGTTTGTCACACACTTTCACATCTATTCTACATGGAAGATCTCAAGCTATATGCTTTAAATGCGACACACATGACGAATCTTCTTAACTCAACGTTAGAATTCAGTAGAGATATATGTAAAGATTTTGGAATTGATAAATGTAAGTCACTTCATGTCATCAAAGGAAAGATTACGAAATAAGAAGAGTTTGAAATTGACGAAGACAACCGAATTGGAGTAATGGACGAAGAAAACATTTACAAATATCTAGGATTTGCGCAGGCTAAACGAATTGATCATAAACTGATGGAAAGTAAATTAATTTCTGCATACAAGAAACGAATAGGATCCATTTTAAAAACAAAACTGAATGGTAAAAACAAGATCAAAGCAATTAACACTTATGCTATACCGGTACTTACATATTCATTTGGAATTATTAACTGGACACAGACAGAAATTCATGCCCTAGAAATTCTCACCCGCACAACATTCACCAAATACAGAAGTCATCACCCTAAGTCAGCTATAGAAAGGGTGACTTTACCGAGAGAAAAAGGGGGAAGAGGCTTGATTGATTTTAACAATTTATATTATAAACAAATTGAAATTCTAAGAAAGTACTTTTATACAAAATGCCCACATTCACAACTTCATAGAGCTATAGTGTCGGCAGACAAGTCGCTTTCTCCACTCAATTTAAATGACGGAAATTTAAACTTGCTTCAAAAAATAAATTCTGACACAGCAAAGGAGGTAAGAATATCGGAAAAGACTTTACATAGCAGACATTATAAAGAACTTCTTAAGGATAACGTCGATAGGGTAGCATCGAGCAAATGGTTAACGTCCGGGGACATTTTCAGCGAAACAGAGGGATTTATGATCGCTATTCAAGATAAAGTAATCAAGACTAACAATTACAAAAAATACATAATGAAAGACGTCACAGTGGATGATAAATGTAGAAAATGTAATGTGAACGGCGAAATTGAACATATCGTATCTGGGTGCAAAATGCTTTGTTAAACAGATTATCTTCATAGGCATAACCAAGTTGCAAACATTATACATAAAACATTAGCCATAAAGTATAAACTTATCAACACAACCACTACGTATTACAAATACAAGCCTGAAAAGGTATTAGATAGTAAAGGCTACAGATTATATTACGACCGGGCAGTTATGACAGACCAAACCATACATCACAATAGACCGGATATTATATTTATTGACAAGAAGAAACAAGAAACGATTTTAATTGATGTTGCCGTCCCTTTATGCCACAATGTAGAGACAACTTGGCGGGAAAAGATAAACAGATATAAGGAATTATCTATTGAAATCAAAAGGTTGTGGAAGCAGAATAAGGTAACTGTTGTACCGTTAATTATATCAGAAAATGGCATTGTTCCTCGTAAACTGCATGACAGTATTAAACTAATTGGTCTCCAACCAAACATATACATCGAGATGCAAAAAGCAATAATTTTGAACACATGTAGGATAGTGCGAAAATTTTTGAACTAAGAAGAATGAAGACTTCAAGAAGTTCTCCATCCTGATGGTGGTTTTCGTGGTTTTCCACCGTACGATGAGTACAAATCGGCCACGACCGTACATAGCATCTACAGTTTGGTTAACAAAAAAAAATATGGATAATGATATATTTAATTAGTTCTAAGTAGATTTTAATAAGGTAAACACATGGAAATACTTGACATTTATGTCCGTACAACATGTTTATGCCGGTTTTGACCGAGTTTGTATGTATTGCAACAATAAAATGTTATTAAAAATAATAATAATAATAATAATAATAATAATAATAATAATAATAATAATAATAATAATAATAATAATAATAACAATAATAATAATAATAATAATAATAATAATAATAAATAATAATAATAATAATAATAATAATAATAATAATAATAATAATAAAAAAAATAATAAATAATAATAATAACTCTTGAAATTAATAAGAACATGATAATTATCTATAGAAATAATCAAATCAAAAGGACCCTCATTCATCATCATTAATTTAAATAGTTTAAAAGAAAAGACAGGAATAGTTGTCACTTGAATTAAAAATGCACTTATATATCGAGAACATATCAATCTTTAACTCTTGAAATTAATAAGAACATCATTATTATCTATAGAAATAATCAAATCAAAAGCAACTTAATTCATCATCATTTATTTAAATAACGAACACAGTTTAAAAGAAAAGATATAGGAATAGTTGTCACTTGAATTAAACATGCACTTATATATCGAGAATGACAGATGCAGGTGATGTGACAGAATAATTAGATAAACAGATAAACTGCGATCAATCCCTGAAAAAAAGTAAAAAAAAAACTACCCCGTCGTTGAACTAGAACGACGGTTCAGTCGTTTGGTGCGCGCGCTCCCATAAACATCCATGGACCTGTAATATATCTAGTTTCCTCCTTACCGTAATAACGAAGAACACTTTTTCAATGAACAATAGTTGTTTATTTACTTTAGTTTTAACACAATAAATAATTATGATTTAGCATTACTTAATAACTGCCGTAGCAAGTTCTCTTACCGAGGACCGTAGACCCCTCTCTCCCCTTGTTCACCGCCAACTACCTAATACCTACCGCCCCCTGGCCACACACCGCCCTCTGGCCACACACCGCCCTCTGGCCACACACCGGCCCGTGTAGTGTCCGCAGCTTCCACGGGCCTGTGTTCCTCCCGCCTCCTCCAACCCTTGCTCTGGGGTGAGAGCGGAGGATGCTACATTACAATGCTCCCCCAGATTTCATTACCTTTGAAACAAATAATGAAATCTTTACTGTAATGTCATAAACACTAATCACACAAACACTGAATCACCCTCTCTTAAAAATTACACACATAAACTATTAGTTAACATGAATAATGGATTCAACTCCATTTAAAAAATCACACACAAATGACGTATTAATATCAATAATCGGTATCACGAATGAATTTACGATCATACGTAAGTCCATTACACGGGTTCAACATATCGCTTTAAATTTATAATGTTATGGACACTCTTGTCCTTATCATTTTTGTCAATGAAACGATATGCGTTATGCCCTACCACATTCCCAATTATGAATGGGCTTTCATGCAAATTAAAAATCTTTTCAATTTCTCTGTCCAAGGCACTTGACACATGATTACTTTTCAATGACACCATTTCACCCACACCAAAAACGGTCGGCTTGCTGTTGTTGTCATGTCGCGCCTTCCGCCTCGCTGCGTTCGACGCCATCCTTTCGCTCGCCAACACAATCTTCCTGGTGTGAAGGTGTGACATCGCTGGCATTGCACGTGTTGGGTCTTCTCGGTAATCTGTTACCCTACCAGGAATATCTGAACAGATGGCAGAATGGTCGAGCAGCAGTTTTGACATTTGCAGTTTTTGTAACGAGTTGATGGCTGTGTTCACCCGTTCGGCGAACCCTCGGTCATTGTCTAGTTCGGCGCTACAGTGTAGGCTTATCCCCGAACATGGCCCGTCTTTCTGATTTGGTGGTCGAACTGTTACATGTTGACAATAGTATTCCTCCCACCCACGTATTGTTTTGGATTCAAAATTGAGCGTTTGGGTGTTATTTTCAAGCGTTATTTGGAGCGTGTTGTTTTTGAAGTTAATCTCGGCCGTAACAGATTGTAGCCAATCCGAGCCAATTATTAATTCGCGATGTAATTGAGGAACAATGAACATAGGCATCTCATACAACACGTGCTCTATCATAATAGGTAAGTATGTTTGTTTGTTCACTGTATGGGTTTTCTCATTGAACGCGCCCGTAACCAAAAGACTCTGGGCTGGTGAAAGCGGCAACTTTGGATCTAGTTTAATTAAATTCGACCAGAATTGTTCAGAAATACATGTAATTTCACTGCCTGTATCGAGCAATGCATTTATATGAATACCACAAACGCTTACATGTATCTCCGGTATCGTCTTCTGCGGCGTCTCGTCGACCGATACGCGCTCTTGTAAGAAGTCCTCTCGGAGGCTGCCCTGGTCGAACACTTCAATTGTTTGAACATTCCTTACGTGCAAGTTGTATTCATCCCTGGACGTGTGTGCAACCGGAAACAGCGTAGCATCCTGTCCGGTTAGGCGTCGTTTTCCCGTGTGGTCCTCTTCCGATGCCCTCTGTTCCGCCTCCACACGAGGCACGCCGTCCTCCGGTGCGTCCTGAAACGTGATGTTATTCACCCTCGGCCCACGGCTACTATCGGCGTCGGTGTTGCGGCGATATTCCTGAGTTCGAGGTTCCCTCCAATTCCCCGCGCTGTTCTGCTGCCGTGGTCCCGTCGCCGAGTACATGTTACCAGCTGCGGTAGCGCCTGCCTGGTATCGCGTGTAGTCTCCGGTGATGGCACCGCCGTAGCGTTGTCCTCTCTCGCGGTCTCGGCGTCGCAGCACTGCATCGTCCATGCCCCTCAGAAGCTTCAACATCGCCTCCGGCGTCGTAACGTGTGAGGCCAGTATAGTGTTCTCTACGTTCGATGGAAGCAGATGCGACATACGTCGCACGAACGTCGCGTCCGACATCGGTATCGAAATATATTTAATTTTGTACATCCATGATAAAAAAAATTCCGTCATTGTACCATGGTTTTTCTTGTCGTAATAGTCCTGTTGTAGTTTGTATATTACCGCGTCTTGTCGTTCCTCCGACCAGAACATATCTTTGAAGTCCGCCGCGAATGCGTCCCAGCACGGCCATGTCCGTTGGAACGCACCTCCCCAATCTTTTGCGACGCCCTCAAGCTGGCGCAGTGAAATGGCGAGCCACTGGTTCGCCGGTACCCCGAATGAAATAACGTGGAGTGCATGTCATTCAAAAATTCGATTGGGTTAACTGTTCCATCGTCACGGAACTTCGGGTAGACCGGTTGCAGACTCGGCTGCGTCGAATGTAGAAGTGGTGGTAGAATACTACTTACGGGAAATGTCTCATTTTGTTGTGGAGACGACGACTGGGTCGAGAATAGTCCCTGCTGTGCGCTCGCCTCCCGACGTGGAGACGTGTCTTGGTGTGGTAGAGACCGGCCGGCCACCTCTAACACGTTTAAGCGCTCCACCACGGATGATAGCTTGTCGTTCATCGCAGCCATCATCTCGCGCACTACGTTCGCTATTTGAGTGTCCACTCCGTCCCCATTGCTGACAGGACTGGGTTGCACCCGTCGTTTTAGCATTTTTGTGGATAGATAATATATTAGTCCATTACGAAATGTTCACGTTAAAAAAAACAAAAAAAAATTTTGTCACAAGCGAAAACAAACAGTCACAAAGCAAACAAAACACAGTCACAATTTACGTTGGGCGCCAATGTAATATATCTAGTTTCCTCCTTACCGTAATAACGAAGAACACTTTTTCAATGAACAATAGTTGTTTATTTACTTTAGTTTTAACACAATAAATAATTATGATTTAGCATTACTTAATAACTGCCGTAGCAAGTTCTCTTACCGAGGACCGTAGACCCCTCTCTCCCCTTGTTCACCGCCAACTACCTAATACCTACCGCCCCCTGGCCACACACCGCCCTCTGGCCACACACCGCCCTCTGGCCACACACCGGCCCGTGTAGTGTCCGCAGCTTCCACGGGCCTGTGTTCCTCCCGCCTCCTCCAACCCTTGCTCTGGGGTGAGAGCGGAGGATGCTACATTACAGACCTTGCACCTGTCTTACAACTGTTTTGTCGTTAGGTCCAGTCCCAAACTTTCTGTCGTGTCGTATCTGTGCGCGCACCCTCTACTACAACCATGTATCTCGCATCTACGACAAAACTGTCGTTCGCCAAAAAGTTGGATGTGCGCACCCTCACTAGCGACAATGAGAGCTCTCGTAATCCATAACATGCGTTGGTGGGGTGCTACATACATGTAAATACAGCAGAACAATTAAATATTCACTATTCCATTAATCTGCAAGAGCGGACCGAAAGGAGTTGCAGCAAGTAAAACTAAGCTGTGCTCACTCACCAGGTCTCATACAATATTCACTCCAGACCCAATTTGCATTATAACTTAACAACGTGTACGGAACATACCGGCCCTACGTAACCTACCAGGGGTGACCAGACAGTGATGACAGCTCTCAGCAACCAGTATACATTATAACAACGTGTACGGAACATACCGGCCCTACGTAACCTACCAGGGGTGACCAGACAGTGATGACAGCTCTCAGCAACCAGTATACATTATAATAACGTGTACGGAACATACCGGCCCTACGTAACCTCCCAGGGGTGACCAGACAGTGATGACAGCTCTCAGCAACCAGTATACATTATAACAACGTGTACGGAACATACCGGCCCTACGTAACCTCCCAGGGGTGACCAGACAGTGATGACAGCTCTCAGCAACCAGTATACATTATAACAACGTGTACGGAACATACCGGCCCTACGTAACCTACCAAGGGTGACCAGACAGTGATGACAGCTCTCAGCAACCAGTATACATTATAATAACGTGTACGGAACATACCGGCCCTACGTAACCTCCCAGGGGTGACCAGACAGTGATGACAGCTCTCAGCAACCAGTATACATTATAACAACGTGTACGGTACATACCGGCCCTACGTTACCTACCAGGGGTGACCACACAGTGATGATAGCTCTCAGCAACCAGTATACATTATAACAACGTGTACGGAACATACCGGCCCTACGTAACCTCCCAGGGGTGACCAGACCGTGATGACAGCTCTCAGCAACCAGTATACATTATAACAACGTGTACGGAACATACCGGCCCTACGTAACCTACCAGGGGTGACCAGACAGTGATGACAGCTCTCAGCAACCAGTATACATTATAACAACGTGTACGGAACATACCGGCCCTACGTAACCTACCAGGGGTGACCAGACAGTGATGACAGCTCTCAGCAACCAGTATACATTATAACAACGTGTACGGAACATACCGGCCCTACGTAACCTCTCAGGGGTGACCAGACAGTGATGACAGCTCTCAGCAACCAGTATACATTATAACAACGTGTACGGAACATACCGGCCCTACGTAACCTACCAGGGGTGACCAGACAGTGATGATAGCTCTCAGCAACCAGTATACATTATAACAACGTGTACGGAACATACCGGCCCTACGTAACCTCTCAGGGGTGACCAGACAGTGATGACAGCTATCAGCAACCAGTATACATTATAACAACGTGTACGGAACATACCGGCCCTACGTAACCTCTCAGGGGTGACCAGACCGTGATGACAGCTCTCAGCAACCAGTATACATTACAACAACGTGTACGGAACATACCGGCCCTACGTAACCTCCCAGGGGTGACCAGACAGTGATGACAGCTCTCAGCAACCAGTATACATTATAACAACGTGTACGGAACATACCGGCCCTACGTAACCTCTCAGGGGTGACCAGACAGTGATGACAGCTCTCAGCAACCAGTATACATTACAACAACGTGTACGGAACATACCGGCCCTACGTAACCTCTCAGGGGTGACCAGACCGTGATGACAGCTCTCAGCAACCAGTATACATTATAACAACGTGTACGGAACATACCGGCCCTACGTAACCTCCCAGGGGTGACCAGACAGTGATGACAGCTCTCTGCAACCAGTATACATTATAACAACGTGTACGGAACATACCGGCCCTACGTAACCTACCAGGGGTGACCACACAGTGATGACAGCTCTCAGCAACCAGTATACATTATAACAACGTGTACGGAACATACCGGCCCTACGTAACCTACCAGGGGTGACCACACAGTGATGACAGCTCTCAGCAACCAGTATACATTATAACAACGTGTACGGAACATACCGGCCCTACGTAAGCTACCAGGGGTGACCAGACAGTGATGAAAGCTCTCAGCAACCAGTATACATTATTACAACGTGTACGGAACATACCGGCCCTACGTAACCTCCCAGGGGTGACCAGACAGTGATGAAAGCTCTCAGCAACCAGTATACATTATAACAACGTGTACGGAACATACCGGCCCTTTGTAACCTACCAGGGGTGACCAGACAGTGATGACAGCTCTCAGCAACCAGTATACATTATAACAACGTGTACGGAACATACCGGCCCTTTGTAACCTCCCAGGGGTGACCAGACAGTGATGACAGCTCTCAGCAACCAGTATACATTATAACAACGTGTACGGAACATACCGGCCCTACGTAACCTACCAGGGGTGACCAGACAGTGATGACAGCTCTCAGCAACCAGTATACATTATAACAACGTGTACGGAACATACCGGCCCTACGTAACCTACAAGGGGTGACCAGACAGTGATGATAGCTCTCAGCAACCAGTATACATTATAACAACGTGTACGGAACATACCGGCCCTACGTAACCTCTCAGGGGTGACCAAACAGTGATGACAGCTCTCAGCAACCAGTATACATTATAACAACGTGTACGGAACATACCGGCCCTACGTAACCTCCCAGGGGTGACCAGACAGTGATGACAGCTCTCAGCAACCAGTATACATTATAATAACGTGTACGGAACATACCGGCCCTACGTAACCTCTCAGGGGTGACCAGACCGTGATGACAGCTCTCAGCAACCAGTATACATTATAACAACGTGTACGGAACATACCGGCCCTACGTAACCTCTCTGGCGTGACCAGACCGTGATGACAGCTCTCAGCAACCAGTATACATTATAACAACGTGTACGGAACATACCGGCCCTACGTTACCTCCCAGGGGTGACCAGACAGTGATGACAGCTCTCAGCAACCAGTATACATTATAACAACGTGTACGGAACATACCGGCCCTACGTAACCTCCCAGGGGTGACCAGACAGTGATGACAGCTCTCAGCAACCAGTATACATTATAACAACGTGTACGGAACATACCGGCCCTACGTAACCTCTCAGGGGTGACCAGACAGTGATGACAGCTCTCAGCAACCAGTATACATTATAACAACGTGTACGGAACATACCGGCCCTACGTAACCTACAAGGGGTGACCAGACAGTGATGACAGCTCTCAGCAACCAGTATACATTATAACAACGTGTACAGAACATACCGGCCCTACGTAACCTACCAGGGGTGACCAGACAGTGATGACAGCTCTCAGCAACCAGTATACATTATAACAACGTGTACAGAACATACCGGCCCTACGTAACCTCTCAGGGGTGACCAGACAGTGATGACAGCTCTCAGCAACCAGTATACATTATAACAACGTGTACGGAACATACTGGCCCTACGTAACCTACCAAGGGTGACCAGACAGTGATGACAGCTCTCAGCAACCAGTATACATTATAACAACGTGTACGGAACCTACTGGCCCTACGTAACCTACCAAGGGTGACCAGACAGTGATGACAGCTCTCAGCAAAAAATATACATTATAACAACGTGTACGGAACATACCGACCCTACGTAACCTACCAGGGGTGACCAGACAGTGATGATAGCTCTCAGCAACCAGTATACATTATAACAACGTGTACGGAACATACCGGCCCTACGTAACCTCCCAGGGGTGACCAGACAGTGATGACAGCTCTCAGCAACCAGTATACATTATAACAACGTGTACGGAACATACCGGCCCTACGTAACCTCTCAGGGGTGACCAGACAGTGATGACAGCTCTCAGCAACCAGTATACATTATAACAACGTGTACGGAACATACCGGCCCTACGTAACCTCTCAGGGGTGACCAGACAGTGATGACAGCTCTCTGCAACCAGTATACATTATAACAACGTGTACGGAACATACCGGCCCTACGTAACCTACCAGGGGTGACCAGACAGTGATGACAGCTCTCAGCAACCAGTATACATTATAACAACGTGTACGGAACATACCGGCCCTACGTAACCTACCAGGGGTGACCAGACAGTGATGACAGCTCTCAGCAACCAGTATACATTATAACAACGTGTACGGAACATACCGGCCCTACGTAACCTCCCAGGGGTGACCAGACAGTGATGACAGCTCTCAGCAACCAATATACATTATAACAACGTGTACGGAACATACCGGCCCTACGTAACCTCTCAGGGGTGACCAGACCGTGATGACAGCTCTCAGCAACCAGTATACATTATAACAACGTGTACGGAACATACCGGCCCTACGTAACCTACCAGGGGTGACCAGACAGTGATGACAGCTCTCTGCAACCAGTATACATTATAACAACGTGTACGGAACATACCGGCCCTACGTAACCTCCCAGGGGTGACCAGACCGTGATGACAGCTCTCAGCAACCAGTATACATTATAACAACGTGTACGGAACATACCGGCCCTACGTAACCTCCCAGGGGTGACCAGACAGTGATGACAGCTCTCTGCAACCAGTATACATTATAACAACGTGTACGGAACATACCGGCCCTACGTAACCTCCCAGGGGTGACCAGACAGTGATGACAGCTCTCAGCAACCAGTATACATTATAACAACGTGTACGGAACATACCGGCCCTACGTAACCTACCAGGGGTGACCAGACAGTGATGACAGCTCTCAGCAACCAGTATACATTATAACAACGTGTACGGAACATACCGGCCCTACGTAACCTCTCAGGGGTGACCAGACCGTGATGACAGCTCTCAGCAAACAGTATACATTATAACAACGTGTACGGAACATACCGACCCTACGTAACCTACCAGGGGTGACCAGACAGTGATGATAGCTCTCAGCAACCAGTATACATTATAACAACGTGTACGGAACATACCGGCCCTACGTTACCTCCCAGGGGTGACCAGACAGTGATGACAGCTCTCGGCAACCAGTATACATTATAACAACGTGTACGGAACAAACCGGCCCTACGTTACCTCCCAGGGGTGACCAGACAGTGATGACAGCTCTCTGCAACCAGTATACATTATAACAACGTGTACGGAACATACCGGCCCTACGTTACCTCCCAGGGGTGACCAGACAGTGATGACAGCTCTCAGCAACCAGTATACATTATTGCAACGTGTACGGAACATACCGGCCCTACGTAACCTCCCAGGGGTGACCAGACAGTGATGACAGCTCTCAGCAACCAGTATACATTATTGCAACGTGAACGGAACATACCGGCCCTACGTTACCTCCCAGGGGTGACCAGACAGTGATGACAGCTCTCAGCAACCAGTATACATTATTACAACGTGTACGGAACATGCCGGCCCTACGTTACCTCCCAGGGGTGACCAGACAGTGATGACAGCTCTCAGCAACCAGTATACATTATAACAACGTGTACGGAACATACCGGCCCTACGTAACCTCCCAGGGGTGACCAGACAGTGATGACAGCTCTCGGCAACCAGTATACATTATAACAACGTGTACGGAACATACCGGCCCTACGTAACCTCCCAGGGGTGACCAGACAGTGTTGACAGCTCTCAGCAACCAGTATACATTATAACAACGTGTACGGAACATACCGGCCCTACGTTACCTCTCAGGGGTGACCAAACAGTGATGACAGCTCTCAGCAACCAGTATACATTATAACAACGTGTACGGAACATACCGGCCCTACGTTACCTCTCAGGGGTGACCAGACCGTGATGACAGCTCTCAGCAACCAGTGTACATTATAACAACGTGTACGGAACATACCGGACCTACGTAACCATCCAGGGGTGACCAGACAGTGATGACAGCTCTCTGCAACCAGTATACATTATAATAACGTGTACGGAACATACCGGCCCTACGTAACCTCCCAGGGGTGACCAGACAGTGATGAAAGCTCTCAGCAACCAGTATACATTATAACAACGTGTACGGAACATACCGGCCCTACGTTACCTCCCAGGGGTGACCAGACAGTGATGACAGCTCTCAGCAACCAGTATACATTATTGCAACGTGTACGGAACATACCGGCCCTACGTTACCTCCCAGGGGTGACCAGACAGTGATGACAGCTCTCAGCAACCAGTATACATTATAACAACGTGTACGGAACATACCGGCCCTACGTTACCTCTCAGGGGTGACCAAACAGTGATGACAGCTCTCAGCAACCAGTATACATTATAACAACGTGTACGGAACATACCGGCCCTACGTTACCTCTCAGGGGTGACCAGACCGTGATGACAGCTCTCAGCAACCAGTGTACATTATAACAACGTGTACGGAACATACCGGCCCTACGTAACCTCCCAGGGGTGACCAGACAGTGATGATAGCTCTCAGCAACCAGTATACATTATTGCAACGTGTACGGAACATACCGGCCCTCGTAACCTCTCAGGGGTGACCAGACAGTGATGATAGCTCTCAGCAACCAGTATACATTATTGCAACGTGTACGGAACATACCGGCCCTACGTTACCTACCAGGGGTGACCAGACAGTGATGACAGCTCTCAGCAAACAGTATACATTATAACAACGTGTACGGAACATACCGGCCCTACGTAACCTACCAGGGGTGACCACACAGTGATGACAGCTCTCAGCAACCAGTATACATTATTGCAACGTGTACGGAACATACCGGCCCTACGTAACCTCTCAGGGGTGACCAGACAGTGATGACAGCTCTCAGCAACCAGTATACATTATTGCAACGTGTACGGAACATACCGGCCCTAGGTTACCTCCCAGGGGTGACCAGACAGTGATGATAGCTCTCAGCAACCAGTATACATTATAACAACGTGTACGGAACATACCGGCCCTACGTTACCTACCAGGGGTGACCAGACAGTGATGACAGCTCTCAGCAACCAGTATACATTATAACAACGTGTATGGAACATACCGGCCCTACGTAACCTCCCAGGGGTGACCAGACAGTGATGACAGCTCTCAGCAACCAGTATACATTATAACAACGTGTACGGAACATACCGGCCCTACGTAACCTCCCAGGGGTGACCAGACAGTGATGACAGCTCTCAGCAACCAGTATACATTATAACAACGTGTACGGAACATACCGGCCCTACGTAACCTCCCAGGGGTGACCAGACAGTGATGACAGCTCTCAGCAACCAGTATACATTATAACAACGTGTACGGAACATACCGGCCCTACGTAACCTACCAGGGGTGACCAGACAGTGATGACAGCTCTCTGCAACCAGTATACATTATAACAACGTGTACGGAACATACCGGCCCTACGTTACCTACCAGGGGTGACCAGACAGTGATGAAAGCTCTCAGCAACCAGTATACATTATAACAACGTGTACGGAACATACCGGCCCTACGTAACCTCTCAGGGGTGACCAGACAGTGATGACAGCTCTCAGCAACCAGTATACATTATAACAACGTGTACGGAACATACCGACCCTACGTAACCTCTCAGGGGTGACCAGACAGTGATGACAGCTCTCAGCAACCAGTATACATTATAACAACGTGTACGGAACATACCGGCCCTACGTAACCTACCAGGGGTGACCAGACAGTGATGATAGCTCTCAGCAACCAGTATACATTATAACAACGTGTACGGAACATACCGGCCCTTTGTAACCTACCGGGGGTGACCAGACAGTGATGACAGCTCTCAGCAACCAGTATACATTATAACAACGTGTACGGAACATACCGGCCCTACGTAACCTCTCAGGGGTGACCAGACAGTGATGACAGCTCTCAGCAACCAGTATACATTATAACAACGTGTACGGAACATACCGGCCCTACGTAACCTCCCAGGGGTGACCAGACAGTGATGACAGCTCTCAGCAACCAGTATACATTATAACAACGTGTACGGAACATACCGGCCCTACGTAACCTCCCAGGGGTGACCAGACAGTGATGACAGCTCTCAGCAACCAGTATACATTACAACAACGTGTACGGAACATACCGGCCCTACGTAACCTACCAGGGGTGACCAGACAGTGATGAAAGCTCTCAGCTACCAGTATACATTATAACAACGTGTACGGAACATACCGGCCCTACGTAACCTCCCAGGGGTGACCAGACAGTGATGACAGCTCTCAGCAACCAGTATACATTATAACAACGTGTACGGAACATACCGGCCCTACGTAACCTCCCAGGGGCGACCAGACCGTGATGACAGCTCTCAGCAACCAGTATACATTACAACAACGTGTACGGAACATACCGACCCTACGTAACCTACCAGGGGTGACCAGACAGTGATGACAGCTCTCAGCAACCAGTATACATTATAACAACGTGTACGGAACATACCGGCCCTACGTAACCTACCAGGGGTGACCAGACAGTGATGAAAGCTCTCAGCAACCAGTATACATTATAACAACGTGTACGGAACATACCGGCCCTACGTAACCTCCCAGGGGTGACCAGACAGTGATGACAGCTCTCAGCAACCAGTATACATTATAACAACGTGTACGGAACATACCGGCCCTACGTAACCTCCCAGGGGTGACCAGACAGTGATGACAGCTCTCAGCAACCAGTATACATTATAACAACGTGTACGGAACATACCGGCCCTACGTAACCTACCAGGGGTGACCAGACAGTGATGACAGCTCTCAGCAACCAGTATACATTATAACAACGTGTACGGAACATACCGGCCCTACGTAACCTCCCAGGGGTGACCAGACAGTGATGACAGCTCTCAGCAACCAGTATACATTATAACAACGTGTACGGAACATACCGGCCCTACGTAACCTACCAGGGGTGACCAGACAGTGATGACAGCTCTCAGCAACCAGTATACATTATAACAACGTGTACGGAACATACCGGCCCTACGTAACCTACCAGGGGTGACCAGACAGTGATGACAGCTCTCAGCAACCAGTATACATTATTACAACGTGTACGGAACATACCGGCCCTACGTAACCTACCAGGGGTGACCAGACAGTGATGACAGCTCTCAGCAACCAGTATACATTATAACAACGTGTATGGAACATACCGGCCCTACGTAACCTCCCAGGGGTGACCAGACAGTGATGACAGCTCTCAGCAACCAGTATACATTATAACAACGTGTACGGAACATACCGGCCCTACGTAACCTACCAGGGGTGACCAGACAGTGATGACAGCTCTCAGCAACCAGTATACATTATTACAACGTGTACGGAACATACCGGCCCTACGTAACCTCCCAGGGGTGACCAGACAGTGATGACAGCTCTCAGCAACCAGTATACATTATAACAACGTGTACGGAACATACCGGCCCTACGTAACCTACCAGGGGTGACCAGACAGTGATGACAGCTC
Organism: Isoperla grammatica; assembly: GCA_945910005.1. Lineage (NCBI taxonomy): Eukaryota > Metazoa > Arthropoda > Insecta > Plecoptera > Perlodidae > Isoperla > Isoperla grammatica. The sequence goes on from OX246738.1 coordinate 80,147,387, forward strand.
TCAGCAACCAGTATACATTATAACAACGTGTACGGAACATACCGGCCCTACGTAACCTACCAGGGGGACCAGACAGTGATGACAGCTCTCAGCAACCAGTATACATTATAATAACGTGTACGGAACATACCGGCCCTACGTTACCTCCCAGGGGCGACCACACAGTGATGACAGCTCTCAGCAACCAGTATACATTATAACAACGTGTACGGAACATACCGGCCCTACGTAACCTACCAGGGCGACCAGACAGTGATGACAGCTCTCAGCAACCAGTATACATTATAACAACGTGTACGGAACATACCGGCCCTACGTAACCTACCAGGGGTGACCAGACAGTGATGACAGCTCTCAGCAACCAGTATACATTATAACAACGTGTACGGAACATACCGGCCCTACGTAACCTCCCAGGGGTGACCAGACAGTGATGACAGCTCTCAGCAACCAGTATACATTATAACAACGTGTACGGAACATACCGGCCCTACGTAACCTCACAGGGGTGACCAAACAGTGATGACAGCTCTCAGCAACCAGTATACATTATAACAACGTGTACGGAACATACCGGCCCTACGTAACCTCTCAGGGGTGACCAGACAGTGATGACAGCTCTCAGCAACCAGTATACATTATAACAACGTGTACGGAACATACCGGCCCTACGTAACCTCTCAGGGGTGACCAGACAGTGATGACAGCTCTCAGCAACCAGTATACATTATAACAACGTGTACGGAACATACCGGCCCTACGTTACCTACCAGGGGTGACCAGACAGTGATGACAGCTCTCAGCAACCAGTATACATTATAACAACGTGTACGGAACATACCGGCCCTACGTAACCTCTCAGGGGTGACCAGACAGTGATGACAGCTCTCAGCAACCAGTATACATTATAACAACGTGTACGGAACATACCGGCCCTACGTAACCTCTCAGGGGTGACCAGACAGTGATGACAGCTCTCAGCAACCAGTATACATTATAACAACGTGTACGGAACATACCGGCCCTACGTAACCTCTCAGGGGTGACCAGACAGTGATGACAGCTCTCAGCAACCAGTATACATTATAACAACGTGTACGGAACATACCGGCCCTACGTAACCTCTCAGGGGTGACCAGACAGTGATGACAGCTCTCAGCAACCAGTATACATTATAACAACGTGTACGGAACATACCGGCCCTACGTAACCTCTCAGGGGTGACCAGACAGTGATGACAGCTCTCAGCAACCAGTATACATTATAACAACGTGTACGGAACATACCGGCCCTACGTAACCTCCCAGGGGTGACCAGACAGTGATGACAGCTCTCAGCAAGCAGTATACATTATAACAACGTGTACGGAACATACCGGCCCTACGTAACCTCTCAGGGGTGACCAGACAGTGATGACAGCTCTCAGCAACCAGTATACATTATAACAACGTGTACGGAACATACCGGCCCTACGTAACCTCTCAGGGGTGACCAGACAGTGATGACAGCTCTCAGCAACCAGTATACATTATAACAACGTGTACGGAACATAACGGCCCTACGTAACCTCTCAGGGGTGACCAGACCGTGATGACAGCTCTCAGCAACCAGTTTACATTATAACAACGTGTACGGAACATACCGGCCCTACTTACACTCCCAGGGGCGACCACACAGTGATGACAGCTCTCAGCAACCAGTATACATTATAACAACGTGTACGGAACATACCGGCCCTACGTAACCTACCAGGGGCGACCACACAGTGATGACAGCTCTTAACAACTAATGTATTAGTCATTACTACCTGTTCATAAATAAAACTCATGTTGAAGACGAGATATGTTTGTATCGTCCGCAGTAGCGGTGTAGTCTACGCGCGGAGCTTACGGAGAAGGGTTTTCTGAAGTCTCGCGAAATTTTATGGTAACATACTTGAGATGCTTGAGATGATTCGGCTTCACTATTTTTGCAACGATGATAATTGAGACGATATTTGGGTGCAGTTGTATGAAGAACCACGATGTGGTTTCGTAATAGCTAACACTGCATTTAAAATGTTGTAACTAGTTTAATAGTTATAATAGTTTTGCTATGGGAATAAACCAAATCATTAATTTGTTAGGATTAAAATGTTAAATACCTAGTTTGAATCCAGTATTTACGAAACATTTTATTTCGAGGACAATAATCCCGTTTTAAATATTGTGTAGCATGCTCAATGTAAACTGATTAATTAGGAACCTTTTCCGGAGAGAATTCGCAAAAAGAAATGTCTCGTGTATTGATTGCGTTAGCCTCGTCCCCACGTTACCTGAACGTAAGATTCCGGAACATGCTATGGTGATAAGACTTTGTTGGTGAGGGGGGGGGGGGGGGGGGGATAGGCAGGCACAGCGCTCGCAAGCAACGCAACGCGAAACACGTTCTCGCTTCGATCGAGATTTATGGTGTGAACTCGAGCGTCAATAATGTATAAGGGGAGTACCAGAAGTTACTTCCTTGTTGTGGTTCACTGGACTTGGACGTAGACTACTCGAATCTACGCCGAGTATACATTTCAAGTCATTCGTTTTTAGTGCGTTAGTTTGGAATTGAGTACATTGACCTATTCGACACATCATGATTTAATCACAAGTCTCAGTATCAAGATATTTTGCGGATTAACCTCTCAATAAGACTTTATTTCATTTGAGGTTAATTGTTTCTCTCTTCTGTCGGTGCTGTTATAAGATTTATTAATGTCTGCCGTTTGAGCTAGAACCTGAAATTTAAATTAAAAAGGCTTGGTTAATTAGAAGTTCTATATCTTTCAGTCTCTGCGACGTAATTAAACTTCCAACTCCCCAAATCCGATACGCTTGGTAGCTGTAGAACAACTCTACATTACTCTACTCTCTCCGCGGGGCCTACTTAAGTCTACTCTACAGTGATACGAGAGTACATTATAGTTACGGCGAGTACGGCGAGCGAAGGAACCTCGTAACGTTACATCCATCACTCACTGGCTATACCGGTTGAGGTGGGTCCCTCCTGGAGGCATTAAGGCCTACTTGAGTCTACTCTACAGTGATACGAGAGTACATTATAGTTACGGCGAGTACGGCGAGCGAAGGAACCTCGTAACGTTACATCCATCACTCACTGGCTATACCGGTTGAGGTGGGTCCCTCATGGAGGCATTAAGGCCTACTTGAGTCTACTCTACAGTGATACGAGAGTACATTATAGTTACGGCGAGTACGGCGAGCGAAGGAACCTCGTAACGTTACATCCATCACTCACTGGCTATACCGGTTGAGGTGGGTCCCTCCTGGAGGCATTAAGGCCTACTTGAGTCTACTCTACAGTGATACGAGAGTACATTATAGTTACGGCGAGTACGGCGAGCGAAGGAACCTCGTAACGTTACATCCATCACTCACTGGCTATACCGGTTGAGGTGGGTCCCTCCTGGAGGCATTAAGGCCTACTTGCGTCTACTCTACAGTGATACGAGAGTACATTATAGTTACGGCGAGTACGGCGAGCAAAGGAACCTCGTAACGTTACATCCATCACTCACTGGCTATACCGGTTGAGGTGGGTCCCTCCTGGAGGCATTAAGGCCTACTTGAGTTTACTCTACAGTGATACGAGAGTACATTATAGTTACGGCGAGTACGGCGAGCAAAGGAACCTCGTAACGTTACATCCATCACTCACTGGCTATACCGGTAGAGGTAGGTCCCTCCTGGAGGCATTAAGGCCTACTTGAGTCTACTCTACAGTGATACGAGGGTACATTATAGTTACGGCGAGTACGGCGAGCGAAGGAACCTCGTAACGTTACATCCATCACTCACTGGCTATACCGGTTGAGGTGGGTCCCTCCTGGAGGCATTAAGGCCTACTTGAGTCTACTCTACAGTGATACGAGAGTACATTATAGTTACGGCGAGTACGGCGAGCAAAGGAACCTCGTAACGTTACATCCATCACTCACTGGCTATACCGGTTGAGGTGGGTCCCTCCTGGAGGCATTAAGGCCTACTTGAGTCTACTCTACAGTGATACAAGGGTACATTATAGTTACGGCGAGTACGGCGAGCGAAGGAACCTCGTAACGTTACATCCATCACTCACTGGCTATACCGGTTGAGGTGGGTCCCTCCTGGAGGCATTAAGGCCTACTTGAGTCTACTCTACAGTGATACAAGGGTACATTATAGTTACGGCGAGTACGGCGAGCAAAGGAACCTCGTAACGTTACATCCATCACTCACTGGCTATACCGGTTGAGGTGGGTCCCTCCTGGAGGCATTAAGGCCTACTTGAGTCTACTCTACAGTGATACAAGGGTACATTATAGTTACGGCGAGTACGGCGAGCGAAGGAACCTCGTAACGTTACATCCATCACTCACTGGCTATACCGGTTGAGGTGGGTCCCTCCTGGAGGCATTAAGGCCTACTTGAGTTTACTCTACAGTGATACGAGAGTACATTATAGTTACGGCGAGTACGGCGAGTACATTATACACATTATATAAGGAACCTCGTAACGTTACATCCATCACTCACTGGCTATACCGGTTGAGGTGGGTCCCTCCTGGAGGCATTAAGGCCTACTTGAGTCTACTCTACAGTGATACGAGGGTACATTATAGTTACGGCGAGTACGGCGAGCGAAGGAACCTCGTAACGTTACATCCATCACTCACTGGCTATACCGGTTGAGGTGGGTCCCTCCTGGAGGCATTAAGGCCTACTTGAGTTTACTCTACAGTGATACGAGAGTACATTATAGTTACGGCGAGTACGGCGAGCGAAGGAACCTCGTAACGTTACATCCATCACTCACTGGCTATACCGGTTGAGGTGGGTCCCTCCTGGAGGCATTAAGGCCTACTTGAGTCTACTCTACAGTGATACGAGAGCACATTATATAAGGAACCTCGTAACGTTACATCCATCACTCACTGGCTATACCGGTTGAGGTGGGTCCCTCATGGAGGCATTAAGGCCTACTTGAGCCTACTCTACAGTGATACGAGAGTACGTTATAGTTACGGCGAGTACGGCGAGCAAAGGAACCTCGTAACGTTACATCCATCACTCACTGGCTATACCGGTTGAGGTGGGTCCCTCCTGGAGGCATTAAGGCCTACTTGAGTCTACTCTACAGTGATACGAGAGTACATTATAGTTACGGCGAGTACGGCGAGCAAAGGAACCTCGTAACGTTACATCCATCACTCACTGGCTATACCGGTTGAGGTGGGTCCCTCATGGAGGCATTAAGGCCTACTTGAGTCTACTCTACAGTGATACGAGAGTACATAATAGTTACGGCGAGTACGGCGAGCAAAGGAACCTCGTAACGTTACATCCATCACTCACTGGCTATACCGGTTGAGGTGGGTCCCTCCTGGAGGCATTAAGGCCTACTTGAGTCTACTCTACAGTGATACGAGAGTACATTATAGTTACGGCGAGTACGGCGAGCGAAGGAACCTCGTAACGTTACATCCATCACTCACTGGCTATACCGGTTGAGGTGGGTCCCTCCTGGAGGCATTAAGGCCTACTTGAGTCTACTCTACAGTGATACGAGAGTACATAATAGTTACGGCGAGTACGGCGAGCGAAGGAACCTCGTAACGTTACATCCATCACTCACTGGCTATACCGGTTGAGGTGGGTCCCTCCTGGAGGCATTAAGGCCTACTTGAGTCTACTCTACAGTGATACGAGAGTACATTATAGTTACGGCGAGTACGGCGAGCGAAGGAACCTCGTAACGTTACATCCATCACTCACTGGCTATACCGGTTGAGGTGGGTCCCTCCTGGAGGCATTAAGGCCTACTTGAGTCTACTCTACAGTGATACGAGAGTACATAATAGTTACGGCGAGTACGGCGAGCAAAGGAACCTCGTAACGTTACATCCATCACTCACTGGCTATACCGGTTGAGGTGGGTCCCTCCTGGAGGCATTAAGGCCTACTTGAGCCTACTCTACAGTGATACGAGAGTACATTATAGTTACGGCGAGTACGGCGAGCGAAGGAACCTCGTAACGTTACATCCATCACTCACTGGCTATACCGGTTGAGGTGGGTCCCTCCTGGAGGCATTAAGGCCTACTTGAGTCTACTCTACAGTGATACGAGAGTACATAATAGTTACGGCGAGTACGGCGAGCGAAGGAACCTCGTAACGTTACATCCATCACTCACTGGCTATACCGGTTGAGGTGGGTCCCTCCTGGAGGCATTAAGGCCTACTTGCGTCTACTCTACAGTGATACGAGAGTACATAATAGTTACGGCGAGTACGGCGAGCGAAGGAACCTCGTAACGTTACATCCATCACTCACTGGCTATACCGGTTGAGGTGGGTCCCTCCTGGAGGCATTAAGGCCTACTTGAGTCTACTCTACAGTGATACGAGAGTACATTATAGTTACGGCGAGTACGGCGAGCAAAGGAACCTCGTAACGTTACATCCATCACTCACTGGCTATACCGGTTGAGGTGGGTCCCTCCTGGAGGCATTAAGGCCTACTTAAGTCTACTCTACAGTGATACGAGAGTACGTTATAGTTACGGCGAGTACGGCGAGCAAAGGAACCTCGTAACGTTACATCCATCACTCACTGGCTATACCGAGGTGGGTCCCTCCTGGAGGCATTAAGGCCTACTTGAGTCTACTCTACAGTGATACGAGAGTACATTATAGTTACGGCGAGTACGGCGAGCAAAGGAACCTCGTAACGTTACATCCATCACTCACTGGCTATACCGGTTGAGGTGGGTCCCTCCTGGAGGCATTAAGGCCTACTTGAGTCTACTCTACAGTGATACGAGAGTACATTATAGTTACGGCGAGTACGGCAAGCGAAGGAACCTCGTAACGTTACATCCATCACTCACTGGCTATACCGGTTGAGGTGGGTCCCTCCTGGAGGCATTAAGGCCTACTAGAGTCTACTCTACAGTGATACGAGAGTACATTATAGTTACGGCGAGTACGGCGAGCGAAGGAACCTCGTAACGTTACATCCATCACTCACTGGCTATACCGGTTGAGGTGGGTCCCTCCTGGAGGCATTAAGGCCTACTTGAGTCTACTCTACAGTGATACGAGAGTACATTATAGTTACGGCGAGTACGGCAAGCGAAGGAACCTCGTAACGTTACATCCATCACTCACTGGCTATACCGGTTGAGGTGGGTCCCTCATGGAGGCATTAAGGCCTACTAGAGTCTACTCTACAGTGATACGAGAGTACATTATATGTTACGGCGAGTACGGCAAGCGAAGGAACCTCGTAACGTTACATCCATCACTCACTGGCTATACCGGTTGAGGTGGGTCCCTCATGGAGGCATTAAGGCCTACTTGAGTCTACTCTACAGTGATACAAGGGTACATTATAGTTACGGCGAGTACGGCGAGCAAAGGAACCTCGTAACGTTACATCCATCACTCACTGGCTATACCGGTTGAGGTGGGTCCCTCCTGGAGGCATTAAGGCCTACTTGAGTTTACTCTACAGTGATACGAGAGTACATTATAGTTACGGCGAGTACGGCGAGCAAAGGAACCTCGTAACGTTACATCCATCACTCACTGGCTATACCGGGTGAGGTGGGTCCCTCCTGGAGGCATTAAGGCCTACTTGAGTCTACTCTACAGTGATACGAGAGTACATTATATTTACGGCGAGTACGGCGAGTACATTATACACATTATATAAGGAACCTCGTAACGTTACATCCATCATTTACTGGCTATACCGGGTGAGGTGGGTCCCTCCTGGAGGCATTAAGGCCTTCTTGAGTCTACTCTACAGTGATACGAGAGTACATTATAGTTACGGCGAGTACGGCGAATACATTATACACATTATATAAGGAACCTCGTAACGTTACATCCATCACTCACTGGCTATACCGGGTGAGCTGGGTCCCTCCTCGTGGTGACCGGACTGTTTTCTGCGAAAGGGGCTCTCGTTCACCTCTTTGTTCATTCATTTATTCATCTCTCGTGGTCTTCATCATTTTGCTTCTCTCTATTTCATCACTTATTCATAATTACCGGCCCTCTTTGCGAGGCAAACATCTGCCTACCCCCCCCCCCCCCCCCCCATCTTCCTCTGAAACCCCTGAACTCTCCAAACCTCTCTTATTTTGGATTTCTTCAGTACGTCCGAGCAATATGCAAAGGATCTGATTCGGCCGACGAAATATTATGACCTAGCTGCAAGTTGAGTACGTCGAAAACCTCAAATAACAATACAAAAACCCGCATCACACAACTTGACGCTCATTGCGCCCGTTAGAGGGCTTGACGAACATGCACGGACTCTTCGCGTTCCCTAATGTGCCTTATATTGTTTCACCTGCAGATCACTTCGGTCAATGGCCATATTATTCATTCGCCTGCAACTATTTCACTTAAATATGTTACAAGTTGTATTGATTATTGGTACGTGATGCGTGCATAGAAGGCCGCCATTAGCCATTTCAGAGCCTACTATTACTAGGTTCTGCGGAAAATTAACATCTATTTAAAAAAAAGTCTAAAACAACAAATCTATACATTTTCCATGTATTAGTTCAATAAGTTACTGTTAAATGGATGAGTGTTTTAGAAACTGGTAGACTTGCCAGTCCATGACTTCATTCAAACTTCAGTGAACTACGTTTACTTGATTTCACCCGTTGTCTCCAATCCACACACCGCACGTGTCTATAATAAGTACTATTGGTGTATTCGTTCGGGTTGAACTAGTACGCGTGCGCCAACCTGTGCAATAATAGGATGACTGTTCGTTTGTCCTGCGATCACTATTCCAGAAGTACGGTATTGAAAAAACGTCAACACGCCGTTTTTTGTCCAGAGGTAAGTGTACTGGTAGTAATCGTCAGGCCTTTCTTTGTCCAGTAGTAACTTACTACAGCTGTGATGGGAGTAAAGTTTGTACACCTTCTTCTCGAGTAGGAGTAGCAATATTCGAAAGGATTACCACTGTGACAACTCTGTATCGTTTTTCCAAGTGGGAGTATAACTGGGATTTCTACCCCCAATTCAATAGAAGTATGTATTTCCGTATTACTTCTGGAGTAAGATACCCTGGTAGAGACAGGACAAACGAACAAACGCTTATGTCACAGCACTAAGGACGTGAATCCCTTGTTGCTCAATCATGGTGTTCGAGACGATGAGATCAGCAAGAAGCCGGTGGCAGCGCCACCGTTTTTCTCCTACCGGCAACATTGCGCCCTATAAGTAGGGAGTACGTAAGAAAAGGCGCGTATTTTGAAACGGCCTACACCACAGTGTCGACTAGAGGCGCACCAGATTTCTCCTCAAAGGAGACAATTTCTTTCTTGACTCTGGTGTGCATACACATTGAAACGACCACGTTTTCGCCACATATATTTAATTATACACCGTGCAGCCGAGCCACAGTCCTAGACCATGGGCCAGCTAATAGAACCCCCCCCCCCCCCTCAATCCCCGTGCAGCCGAGCTACAGTCCTAGACCATGGGCCAGCTAATAGAACCCCCCCCCCCTCAACCCCCGTGCAGCCGAGCTACAGTCCTAGACCATGGGCCAGCTAATAGAACCCCCCCCCCCCCTCAACCCCCGTGCAGCCGAGCTACAGTCCTAGACCATGGGCCAGCTAATAGAACCCCCCCCCCTCAACACCCGTGCAGCCGAGCTACAGTCCTAGACCATGGGCCAGCTAATAGAACCCCCCCCCCCCCTCAACCCCCGTGCAGCCGAGCTACAGTCCTAGACCATGGGCCAGCTAATAGAACCCCCCCCCCCCCCCTCAACCCCCGTGCAGCCGAGCTACAGTCCTAGACCATGGGCCAGCTAATAGAACCCCCCCCCCCTCAACCCCCGTGCAGCCGAGCTACAGTCCTAGACCATGGGCCAGCTAATAGAACCCCCCCCCCCCTCAACCCCCGTGCAGCCGAGCTACAGTCCTAGACCATGGGCCAGCTAATAGAACCCCCCCCCCCCCCCTCAACCCCCTTGCAGCCGAGCTACAGTCCTAGACCATGGGCCAGCTAATAGAACCCCCCCCCCCTCAACCCCCGTGCAGCCGAGCTACAGTCCTAGACCATGGGCCAGCTAATAGAACCCCCCCCCCCCTCAACCCCCGTGCAGCCGAGCTACAGTCCTAGACCATGGGCCAGCTAATAGAACCCCCCCCCCCCCTCAACCCCCGTGCAGCCGAGCTACAGTCCTAGACCATGGGCCAGCTAATAGAACCCCCCCCCCCCCCTCAACCCCCGTGCAGCCGAGCTACAGTCCTAGACCATGGGCCAGCTAATAGAACCCCCCCCCCCCCTCAACCCCCGTGCAGCCGAGCTACAGTCCTAGACCATGGGCCAGCTAATAGAACCCCCCCCCCCCTCAACCCCCGTGCAGCCGAGCTACAGTCCTAGACCATGGGCCAGCTAATAGAACCCCCCCCTCAACCCCCGTGCAGCCGAGCTACAGTCCTAGACCATGGGCCAGCTAATAGAACCCCCCCCCCCCTCAACCCCCGTGCAGCCGAGCTACAGTCCTAGACCATGGGCCAGCTAATAGAACCCCCCCCCCCCTCAACCCCCGTGCAGCCGAGCTACAGTCCTAGACCATGGGCCAGCTAATAGAACCCCCCCCCCCCCTCAACCCCCGTGCAGCCGAGCTACAGTCCTAGACCATGGGCCAGCTAATAGAACCCCCCCCCCCCCTCAACCCCCGTGCAGCCGAGCTACAGTCCTAGACCATGGGCCAGCTAATAGAACCCCCCCCCCCCCTCAACCCCCGTGCAGCCGAGCTACAGTCCTAGACCATGGGCCAGCTAATAGAACCCCCCCCCCCCCTCAACCCCCGTGCAGCCGAGCTACAGTCCTAGACCATGGGCCAGCTAATAGAACCCCCCCCCCCCCTCAACCCCCGTGCAGCCGAGCTACAGTCCTAGACCATGGGCCAGCTAATAGAACCCCCCCCCCCCTCAACCCCCGTGCAGCCGAGCTACAGTCCTAGACCATGGGCCAGCTAATAGAACCCCCCCCCCCCTCAACCCCCGTGCAGCCGAGCTACAGTCCTAGACCATGGGCCAGCTAATAGAACCCCCCCCCCCCCTCAACCCCCGTGCAGCCGAGCTACAGTCCTAGACCATGGGCCAGCTAATAGAACCCCCCCCCCCCCTCAACCCCCGTGCAGCCGAGCTACAGTCCTAGACCATGGGCCAGCTAATAGAACCCCCCCCCCCCCCTCAACCCCCGTGCAGCCGAGCTACAGTCCTAGACCATGGGCCAGCTAATAGAACCCCCCCCCTCAACCCCCGTGCAGCCGAGCTACAGTCCTAGACCATGGGCCAGCTAATAGAACCCCCCCCCCCCCCTCAACCCCCGTGCAGCCGAGCTACAGTCCTAGACCATGGGCCAGCTAATAGAACCCCCCCCCCCCCCCTCAACCCCCGTGCAGCCGAGCTACAGTCCTAGACCATGGGCCAGCTAATAGAACCCCCCCCCCCCCCCTCAACCCCCGTGCAGCCGAGCTACAGTCCTAGACCATGGGCCAGCTAATAGAACCCCCCCCCCCCCCCCTCAACCCCCGTGCAGCCGAGCTACAGTCCTAGACCATGGGCCAGCTAATAGAACCCCCCCCCCCCCTCAACCCCCGTGCAGCCGAGCTACAGTCCTAGACCATGGGCCAGCTAATAGAACCCCCCCCCCCCCTCAACCCCCGTGCAGCCGAGCTACAGTCCTAGACCATGGGCCAGCTAATAGAACCCCCCCCCCCCTCAACCCCCGTGCAGCCGAGCTACAGTCCTAGACCATGGGCCAGCTAATAGAACCCCCCCCCCCCCCTCAACCCCCGTGCAGCCGAGCTACAGTCCTAGACCATGGGCCAGCTAATAGAACCCCCCCCCCCCCTCAACCCCCGTGCAGCCGAGCTACAGTCCTAGACCATGGGCCAGCTAATAGAACCCCCCCCCCCCCCTCAACCCCCGTGCAGCCGAGCTACAGTCCTAGACCATGGGCCAGCTAATAGAACCCCCCCCCCCTCAACCCCCGTGCAGCCGAGCTACAGTCCTAGACCATGGGCCAGCTAATAGAACCCCCCCCCCCCTCAACCCCCGTGCAGCCGAGCTACAGTCCTAGACCATGGGCCAGCTAATAGAACCCCCCCCCCCCCTCAACCCCCGTGCAGCCGAGCTACAGTCCTAGACCATGGGCCAGCTAATAGAACCCCCCCCCCCCCCTCAACCCCCGTGCAGCCGAGCTACAGTCCTAGACCATGGGCCAGCTAATAGAACCCCCCCCCCCCCCTCAACCCCCGTGCAGCCGAGCTACAGTCCTAGACCATGGGCCAGCTAATAGAACCCCCCCCCCCTCAACCCCCGTGCAGCCGAGCTACAGTCCTAGACCATGGGCCAGCTAATAGAACCCCCCCCCCCTCAACCCCCGTGCAGCCGAGCTACAGTCCTAGACCATGGGCCAGCTAATAGAACCCCCCCCCCTCAACCCCCGTGCAGCCGAGCTACAGTCCTAGACCATGGGCCAGCTAATAGAACCCCCCCCCCCCCTCAACCCCCGTGCGGCCGAGCTACAGTCCTAGACCATGGGCCAGCTAATAGAACCCCCCCCCCCTCAACCCCCGTGCAGCCGAGCTACAGTCCTAGACCATGGGCCAGCTAATAGAACCCCCCCCCCCTCAACCCCCGTGCAGCCGAGCTACAGTCCTAGACCATGGGCCAGCTAATAGAACCCCCCCCCCTCAACCCCCGTGCAGCCGAGCTACAGTCCTAGACCATGGGCCAGCTAATAGAACCCCCCCCCCCCCCTCAACCCCCGTGCAGCCGAGCTACAGTCCTAGACCATGGGCCAGCTTATAGAACCCCCCCCCCCCTCAACCCCCGTGCAGCCGAGCTACAGTCCTAGACCATGGGCCAGCTAATAGAACCCCCCCCCCCCCTCAACCCCCGTGCAGCCGAGCTACAGTCCTAGACCATGGGCCAGCTAATAGAACCCCCCCCCCCTCAACCCCCGTGCAGCCGAGCTACAGTCCTAGACCATGGGCCAGCTAATAGAACCCCCCCCCCCTCAACCCCCGTGCAGCCGAGCTACAGTCCTAGACCATGGGCCAGCTAATAGAACCCCCCCCCCCCTCAACCCCCGTGCAGCCGAGCTACAGTCCTAGACCATGGGCCAGCTAATAGAACCCCCCCCCCCCCCTCAACCCCCGTGCAGCCGAGCTACAGTCCTAGACCATGGGCCAGCTAATAGAACCCCCCCCCCCTCAACCCCCGTGCAGCCGAGCTACAGTCCTAGACCATGGGCCAGCTAATAGAACCCCCCCACCCCCTCAACCCCCGTGCAGCCGAGCTACAGTCCTAGACCATGGGCCAGCTAATAGAACCCCCCCCCCCCCCTCAACCCCCGTGCAGCCGAGCTACAGTCCTAGACCATGGGCCAGCTAATAGAACCCCCCCCCCCCCCTCAACCCCCGTGCAGCCGAGCTACAGTCCTAGACCATGGGCCAGCTAATAGAACCCCCCCCCCCTCAACCCCCGTGCAGCCGAGCTACAGTCCTAGACCATGGGCCAGCTAATAGAACCCCCCCCCCTCAACCCCCGTGCGGACGATTCGAAAGTGATTTTGTGTACCTCTTAATATTACATATTGTTTTAACTTGTTAGACAGCTTTGGTGGAACAGCCAACAGGGGTGTCCAAAGATTTTGGTAAAAATAATACAAATATTGTGTCTTCCAAAAAGAAATTAGTTAGTTTACGTAAGGTTATAATTATGCATATTACTTTTTTATTTTTTAAAATTATTTGAGACTCAATTGGCCACATTACCCTGGAGGTATGACCCTGTGTCTTTTTGGACATCATGAAATTGGTTTGTCACTAATGTCGTTTTCGACCACTCTAATGAAAGGTCTTGACGAGTACATTACGAATAAATAAATTAATATACATGTTGATTGTACACTTTCAGGGGTAATCACGCTTTAAACGTCAAAATCCATCTGCGGTCGCTATGTTTGCACTATTAGCTTATAAAGTAGTGGAGTTTCCATTTTTTTCTTTGTACTTTAAAAATATCCGTTAGTGTATTTGCATTGTTTATAATATGTGATTTCCATAGAATAATGTCCATTTTGGATTATTGTTTTAATTTAAACTTTAAATTTATCTTTACATTGAATAACGACATTGAAAGAAAACCACGTTTATTTAAGGATTGTGCAGCCCTGAAGATACAAATGCATGTCACTTAACAGGGAAGGATACTTCTACGTCAAAAACCGCACAAAATTTTCATTTTTTAATTATATGACAAGAATGGGCTTCGAAATCGAAAATCTGAATCAACAGCGCACTGTGGTTTAGTAAGCCCTATACATTGAATGCTTTAAGTCGTAACTTATATTATAATCAATATGTGTCTTTATAAATAATTAATTTTATTACTAATTATCGAATTATAATCAAAATACTACGCTTATGGTTACAATATTTCATTCAATCTGTAGGGCTTACCAAAGCAAAGTCCGCTGCTGATTTAGATTTTCGATTTCTTGTTGCAATCTTGAGATATAATTTAATAATGAACATTTTCTGCGGTTTTTGACGTAGAGACTATCCTTTGCCCTTAATTGGTGAAACAGTCAAAGGTCACAAAATAACATATTTACATAAACGCTCAAGAAATGAATTAATATTTATATATACATTTGAGATGTCACATTTTGACATCCCTGGTTGAAGCAACCGCTAAAAACATGTTGCTTATTAAGTAAAAATCGAAAGACAATGTATTTAAGTACTCAAACTCGCTAGTCCATCATCTCCCACAATGTAAGTAATATGGGAGGTCTTAGACTGGCCAAACTGTATATTATCTACTCTACTCTATGTAAACCCAAGAAAGTATATGAAAACTTTTGTGCACCCCTTAAATTACAAAATGTATTTAATCAAGTATTTTGAGTGTTAAAGATTACATACATCCAAAAATGTTAATTTATTGTCCGGAATCGCAATTAACATCAATATTGCTCCTTATTTCGCCATATTGGGACACCCCTGGTGGGTGCATCCACCAAAGATATTTTGGCTAACAAGCTAAAATCTAAAGATAGTGTACCCAGGTACCCAACACCAGATCCAAACTTTCCGGCATATGGAGAACGGGGGGTTTCAAATGGGGTAAACTCTATACATGTTATGCTCAAAGTAAACACATAATGTATATAAGTTCTTAAACTGTATATAATATATATCGTGTTGGGCATCCTTTCAAATAGCAAAATATATCGTTAACAATTTAAATGTGTTGAAGGTTACATACATCTAAAAATCTTCATTTTATAGTCAAGATCGCAATTATCATAAATGTCCATTATTCTTAAATGCTCATTATTTCGACACTTAGGAATGATATCACTGGTGGGTCCACTCCCAAAATCATCTTGGCTAACAAGTGAAAATCGAAAGACCATGATTGTATCAAAGCATTCAAAAATACATTCAGACGTTTCATCATTGGAGGGGTGGGGAATTACAGATGGGGAAAACTTGATACATTTTAACCTAAAAGAAAAAAATTTTTATCAAGCATTTCAGATGCTTGAGGTTATATACTTACAACCACTTTAATTTATTTGTGTGGTGGCACATTTGGACAAACCTGGTAGGTGCACCCGCCAAAACCATGTTGGCTAACAAGCGAAAATCGAAAGGCAATATATAGTAATCGAAACCACTTTCAGACCTTCACCATTAGAGGGCTGGGGGGTTACAGAGCGGTAAAACTATAGGGAACCAAAGTGGGCGTTGACTGGTTCACTCGCGTCTCCCGTTCCTATCTAAATAAGCAGTACTAGATTTTTCGTAAGCGCTACCGCCAGTACCAGAGAACGTACAAGAAGCACATGCACATTCTGAAATTGTGAAGTTTCCTTTTCCAATGATACAAAACACTTTTATTTTTAATCTCAAGTTTATATAGGTATACTTTCGAGTTGAAGTGAACGCTGCTTGTACAGTGCAGTGTTGACAAATCTCAAGTAAAAAACGTATGCATATTTTTAAAGCCTACGCCCGTGATACAACTTGCACTTGCATAAGCAATGTGTCTGCTGTTGCCATGAATTGTTAGTTACAATAATGTTTCATGGAAATGCCAAAAATATGTTTAACATTGTATGTTATTGCAACCCGTGAACAATGTGGCAACCGCGCTCGGTCGGCAGCCGCCGAGTCCGCCTAATTTAGTGGTATTCTCGACACATTTACACACATATCTTGTACTCATTTAAATTTGGGCTGCGTTCAGTAACCAACTGATACGTCATATTGAGCAGTATGGACTGTCAAATAATGTGGTGTAATTTGTTTTCATAACTTTTGAGTGTATCAAAAGATAAAGCGAGTTACATTTTCGTTCCATGCTTACTCTTATGGACGCGCGGGGACCTGTGAGCCAAAAACCTACCCGCCTTCGAAAACTTTGGTTCCCTATAGACATGTTATGCTCGAAATAAAACCAAAACATGTATATATATAACTGGTCTCTGCAACCCTGAAAATAACAAATCGTATTATTTAGTAGCTTACGTATAAAAGAGACACACGCACACGCACACGCACACGCACATATACTAAGTTTCTGATGTAAGTGTTAATTTATTAAGCGAGCGAAGCGAGCGTTTCCACTTGACTCTTATGGCACTTCGTTCTGTTTTTTTGTTTGTTTGTTTGTTTGTTTGTTTGTTTTTTTTTTTTTGTTTTTTTTTGTTTTTATGTCCGTCGATAGCGGTCGAACGGAAAGTCAGATCAACTTGAAATTTGGACCATCCACAAGCCTCGATGTGGATTGAAGGTGTATAGTTTTGAGGCAAAATCGTTCGAAAAGTTACAAAGTTACACCATAGTTACTGCAAAATATTTTTCTGAAACAAAATGGCGGCAAAATGTGAGATAGCCAGATTTTTCTACAGATTTTACCGGTCACGAATATGTTAATGTAATGGCGATCTGATAAATATTGGCAAAGTTACACGAAAGTTACTCGAAAATATTTTTCTAAAACGCAGTAACGGCAAAATGTGAGGTGGCTATCTTATAGTAAATTTTTGTCCGGTCACGAATATACTAATGTAAACGCGATCCAATACGTATTAGAGGCAGAAATTACATTTCTATTGCTGTCAATAAGTGTTAGTAACGGTGGCGGACCGTGTTGAAAACATGACCACGAAAATTCTTAGCAACGCACATTGCACTGCATACAACAATGTCGGAAAGTATAATAGCCATGGAAATAAGAACAATTTTTGCAATGCGCATTCATGAATTGTTATTAATTGTTGTTTGTATTAGCATTAAAATCTTTTCGCCAGAAAGTTCGTAGATATTGACGCGCTCGCTTATCAACGCGTCAAACAGAGCGTTTTCCTAGTAAGTATTCATAAGTATTTGTATGTTCTTTGTGTCGTTTGTTTAATCTATTTCATTTGCGCTTGTGGAATGTACATTCTGTTGCAAATAAAGGCTTAATAATAATAATAATAATAATAATAATAATAATAATAATGATAATAATAATAATAATAATAATAATAATAATAATAATAATAACCCCCACAACCTTGCTTGTGCATGCTGTATGTTTCGCCGATAGCCCTGCGGCGCGGTCCTAGCAACCGATAGTGGGGGGAGGATGCATGCGGCTGCACTTCGGGATGTGCCTAAAGTCCACCTTGTCGTGGTGTGGGGGCTACCCTGTACTTCCTTTTGACTCGTCACGGGGCGGTGGAGTGGTTCCAACGGACTGGGCTTCACGGGCACCCAAGTGCTCCACCATGCGTGGGACACTCGCGAGTGTGAACCGCGCCCTGGGTTCACCTGGGAAAGGGGAGATATCCGGCTTCTTCCCAGTACTAGCTCCGGCTAGAGGAGATACAATGAGTAATGAGTACCAATAATGGCCTCGGAAACCGCGACCGGCTGCAAGGCCGCGCAGGATGTTCTGGTACCGGGCGTCCTGTGTCAAATATGCTACCTGTACCAGTGGACAGCGGTGGACTTGCCTCACAACATCGAGGAAGGCGCGGCGCCGCTCCACTCATGGCTACCGCACGAGCAGCTGCCACAGCTGCACCACCTAGCAGTGGTTTAGGGGAGCCAAGAGTCCCCCTCACCGCCGCTGGGCCTGAACGCCAACGCATGAAGTGGACTAAAGAGCTGAATATAACACTAATGCGTGCGTATTACAAAAGCACCAACGTGGAGACTGAAATGGAAGGGTTCAGGGCGAGGTTCTTCCAGGAGTGGAAGAAGATGTTCCCGGACACGACTTTGGATGAGCAGCGCATCTGCAGCCAGCGGCGATCCATCGCGTCCAGGGGAGTCCTCTCCGCAGCTGAACTCGACCGCCTCAAGCGAGAAGTAAGACAGGAGTTGCAACAACTCCAGCACCATCATCAGCAACAGCAGGACCAAGAGAATATCATCCAGGAGGAATTCGAAGATGGTAATTCCGAAAATGAGGAGGCAGAACAACAGCCAGAACCCCAGGAAGCAGAGCCAAGCAAGCCGGCATGGGACAACATTGATCTTGGCCTCTTGAGAGAGTCGTACGAGACTCTCAAGTTGCAGTACCAGGGAATGTCCTTGGGGAATCGACCCCGAATCCCTAAGTTACAGTGTAGTGCAGAAGTGTACAGGATCACTGCAGCGGTCGACGAGCTGGTGAAGGGCGACATCAACGGAACTGCATCCCTTGAAGAAGTGGCAGGACTTGTCCACTGTGCCGCGTTAGCAATGGGTGAGAGGTTCGTGCAGAATGCCCGCAAGTCAGGGCTGAGAACCTCAAACCCCAGATGCCAACAGAAGCCACGCAAGGTCGAAACACCTGCCTGGATCAAGAGGATTGAGGGCAAGATTACCAACGCCAGGAGGGACATCGGGCACCTTGTAGCATATCTGCAATGTCCACATGACTGCAGCATCAAGGTGTGGAAGGGTGTCAGAAGCGTCGCCAGGAGGATGAAGTTGAGGAAGACAGATAAGGAGTTTGAGAAGAAGCTTCGCGAGAAAGAAGAGGGACTGAAGCAGCGAATTGCAGCACTTGGAGCTCGCATCAGGCGTTACAACGAAGCAGCCAAGCGAAGACAACAAGACCGTCTTTTTGCAGCTGACCAGAAACTCTTCTATCGCAAGTTGGAGACCGAGGGTAAGGAAGAACAACCACAGCAACTGCCCAACGCAGCATCGATGACTGATTTCTGGTCGGGTATCTGGTCTGACCCGAAACGTCACAATGAAGGAGCGTACTGGCTGCAAGAAGAAGAAGCGGATTGCGAACCGTTACCACAAATGCGTGACGTCACTATCTCTGTAGAGGACGTACGAACTGCTGTTAAGAAGACGCAGAATTGGAAGGCACCAGGTATCGACGGCATCCACAACTTCTGGTGGAAGTACTTCAAGAGTACGCACACTGTTTTGGCCGCACGGTTCCAGGAAGCGCTCGACGATCCATCCGTTATCCCAAAGTTCTTCAGGCTAGGCATCACTTACATGAAGGTAAAGTCAGGGGATCCTTTGGACCCTAAGAACTACAGGCCCATCACATGTCTGCCGACGTTATACAAGATCTTCACTTCCATTCTCGCGGCGAAATTATCTACTCACCTAACCACAAACAACGTTCTCGCGGACGAGCAAAACGGCTGCAAGAAGGGTACCCGAGGATGCGCAGAGCTGCTGGTGATGGACACCGTAGCATCGCGACAAGCTCGCCACAAGATACGCAACCTTTCCACAGGTTGGGTAGATTACAGGAAGGCGTTTGACTCCGTTCCACACTCATGGCTACTGCGCGTCTTGCGACTGTACAAGACCGACCCTCGTCTCATCCGGCTTTTGGAGTATTGTATGGCTACCTGGAGAACTACTCTGCATGTGGGACAAGGTGGCAACAAGGTCGCGACGGAGGAAAACCGCATTAAAAGGGGAATTTTCCAGGGAGACAGTCTCAGCCCGCTGTGGTTCTGCCTCGCGCTGAACCCACTCAGCAAAATGCTGAGGAAAGCCGGGTACGGTTACCAACTTCAGAAAACCCCCAAGGTCAAGATCACGCACTTGTTCTATATGGATGACCTCAAGATGTACGCGTCCAGCCCTGATGAACTTCAGAGCATGTTCGAACTTGTCAAGAGCTTCAGCGACGCAATCTGTATGGAATTTGGACTCGACAAATGTGCCGTCTTACACGTGAAGAAAGGCAAGGTTCAAGAACCTCAGGGAGGCCTGCAACTCATGGAAGGGGATGTGATTCAAGATCTGGGCGTTGAAGATGGCTACAAGTATTTGGGTCTTCAACAGCTGCTGGGCATCAGCGACACCGATGCCAGGAAACAGGTTGAGAAGAAGGTCCTCGCCAGGGTGAGCAAGATCTGCAGGTCATACTTGAGTTCCAGAAATAAAATCACGGCGATAAATACGTGGGCTCTGCCCGTGGCTTCGTACACATTCGGATCGGTGAAGTGGTCCGACACAGCCCTGCAGGCGTTCGACAGAAAAATCCGAACCATCCTCACAAAGCACAGGATGCAACATCCGAGGAGCTCCGTGGAGCGACTGTACCTGTCGCGCAACACTGGCGGACGAGGGCTGCTCAGCGTCGAGATGCTGTGCCACAGCAAGGAGAAGCGGCTTCGAGCTTACTTTTTAACTCGAGAGAGTCAGCTGCACCATGCCATCTGCACGCAGGACCAAGGTTATACGCCACTTCATCTGTGCGCCGAAGAAGTACACCTCAGCATTAAGACGCCGGCAGAGAGAATGCAACAGTGGAGGGAGAAGCCCCTTCACGGCAGGTTTGCAGCCGAGCTCACTGGGGAGCAAACCGACTTGAAAGCCTCGACGGAATGGCTCCGAACTGCGGGCCTCTTCGCTGAAACGGAGGGGTTCGTCTTTGCTATTCAGGATCAAGTGGTGCGCACCAAGAACTATGAGCGATACATCCTCAAAGCCGACGTCCAAGATCGCTGTCGTCTCTGCAAGAAAGCTGGCGAGACCATCCAGCACATCGCAGGTGGATGCCCGGTGTTAGCTCCCAGAGAGTATTTGGAGCGTCACAACGCAGTAGCGAAAGTGGTCCACCAAGCGCTGGCCAAGGAGTACAGCCTGGTAGAGGTAGAAACACCGTACTACAAGTGCAAGCCCGAGCAAGTCCTGCGTAACCAATGTGCCAAGCTGCTGTGGGACTCACCCATTGTCACGGACAGAGCGGTCGAGGCAAATCGGCCAGACTTGGTTTTGTTTGACAAGAAGGCTAAAACAGCAACCATTATCGACATCGCCGTCCCGCTAGACAACCATGTGATCAACACAGTAGCTGAGAAGAGGCGTAAATACCAACCACTCGCCGTCGAACTCAAGGACATATACAAGCTGAGGTCCGTTGAGATAGTTCCTGTCGTCGTCTCCGTCAACGGTCTGGTCACCGAAGAGTGGTCAGCTGCGAAAGAGAAGCTCCACCTGAAGGACAAGCACGTGCGTGTCATGCAGAAGGCTGCAATCCTCGGCACAACTAATATCGTGCGCAAGGTCCTTAGCCTATGAGCTACATTGTCACCACCATCTTTCGGCCGCCACCCTAGGGTGCACTCTCGCATCGTCTTGGCTCAAGAGGAGCCCGATGGTGCAAACGAGAGAAGAGAAGAAGGGAAATAACATAATAATAATAATAATAATAATAATAATAATAATAATAATAATAATAATAATAATAATAATAATAATAATAATAATAATAATAATAATAATAATAATAATAATAATAATAATAATAATAATAATAATAATAATAATAATAATAATAATAATACTTATATAAATAAAAAAATATATTAAAAAAAAAATGAAATAAAAATCTCAACTATCAACAACAGCAATTTTTTTTATGGTTTTTACGGTACCTCATTTGGACACCCCAGGGGCCTCATTCCTGTATATTTTTTTAACTCTCCTTAACTCTCGCTAGCCCCATCTTAAAATGACCCCGGGGTTAACTCCTACCCAGGCTTCCCTGCATAACTCGGAGGCAAATGTGACCCTGTCTGATAGTAGGGTTAAGAAGAGTTATCTCAACAATACTTTGAAATGCCGCCATTTTGTCAATGCCCGTGTGTGTAGTTTCACAAATGTCACATTTCAATTCTTTAATTGGGATATCCACCTACATGAATACGTTACTTTATGTGTTCATTGAAGTTAATAAATAATTTTGTGTATTTATAGTACATAATAAAGGTCCTAAATTTTTTAAATATGTAGTTTTAAAGAGTATTTTGTGGACGTTTTGAGGTTATTGGAATGTTTTTGTTTGTTATAGTTTGTTATTGTTTTTATTTTGTCTCGTTTTTTCAACAATGTCTTCCTTCGATCGGCGTCTCAATTGCTGACTCCTGATTGGCTTTTGACTAACACCGGGGTTAAGTTTGCAAATGTACAGGAATGAGGCCCCTGGTGGGTGCACCCACCAAAACCATGTTTGCTAACAGGTGAAAATCGAAAGGCAATGTGTCAAGTACTCAAAACCACCTTGAGACCTTCCGCACCGGGAGGGCATAGTCAGCCCAATGATATTGTGAAGAATGACCATTTCATGGTCTTCTTCTGCTCTATCAATATGAGTTGTTGGCCAGTGTCCGGATGTGTTGAAATCCTAACAGGATGCATGCACAAGTTGAGTGTACCCGTGGAATGTGCATGTGTCAGGATTTCAACACTTTGTCAGGAGCGGGCAACGAACGTCGAGAAGTAAGAAAACCTGAGTCAGTTGGACTTTGTTTTATTAAAATGTACAACGGTGGCAGGCTCCCACTTTATTAACACAGAGAAAGAGGGGGAGGGAGGCCTGAGAGCTAATTGGCTGATTCGAGCGGGAAAACAGTTTGAAGAAAGAAGAATAGGCTTTTCCAACGAAATCTATGTCTTGGTGGGTTTAAGAGCGATGACGTCAGGAGTGTCGAGGGGAGACAGGGAGATTGACCGGCTCAGGGAGTTCTCGTTTAAACATCGTGGAGTAAACATCAACCGGGGTTCGAGGAGTGAGTGACCACGCATGGAAAAGGATTAAGCACACAAGAGCGGAAGAGTGAAGTAGAAGGAAGACAACAAGATCAGTACCGGGATCCGAACGAGGGGCGGGCCAGGACCAGTGGATTGGCTGGATTGCTGTACCAGGCCGTCATAAAAGGGTAGGATGTGGATCTATTAGATTGCTTATGTTAAATTAAGTCGTACCCACGCACGCATACTCATGATGCAACAGTTTACGGAATGACCGAATAGGGTAGAAGTTTAAGAAAATATATACGTAACCTTCGTTATTGAAATCTGTTTGTTGAATGGTGTTAACCCTGCATCGATCCATGACCCTACAAACATATCGATCGTGGTCAAGATTGGGGGAAAACTGGGCCTCTTAGCTTAACATCAGCTACGCTCCCCAAGCCAATCAAGCAACAACATCTGCCTTGGGGCTCAGTCAACCCCTTTTTCTTCACAATATCTAGTCCTAGAGACAGGCCATAGGGGTGATCGTTTTCTATTGGTCGGAGGTGTATGGAGTGACGTCACACTGCCCACATGTCTCGCGCTTGCACGATACATGGTGTCGTTTATTCCATTGGCCACTCTCTTTTTTATCCAAAGATATATAATACATATATATATATATACATATAGGCTCTCTGTTTCGGTTTAAGAATTGAATCTCCGGCCGCGTGCCCAATGTAATAACACTTGAGAAGCGACCCACGTGATCAGAGGGTTGGACACATGGACGGATATCAGTTTCAATAGAACGACAGTGGCTAAGTGCTACATCATTCTTATGATGTGTGACCCAAAAACCAAGAAATATGAGAATATAGCCCAATCAAAAGAAGTGCAGGAAACAATCAACAAACTTCTTGTCTGTGTGTCTATGGATGGGGACTGATGAGGCGGGGGTTACACCAATCCGGAAGTGTTGATACTATTGTTACATTCACAATCCGGTGGAGTTTGGACACAATACTCACGAGTTGCATATAAATTCTGCATCAAATGAGTGACCCCACTCCACTAGGTTCTTGAAACGACTGTGTCTATTTATGTGGTGCACACGTACAATAGCTACGAGACCACCAGAAAAATGGTACACAGGAACAGGTCTAAACAATGGCGACGTAAAAAATGGCGATATTGCATTTTGACTGACTATTGATATTCAATTCCGTATAATAGATTATAATGGTATAGGGGAGTAATCAGTGGCGTAACGGAAATTGCCCGGGCCCCCCGCAAGAATAGTTTCGGGCCCCCTATATGGGGTTAACACAAGAAATACATTTCAACTTGAGCTCTAATACCCCCACACAGTCATCTTAAATTAGTATTATCACAAGAAGGGGTTTCGGCGTCTAGCATTCTTATGACTGGCAAGCCCGTCCGTGTTCAACTGCTTGGCCTGCTCACAGTTCACACTCTATACTGAGAGAGCTTTAAGACTGTCTTGAGGCATGCTGCATGTGCTGCTAGTGCTACTCAAATAGTGTTTGCTCCTCCTCAAATATGTGTTATTTTAAAATCTGAAAATTACTTTTCGGTATGTTGCTACTGTGACCAGAATAGTAAGAAATAGCATAAGGGACAGTGGCAGTCCTAAGCAAGAAGGGGGTCTGGGGCGAAAGTCACAGCCGGCGGAGGTCAATTCGTCGAAGGCGAATTTTTTTCTTCATATGTGACGTTTTACACGCCTGTAAAGTGTAAACACGCTTCAGAATCGGGACAATGATACAAGATCCCCGTCCGGGCCCGTGGTAGTATTTGGCCGTGCGGTGAAATTCCACGTAGGGTAAGCTCTTACCTGGTGGACACTGCACGGGACCTGGGGCCATGTCCCAGCCATTTGAGCGAATTTCCGTTAGAGTTTTACAGCGAGTTTTATGACGGTTTTCATGCAGTAACAGGCATTATCAAAAACAATTTATAGCTGAAGATTAAATTTTACGTTTTACAATAATTCCACCCATAAGCGTTTTTAAATATATTCCTTCAAAATTGTCCCATTCCTCTAACTTCTTCCCCCGTATGGCCCCGGAGAAGAACAGATCCGAGTTGACAACATTTGAGATTTTATGACGAAAAAATAAGATCTGTATGTCTGGCGAGCCGGGCCCCCTACACAGCGGGCCCTCCCCGCTTCGCGGGGGCGGCGGGGGTCTCCTTTACGCCACTGGGGGTAATTGAAACTTATTGACACGGTCATAGTGAATAATGATGTGATAATGTGCAGACTACTACTATAAACAGCAGCACAGTGACAAACAAGTGTCAACAGGGTGTATAGACGTCTAGTAGCCTATATACTGAGTTGTACAACGCTCCCTGGAAGCACTGCAGTATCAGATGAACCCCTTTCACATTACTTATCTCTCCGATAGCCCGAGTTAGTACTAATCTACCCAGCCACGTAACATGGTACCAGCAATATTAGTTATACTTAGGTAGTTCTTTATTTTCAAAAGAACCGTTAAACGTGGCAGAACTCAACAAGAGTGTAATACATAGGCACTACCACTACTACAACTATAGCTACTGGATATTCCCAGTTACTATGCTATCTAAGTTGCAAGAATAAAAGTATATAACAAAAAAAAACAACAAAAAAAAAACAGAACGATGCCATAAAAGTCTAGTGGAGACACTTGCTTCGCTCGCTTAACGAATGCTAGGCAGTAAAGGTAGATACTACTGGACAGGCCCAATTACAGTGCTCTCTACGCATCAAATAATTGTAGTAAATTCCCAACCTGACGTCGAAGACCGCAGAACGTCGAACGCGAACCAATCGGAATGAAGCTGCGTTTGGCAGCACAGAATCTGATTGATTCGCTGATGTGCGTTCTTCGACGTCCAGGTCAGAGACCCAGCATAAAGACTAATCAATATCATGATGCCTGTGCGTGTGCGAAGGGAAATTATCATTATCATACTACACTACGTTTATCACACAAGCCTAGATAAATCGCATCAAAAGTTAAATCGGTATAATGATGGTTGTAAATGTAAACACATCGATATTTAGGTTGCTTGAGAAAGTGACTTGGCTCCACCAAACAGCTGTAATATTGGGCGATACCATTTGATGGCAATGCCTTTTGATGTACTAGCCTACTAGGTCATTCAATTAGGTGTATATTAGGGTGTTTGGATAGCTGGGAAGGAATGCCAGAGAGTGTTCGTATGAACAACTATAGGGCTCTATCCCAGCTCTCGCCTTTACAGTTGAGGAACAACTCGGAAAAAACCTTTATTCAGAACTGCAGGTGGGCGAAATCGAACCGGCGACCTCCCGAGTTCCAAGTCTCGCGTCTTACCGCTGAGTTACAACTATATCGGAACTTAGAGGATACGCGGTCTCATGGACGGAGCAAAATGGGAAGATGTGAACCCTCGTTGTTATGCAAAGAGCACAGAAGTAAGCTATGTGACGCTGTCGTTGTTTACAAGGGCGCTGCGGCTTCTCAAGGCAAGATGTGAACCCTCGTTGTTATGCAAAGAGCACAGAAGTAAGCTGTGTGACGCTGTCGTTGTTTACAAGGGCGCTGCGGCTTCTCAAGGCAAGATGTGAACCCTCGTTGCTATGCAAAGAGCACAGAAGTAAGCTGTGTGACGCTGTCGTTGTTTACAAGGGCGCTGTGGCTTCTCAAGGCAAGATGTGTACCCTCGTTGCTATGCAAAGAGCACAGAAGTAAGCTGTGTGACGCTGTCGTTGTTTACAAGGGCGCTGCGGCTTCTCAAGGCAAGATGTGAACCCTCGTTGTTATGCAAAGAGCACAGAAGTAAGCTGTGTGACGCGGTCGTTGTTTACAAGGGCGCTGCGGCTTCTCAAGGCAAGATGTGAACCCTCGTTGTTATGCAAAGAGCACAGAAGTAAGCTGTGTGACGCTGTCGTTGTTTACAAGGGCGCTGCGGCTTCTCAAGGCAAGATGTGAACCCTCGTTGTTATGCAAAGAGCACAGAAGTAAGCTGTGTGACGCTGTCGTTGTTTACAAGGGCGCTGCGGCTTCTCAAGGCAAGATGTGAACCCTCGTTGTTATGCAAAGAGCACAGAAGTAAGCTGTGTGTCGCTGTCGTTGTTTACAAGGGCGCTGCGGCTTCTCAAGGCAAGATGTGAACCCTCGTTGCTATGCAAAGAGCACAGAAGTAAGCTGTGTGACGCTGTCGTTGTTTACAAGGGCGCTGCGGCTTCTCAAGGCAAGATGTGAACCCTCGTTGTTATGCAAAGAGCACAGAAGTAAGCTGTGTCACGACGTCGTTGTTTACAAGGGCGCTGTGGCTTCTCAAGGCAAGATGTGAACCCTCGTTGTTATGCAAAGAGCACAGAAGTAAGCTGTGTGACGCTGTCGTTGTTTACAAGGGCGCTGCGGCTTCTCAAGGCAAGATGTGAACCCTCGTTGTTATGCAAAGAGCACAGAAGTAAGCTGTGTGACGCTGTCGTTGTTTACAAGGGCGCTGCGGCTTCTCAAGGCAAGATGTGAACCCTCGTTGTTATGCAAAGAGCACAGAAGTAAGCTGTGTGACGCTGTCGTTGTTTACAAGGGCGCTGCGGCTTCTCAAGGCAAGATGTGAACCCTCGTTGTTATGCAAAGAGCACAGAAGTAAGCTGTGTGACGCTGTCGTTGTTTACAAGGGCGCTGCGGCTTCTCAAGGCAAGATGTGAACCCTCGTTGCTATGCAAAGAGCACAGAAGTAAGCTGTGTGACGCTGTCGTTGTTTACAAGGGCGCTGCGGCTTCTCAAGGCAAGATGTGAACCCTCGTTGTTATGCAAAGAGCACAGAAGTAAGCTGTGTGACGCTGTCGTTGTTTACAAGGGCGCTGCGGCTTCTCAAGGCAAGATGTGAACCCTCGTTGTTATGCAAAGAGCACAGAAGTAAGCTGTGTGACGCTGTCGTTGTTTACAAGGGCGCTGCGGCTTCTCAAGGCAAGATGTGAACCCTCGTTGTTATGCAAAGAGCACAGAAGTAAGCTGTGTGACGCTGTCGTTGTTTACAAGGGCGCTGCGGCTTCTCAAGGCAAGATGTGAACCCTCGTTGTTATGCAAAGAGCACAGAAGTAAGCTATGTGACGCTGTCGTTGTTTACAAGGGCGCTGCGGCTTCTCAAGGCAAGATGTGAACCCTCGTTGTTATGCAAAGAGCACAGAAGTAAGCTGTGTGACGCTGTCGTTGTTTACAAGGGCGCTGCGGCTTCTCAAGGCAAGATGTGAACCCTCGTTGTTATGCAAAGAGCACCGAAGTAAGCTGTGTGACGCGGTCGTTGTTTACAAGGGCGCTGCGGCTTCTCAAGGCAAGATGTGAACCCTCGTTGTTATGCAAAGAGCACAGAAGTAAGCTGTGTGACGCTGTCGTTGTTTACAAGGGCGCTGCGGCTTCTCAAGGCAAGATGTGAACCCTCGTTGTTATGCAAAGAGCACAGAAGTAAGCTGTGTGACGCTGTCGTTGTTTACAAGGGCGCTGCGGCTTCTCAAGGCAAGATGTGAACCCTCGTTGTTATGCAAAGAGCACAGAAGTAAGCTGTGTGACGCTGTCGTTGTTTACAAGGGCGCTGCGGCTTCTCAAGGCAAGATGTGAACCCTTGTTGTTATGCAAAGAGCACAGAAGTAAGCTGTGTGACGCTGTCGTTGTTTACAAGGGCGCTGCGGCTTCTCAAGGCAAGATGTGAACCCTCGTTGTTATGCAAAGAGCACAGAAGTAAGCTGTGTGACGCTGTCGTTGTTTACAAGGGCGCTGCGGCTTCTCAAGGCAAGATGTGAACCCTCGTTGTTATGCAAAGAGCACAGAAGTAAGCTGTGTGACGCGGTCGTTGTTTACAAGGGCGCTGCGGCTTCTCAAGGCAAGATGTGAACCCTCGTTGTTATGCAAAGAGCACAGAAGTAAGCTGTGTGACGCTGTCGTTGTTTACAAGGGCGCTGCGGCTTCTCAAGGCAAGATGTGAACCCTCGTTGCTATGCAAAGAGCACAGAAGTAAGCTGTGTGACGCTGTCGTTGTTTACAAGGGTGTGGTGTGTGAGATTTATTACACCGTTTGTTAATCAATATTAATCCATTTTATACATGAATTTACTTCAAGATTCGGTAGTATTTGCTTACTAAAATGGCCATTGCTAAGTGTTACAACATACCTCCTCATACTATGTTACGGTAAAAGCAAGCTTATTAAAAATAAAATCGCTTGCTCTTTAATAATTGAGGCCTTGAAAGGAAGAGTGGTTGAAGTCCACTTTGTTGAGTTTTGAGATAGATGAAGTGTTGCGTTTAATGCTTATGCTACAGTTTTTTAGACGGACATTTACAATTGGTGGCACTTTGCCAAAAATACTGAATCATTTATAATCCTTGTTCCATGTGTTTTATTTAATAAAAACAGCAAAAAGACTACACCTCTATCGCACGTAACCACAAAAAAAAAAATGAAAATTGAAAATGTGAATCCGTAGCATTTTCATCAGTTATCAAGTGCAAGTAAGTAAAGCTACAGGAAGTATTCTAAACACTCAATGAAACACAATTAGTGGACCTACACCACTATTGATAAAAACAAAACGAGCATTTCGTTATTGTTGTTGTTTTTTAGCAACAATATTTAATATTTATTTATTATTATTTTTTTAGTATTTTAATATTTATTTTACAAAACCATAACGTACTGACTATACAATTAAAACTGCAAATTTTGTCATAACGCACTTTATAATAATAAAATCCGCACTTACTTAGCTAATTGTGGTGTATAAACATTTTGTTTTGTATTTACACCACGCATCCTTTCAAGGGCTCAATTAGTATACTATGTGTTATCTTATACTAAGAAAACGCTCCGCGTTGCCAGATGAGCGATTTTTTTCAATATATCAAACAAATCATTTGCATATCATATTACTCTTACAAACAAAAAGATACCTTGATAATAAAGATATAATTTTTTTACAAGATGGCGGCGTAAGTTACAACATTAGAACGCGTGTACATTATTTCTCGATATGTTGCTAATAATTGCACGAAATAATATTTACATCCGTTAAGAAGTTATAAATTAAAACCTTCAAGTTGATTATTTAATGGAATTCTGCATAATTTCATTAAACCGTACTCTACTCAATTGGCGCTAATTCACTATTAAACTTATCTGTGTATAGAGAGAATGTAGATACAGGTAGATCTAAAACCTGATGTTAGATCATACAATAACGCAATTAAACCATAATAAAAGCATTTGAAATAGTCGGCAAAATTCGTAGTTAACTTTTGAACGTTTGCCGTAAAAGTCATTGAACATAACACGCCATTGTTGCCATACTATTTATTACAGCTATCGAAATTCCAAATGTTGGTGTATGCGTATACCATTCTTGCTGCACACTATGTGGATCTAACTTCAGTGGTCCTCAAATGCGAATCATATTAGTGGAACACTGTAAATAAACAATATAAATACCAGTAAATAGAAGCTAAATATTTTGTACAAAATGGCGGTTTAAGTGACAATTCCAACACTATTACCAAGTGTCGATATTGTTTGTGTGGACATTAATATAAATCATTATTTGTATGCGTCAATAAGTTTTGATTGACAAAATTAAAACTGGATTTCTTCCTCTAATTAATATTTGTAGGTTGGCATCTGAACGGATTTTGCTGGTTATGTTAACAGCCTACAAGAATTTGTTATCTGTGGTTAACAGCATCTAGATCAGTGGTCAAGAGTGTAGACAAAATTACAGCCAAATCCGTCACGCCGTATGACCTGTGCGCCACGAAAAAATGTTTGTACACAGACACAGACACACAGACACACGCACCCACCCACCCACACAGACACACAGACACACAGACACACAGACAAGGAGCCGATCGACTTGAATGGAGAGATTCACTCCACGCCGCTCATCTAATAAGTGGGGCTGAAAAGCCTCATTTTCTAAACATTATGTCTGACTTTATCTTACCTTGAACTTCTACAGAAACTATAGTAATAACGTGACTCGATAATTGACACAATTCAAGTAGAGTGCTCGGCAACACACTTCCCCTTACAAGTGCACCTCGCGGGAGCTCAAACGGCCGGTAACTCAATTACAGGAATAGCAACCACACGTCCTGGTTGTGTTTGTACGAGATACGTCACTACAATATGTAAGTAGTTCGATAAGTAAGCGAGCGAAGCGACCGTCTCCATTAGACTTTTATGGCACTCGGGTCTGTTCTTTTTCTGTCTTGATGCGACAGCGGTCGAACGGAAGTCCGATTAAGTTCAAGTTGAAATTTGGACTATCTATAAGCCTCAATGTGGATTGAAAGTGTATTTTGTGGCAAAATCGATCGAGAAGTTAAAAAGTTACATCATAGTTACTGAAACAATTTTGTATGAAACAAAAGGGCGGCGCAATGTGAGATAGCCATATTTTAATAAAGAGTTTCCGGTCACGAATATGTTCATATTATAGTGTTCTGATAAGTATTAGTAGTGGTAAGGCAAAGTTACACACAATTTACTCGAAAATATGTTTCTGAAACACAGTAACGACCAAATATGAGGTGGCTATATCATCGTACATTTTGGTCCGGTCACGAATATACTAACTTAAACGCGATCTGATACGTATAAGAGACAGAAATTACATTTCTATTGCTGTCAGTAAGTGTTAGTAACGGTGGGAGACCGTGTAGTAAGCACTAGACGAAAATGACAACTAAAAATCCTAGCAACGCACAATGCACAGCATTCAACAATGTTGGGAAGTATAACAGCTATGGAAATTAAAAAAATGTTTGCAATGCGTTCTTGTATTGTTGGTACTTGTTGTATTTATAAGCTTTGAGAACTTTTTACCAGAAAGTTCGTAGATGTGGACGTGCTTGCTTATCAACGTACGCGTCACACAGGCGTTTTCCTAGTGATAATTTTTTTATAAGAGGCAAATACACACACTCGTTTGCAATCAATGACAATTACCTAGATTTCAATTGTGACGTAATTTCCACATGTTAATTAATATCAATTTTAGTTTTATCTTGCGGTGAATGTATTTGTTTAATTGGAATCCAATGATCGTTAATTGAATTGAATGTTATGCGGGCAAAAATATGTGAATAAAATACAAATACATTGTGTTCATGTGTTGTTCTGATTAAATTAACAGCTGGGTTAATTAAGTAAAGTTATTCTTTTTTCAAATTTCTAACAAACAAATGCCATTTTCCATGGTTGTACGGTACCGTAGTGAGTGCACCCATAAGAAGAAGAAGACAATATAAAAGGCGCACTCGGTGCAGTCCATTGGAAAACGCAATAAAACATACGCGTTTAAAAACTTTAACAATGGATATGCAAATATTCTTGCTTAGCGATAAGTATTTTGCTTTAATTCACAAACATATAATATCATGTTCAGAATTGTATTAGTTATTGATGGTGCTGTGACATCACTTTACACAGTCATACCTAAAGACAAGACTCAAAGTAGAACACACATAGCGCCTTATATGATTTAATAAAACAACAGCTATAGACTCCTCATAGTAGTTTCTTTTCTTACCACCAGACTGTATTGAGTCTATTTTGAATGGTCTTATTACTGTATATGTTTCTTTAATTGGTGAATATGCGATAAACACGACCACATGGCTACTTTTAATTTTATAATCGTAACAAACACTGACAAGTCTTGGCAAACAAATAGCCGAAGCTCCACAACAAAAATTGAACAGCCACGACCACATCTTGAACCGTTGTATAAAAGTCGCGTTTCCGTAGAAACGAAGCCCTGTATTCAGGTATAACAGCTTTTGAGATGAGTGGCCCAACTTCGAGTTACCTCAAATAACGAGAAAAGCGACTATTTGTACGAGGGGTGTTGACATAGCCGAGCGCTCAGCTTATTGACAGGACGCAGCTATCCCGACACAGGGAAAGCTTTCGAACGTATAAGGTAGGTATAAGAATTGCCCCGACGTTCATGCCAAACTCAGATTCTTCTCTACAGCCGCTTTAATGCACACTCAATGAAAATCACAAATTCCAGGCGTTTTTAAATAGATGCGTAGTTCATAAAGACGGTCCTCCACCACTCATTCGAGTGCACAATTCCCATGTTAATAATGAAACTTGTTGTTTGGATTGTTCAGAATACTAATAGACCGCAGAAAATTATCACTACTGCAGACCATAGAAACAAGAGAAGAAGAATATACTTGTCCCGAAACAACCTTAACGATAGCGTCATCAGTCAGTAATTGACCAGTTTCCTTAACAGGGAAGGATACACCTACGTCAAAAACCGCAACAAATTTTCATTTTTAATTTATATCACAAGAATGGGCTTCGAAATCAAAAATCTGAATCAAGAGCGCACTGTGGTTTAGTAAGCCCTACACATTGAATGCGCTAAGTCGTGACTTATATTATAATCAGTATGTTTTTTTCTAAATAATTAATTTGATTACTAATTATCGAATTATGATCAAAATACTACGCTAATGGTTATAATATTGTATTCAATCTGTAGGGCTTACCAAAGCAAAGTTCGCTGCTGATTTAGATTTTCGCTTTCTTGTTGCAATCTTGAGATATTATTTAATAATGAACATTTTCTGCGGTTTTTGACGTAGAGACTATCCTTTGCCCTTAACAGCGCTGCGGCTAGTTTTGGAAGCTCGCATATGACATAGTTAACATTGAAGACATAGGCGAAAACCCACTTATCTCGCTCTAGCTACGAAAATAATTTTTTTAGCGGGAGACTTATTTGAAAGCGTTTATGGGAATTAAAGTTCTACGTATTTTGAAGGTATTACGAAAAATCTACATGCAGCAATGAGGGAGTTATTGATCGTAAATGATCTTCTTGCGTGTGGCTGCTGCGCGAATCTCGCCTCTAAGGCGTGACCTTCTGTCGTATACGCAGGCTGAGCCGTCGCTGGTGTGCGTAAGGTCGACTAGCGAGATTTGAGTGAGATGCACATTTCAAACGAACAAGCCGCGCCAAGAAACCGTTGTACAACTAGCAAATATGAAAATAGAATCTATCAACACGCTCATTGGATCTGATAGATCGGCGAATAGTGTACATCACCAAGCAAGTGTATTTTTTTCTTACGGTTGATTTCTTAATATGACAAACTGGTAATATAGCACTGAATTTAACATTCCGCCTCGATATGTTTATCACTTATTTGAATAATTCATTTTTTTACAAATGCTGTATACATAGCCTACCAGACGTTTGTGAGAAGTTTAAAAATAATAAATAATTACACTTCCTTTGTATATGATTACCAAATCCCGAACCTAATATTGCACATTTAAGTCAACTTGACGCGCCGATCTGTCAGATCCAATGAGCGTGGTTCTATTTTCATATTTGCTAGTTGTACAACGGTTTCTTGGCGCGGCTTGTTCGTTTGAAATGTGCATCTCACTCAAATCTCGCTAGTCGACCTTACGCACACCAGCGACGGCTCAGCCTGCGTATACGACAGAAGGTCACGCCTTAGAGGCAAGATTCGCGCAGCAGCCACACGCAAGAAGATCATTTACGATCAATAACTCCCTCATCGCTGCATGTAGATTTTTCGTAATACTTTCGAAATACGTAGAATTGTAGTTCCTATAAACGCCTTCAAATAAGTCTCCCGTTAAAAAAATTATTTTCGTAGCTAGAGCGAGATAAGTGGGTTTTCGCCTATGCCTTCAATGTGATCTATGTCATATGCGAGCTTCCAAAACTCGCCGCAGCGCTGTTGATGAAACTGGTCAATTGGGGCTCGCTTGGCCACGCGACTCACTCTTCTATGACGAAAGCATCTTGCTGTAAGGCTGTTTAGGGACAAGTATACTATTAGAATCGGCTTTTTCGTCAGAATTAGACTATAGTTACCGTGGGACAACAGTTTACAGTTGTATTTCGTATGAGACCAGAATGCAGAGAAGTTTTAGTGTGATGAGTCGATGGTCAGCGATTGTAAAGTTGTGATTGATTGATTGATTAATGGGGCTTAACGTCTCATATATATGCAACAATGGCTAATCGAGATGTCCCAACGTTAGTATTCTCATGGTGACAAAACAGCCGTGTCCAATAGGGAACCAAAATTTTGAAGGCGGGAAGGTTTTTGGCTCACACTGGTCCGCGCGTCCATAAGAGTAAGCATGGAACGAAAATGTAACTCGCTGTATCTTTTGATACACGCAAAAGTTATGAAAACAAATTACATCACATTATTTGACAGTTCATACTGCTCAATATGATCTATCAGTTGGTTACTGAACGTAGCCCAAATTTAAATGAGTACGAGATATGTGTGTGAATGTGTCGAAAATACCACCAAATTAGGCGGACTCGGCGGCTGCCGACCAAGCGCGGTTGCCAGATTGTTTTCACGGGTTGCAATAACATACAATTTTATACATATTTTTGGCATTTCCATGAAACGTTATTGTACTTGACAATTCATGGCAACAGTAGACACATTGCTTATGCAAGTGCAAGTTGTTGTCACGGTCGTAGGCTATAAAAATATGCATACGTTTTTTACTTGAGATTTGTCAACACTGCACTGTACAAACAGCGTTCACTTCAACTCGAAAGTATACCTATATAAACTTGAGATTAATAAAAGTGTTTTATATCATTGTAAAGAGGAAGCTTCACAGTTTCTTAGAATGTGCATTTGCTTCTTGTACGTTCTCTGGTACAGGCGGTAGCGCTTACGAAAAATCTAGTACGGCTTATTTAGATAGGAACGGGAGACGCGTGTGAACCAGTCAACTCCCACTTTGGTTCCCTATAGTATAGTACCAACTTAATTTCCTACTACTCTGGGTCCAACCAACCATCAGTGAAACAGGTCCATTCGAGACTATTTACGACCTTTGGTTGGATCTGGACATTTCTAAGACAGCGAGCGTGACTACCAAGCGCAAAACCACCTCTATACGAACGCGTAAAAAACATCAGGAACCTGTGAGGTCCGTTGAACCGGCGTGCATGAAACGGGCAATAACATAGAGGGGCAGAGTACTT
The DNA here is from genome assembly GCA_945910005.1 of Isoperla grammatica. Taxonomy (NCBI): domain Eukaryota; kingdom Metazoa; phylum Arthropoda; class Insecta; order Plecoptera; family Perlodidae; genus Isoperla; species Isoperla grammatica. The sequence goes on from OX246738.1 coordinate 80,183,548, forward strand.
GGCATGGATCTCAAGGGTCCTACAAGTCGCCCCGTAAGCCGTGACACAATTGTAACACGTTACCACGTGAATTAACATCGCCAACAGTATCACTATCCCATTGATAACACGCAATAGAACCTAGGTGCAGATGGTATTGTAATTGTATCACGTTACACCACGTGAATTAACATTGCCAACAGTATCACTATCCCATTGATAACACGCAATAGAACCTAGGTGCAGATGGTATTGTTATTGTATCACGTTACACCACGTGAATTAAAATCGCCAACAGTATCACTATCGCATTGATAACACGCAATAGAACCTAGGTGCAGATGGTATTGTAATTGTATCACGTTACACCACGTGAATTAACATCACCAACAGTATCACTATCCCATTGATAACACGCAATAGAACCTAGGTGCAGATGGTATTGTAATTGTATCACGTTACACCACGTGAATTAACATCGCCAACAGTATCACTATCCCATTGATAACACGCAATAGAACCTAGGTGCAGATGGTATTGTAATTGTATCACGTTACACCACGTGAATTAACATCACCAACAGTATCACTATCCCATTGATAACACGCAATAGAACCTAGGTGCAGATGGTATTGTAATTGTATCACGTTACACCACGTGAATTAACATCGCCAACAGTATCACTATCCCATTGATAACACGCAGTAGAACCTAGGTGCAGATGGTATTGTAATTGTATCACGTTACACCACGTGAATTAACATCACCAACAGTATCACTATCCCATTGATAACACGCAATAGAACCTAGGTGCAGATGGTATTGTAATTGTATCACGTTACACCACGTGAATTAACATCGCCAACAGTATCACTATCCCATTGATAACACGCAGTAGAACCTAGGTGCAGATGGTATTGTAATTGTATCACGTTACACCACGTGAATTAACATCGCCAACAGTATCACTATCCCATTGATAACACGCAGTAGAACCTAGGTGCAGATGGTATTGTAATTGTATCACGTTACACCACGTGAATTAACATTGCCAACAGTATCACTATCCCATTGATAACACGCAATAGAACCTAGGTGCAGATGGTATTGTAATTGTATCACGTTACACCACGTGAATTAACATTGCCAACAGTATCACTATCCCATTGATAACACGCAATAGAACCTAGGTGCAGATGGTATTGTAATTGTATCACGTTACACCACGTGAATTAACATCGCCAACAGTATCACTATCCCATTGATAACACGCAGTAGAACCTAGGTGCAGATGGTATTGTAATTGTATCACGTTACACCACGTGAATTAACATCGCCAACAGTATCACTATCCTATTGATAACACGCAATAGAACCTAGGTGCAGATGGTATTGTAATTGAATCACGTTACACCACGTGAATTAACATCGCCAACAGTATCACTATCCCATTGATAACACGCAGTAGAACCTAGGTGCAGATGGTATTGTAATTGTATCACGTTACACCACGTGAATTAACATCGCCAACAGTATCACTATCCCATTGATAACACGCAATAGAACCTAGGTGCAGATGGTATTGTAATTGTATCACGTTACACCACGTGAATTAACATCGCCAACAGTATCACTATCCCATTGATAACACGCAATAGAACCTAGGTGCAGATGGTATTGTAATTGTATCACGTTACACCACGTGAATTAACATCGCCAACAGTATCACTATCCTATTGATAACACGCAATAGAACCTAGGTGCAGATGGTATTGTAATTGTATCACGTTACACCACGTGAATTAACATCGCCAACAGTATCACTATCCCATTGATAACACGCAGTAGAACCTAGGTGCAGATGGTATTGTAATTGTATCACGTTACACCACGTGAATTAACATCGCCAACAGTATCACTATCCCATTGATAACACGCAATAGAACCTAGGTGCAGATGGTATTGTAATTGTATCACGTTACACCACGTGAATTAACATCGCCAACAGTATCACTATCCCATTGATAACACGCAGTAGAACCTAGGTGCAGATGGTATTGTAATTGTATCACGTTACACCACGTGAATTAACATCGCCAACAGTATCACTATCCTATTGATAACACGCAATAGAACCTAGGTGCAAATGGTATTGTAATTGTATCACGTTACACCACGTGAATTAACATCGCCAACAGTATCACTATCCCATTGATAACACGCAGTAGAACCTAGGTGCAGATGGTATTGTAATTGTATCACGTTACACCACGTGAATTAACATCGCCAACAGTATCACTATCCCATTGATAACACGCAATAGAACCTAGGTGCAGATGGTATTGTAATTGTATCACGTTACACCACGTGAATTAACATCGCCAACAGTATCACTATCCTATTGATAACACGCAATAGAACCTAGGTGCAGATGGTATTGTAATTGTATCACGTTACACCACGTGAATTAACATCGCCAACAGTATCACTATCCCATTGATAACACGCAATAGAACCTAGGTGCAGATGGTATTGTAATTGTATCACGTTACACCACGTGAATTAACATCGCCAACAGTATCACTATCCCATTGATAACACGCAATAGAACCTAGGTGCAGATGGTATTGTAATTGTATCACATTACACCACGTGAATTAACATCGCCAACAGTATCACTATCCCATTGATAACACGCAATAGAACCTAGGTGCAGATGGTATTGTAATTGTATCACATTACACCACGTGAATTAACATCGCCAACAGTATCACTATCCTATTGATAACACGCAATAGAACCTAGGTGCAGATGGTATTGTAATTGTATCACGTTACACCACGTGAATTAACATTGCCAACAGTATCACTATCCTATTGATAACACGCAATAGAACCTAGGTGCAGATGGTATTGTAATTGTATCACGTTACACCACGTGAATTAACATTGCCAACAGTATCACTATCCTATTGATAACACGCAATAGAACCTAGGTGCAGATGGTATTGTAATTGTATCACGTTACACCACGTGAATTAACATTGCCAACAGTATCACTATCCCATTGATAACACGCAATAGAACCTAGGTGCAGATGGTATTGTAATTGTATCACGTTACACCACGTGAATTAACATCGCCAACAGTATCACTATCCCATTGATAACACGCAATAGAACCTAGGTGCAGATGGTATTGTAATTGTATCACGTTACACCACGTGAATTAACATCGTCAACAGTATCACTATCCCATTGATAACACGCAATAGAACCTAGGTGCAGATGGTATTGTAATTGTATCACGTTACACCACGTGAATTAACATTGCCAACAGTATCACTATCCCATTGATAACACGCAGTAGAACCTAGGTGCAGGTGGTATTGTAATTGTATCACGTTACACCACGTGAATTAACATCGCCAACAGTATCACTATCCCATTGATAGCACGCAATAGAACCTAGGTGCAGATGGTATTGTAATTGTATCACGTTACACCACGTGAATTAACATCGCCAACAGTATCACTATCCCATTGATAACACGCAATAGAACCTAGGTGCAGATGGTATTGTAATTGTATCACGTTACACCACGTGAATTAACATCGCCAACAGTATCACTATCCCATTGATAACACGCAATAGAACCTAGGTGCAGATGGTATTGTAATTGTATCACGTTACACCACGTGAATTAACATCGCCAACAGTATCACTATCCCATTGATAACACGCAATAGAACCTAGGTGCAGATGGTATTGTAATTGTATCACGTTACACCACGTGAATTAACATCGCCAACAGTATCACTACCCCATTGATAACACGCAATAGAACCTAGGTGCAGATGGTATTGTAATTGTATTACGTTACACCACGTGAATTAACATCGCCAACAGTATCACTATCCCATTGATAACACGCAATAGAACCTAGGTGCAGATGGTATTGTAATTGTATCACGTTACACCACGTGAATTAACATCGCCAACAGTATCACTATCCCATTGATAACACGCAATAGAACCTAGGTGCAGATGGTATTGTAATTGTATCACGTTACACCACGTGAATTAACATCACCAACAGTATCACTATCCCATTGATAACACGCAGTAGAACCTAGGTGCAGATGGTATTGTAATTGTATCACGTTACACCACGTGAATTAACATCACCAACAGTATCACTATCCCATTGATAACACGCAATAGAACCTAGGTGCAGATGGTATTGTAATTGTATCACGTTACACCACGTGAATTAACATCGCTAACAGTATCACTATCCCATTGATAACACGCAATAGAACCTAGGTGCAGATGGTATTGTAATTGTATCACGTTACACCACGTGAATTAACATTGCCAACAGTATCACTATCCCATTGATAACACGCAATAGAACCTAGGTGCAGATGGTATTGTAATTGTATCACGTTACACCACGTGAATTAACATCGCCAACAGTATCACTCTCGCATTGATAACACGCAATAGAACCTAGGTGCAGATGGTATTGTAATTGTATCACGTTACACCACGTGAATTAACATCACCAACAGTATCACTACCCCATTGATAACACGCAATAGAACCTAGGTGCAGATGGTATTGTAATTGTATCACGTTACACCACGTGAATTAACATCACCAACAGTATCACTATCCCATTGATAACACGCAATAGAACCTAGGTGCAGATGGTATTGTAATTGTATCACGTTACACCACGTGAATTAACATCGCTAACAGTATCACTATCCTATTGATAACACGCAATAGAACCTAGGTGCAGATGGTATTGTAATTGTATCACGTTACACCACGTGAATTAACATTGCCAACAGTATCACTATCCTATTGATAACACGCAATAGAACCTAGGTGCAGATGGTATTGTAATTGTATCACGTTACACCACGTGAATTAACATCGCCAACAGTATCACTATCCCATTGATAACACGCAATAGAACCTAGGTGCAGATGGTATTGTAATTGTATCACGTTACACCACGTGAATTAACATCGCCAACAGTATCACTATCCCATTGATAACACGCAATAGAACCTAGGTGCAGATGGTATTGTAATTGTATTACATTACACCACGTGAATTAACATCGCCAACAGTAAAACAGTACTACACAATAGAACCTAGGTGCAGATTGTATTGTAATTGTATCACATTACACCACGTGAATTACATCGCCAACAGTAAAACAGTACTACACAATAGAACCTAGGTGCAGATGGTATTGTTATTGTATCACGTTATATACTAGTCACAACGAAAGTATTCGCATAGAGATCTCAGGTCATTGTCTACTGACCCTTTTACCCGCGCCAATTGAAAGAAAATCAACAGCTTCCTGGCGTTCTTCCACACATACTGCATGGTTCGGCTTAGTCGAGTGCGCAGGCGGTATGGCCACACCCACCGTCACAGGTTACCAACGGAAGGTTTTAAATTATCCCCAATTGACCTGTTTAGATTAGATGGTAAGAAGTAGCGTAGCAGAAAATTAAGTTGTCACCTTTGACTCGGCTGTGTTGTAAGCATCAGAATACTTTCGTTCGGATAACTTTACCACGTGAATTAACATCGCCAACAGTACTACCCTCACACAATAGAATATAGGCGCAGATTCCGACACTGTTAACGATATTATATATTTTGTACTAATAAATACCCTCCCCTTTTGTTGCCTTATAAAATATTCACTACACTGTCTTTAACAATATATTGTAAATTTTTGTAAACTTCTAATGCAGTTCCTAATTTATGGCAATGACCATCCTGATAAGACAACAGAATAAATAATCGAATGGAACTGAACTGAATAGAGAACGAAAAGAAACACAAATCAAATAGTGGAATGGTGAACCGACGAGTTTAACGATTGTCTGTCGTGCTGAGCGCGGAGTTTACTGTCATGTAGATAATATCGGCCTAGATCGCAGATAACCACTTATATATTTTTATTACGATCTTAAGTTTGTTATGAGTTATGACTATAGATAGGTTCAATAGCCTACACGAAAAGCGTGAGCTATAGCTGTCGTATGCTAACTATTCTAAAACATTCGTAAAATCAGACTTCCGCTTAGTAGAGTGGAGTAGTCTCATTTTGGTCATGCCTACTGTGCTCGCAATTTACAGGTATCCAACCGAAGGTCGTAAATATAAATTATCCCTCGTGGACCTCTTCGTGTAGATGGTACAAAAAAAGGAAATTAAGTTGGTACTATTGGCTATTTCGTAAGCATGAGACTTGTTACATTGGGGCAACCTTTTAACAACCATGGCGCGTACTAGAACACACCAAGTATTGGCCATTCCAGCGCCAGGAGGGACAAGTTTTCTCACTGCGCTGCGCCGCCGTCAGCGTTGTAACGTTTTGGTGCTATCTGTTGAGAACTAAAAGAGCTATTATAGTTCAGGACTCTCTTGTAAGATGGCACCACGGTCGTCACGGTTGTGCGCATGCGCCAAGCATTGGGCGGGCGTTTCGAACAACACAATGCGATCGTCCTTCGCTTCGCCGCCGGGCGGCCAAGGTCACACAGCCCCGTTGTTAGTGCAGGCGGCGGCTTTTATCAAAGCAATTGAAGTAGCATACTCGCAGTCGCATTAGAGATAGTGTGTCTTGTTTACGTATGGGCCGAGTCGGAGAACTCGGCCGCGCCAGGCCAGCCGTGTGGGGGTATGTCATGGGGGGGGTCATAACTAATGGAATGAGCCCAATCTTTTTGAAACACGCAGATCTGGAATCAATTAACCTATCACAAACTTCATATCGATAGTCAATCGATTATTTAGTAATCGATAAGTAATTGGTAAATCGATTGCCAGATCTGCGTGTTTCAAAAAGATTGGCCTCATCCCATTAGTCCAAATCGATTGTTAATCGATTAACCAATCACAAACCTAAATCGATGGTGAAGTCATCGATTATAAAATAATCGATTAATTAATCAATTAATTAAAAAAAAATTAATAAAATTAATTAATATTAATTCATTTATTTCATTATTAATTAATTAATTAATTAATCGATTCAAGGAATTATTTTTGATCACATTCACATAGGCAACCTCCGGAGGCGCAACATTCTGCGAAAATGTATTGAACTTGAAAGACGGGTATATTACTTGGAATTTAGCAAATCAAACTATGGTATTGTTTGGGGATGTTTTTTTGTTATGGTATGTGGCAATTCTAAATTATAGCCACTTTCACCGCAATGGTATAGGATGGGAAAGACTTAATATAAGAATCCGTTGAAGCTTACGCAAATATTTTGAAAATCTGTTTCCAGAAAATAATGCAAAAACTTATTAATGGGGAGAAATAAATAATTCCATGAACTTCGTTTTACGGTAATAATTTAAATTAAAATGATTAAACATTTGAAACTGAACACGTGAATGTTTTTGATGGCGCGTATGGGCACAAGCGAAATTGAAACTCACTCTTAGGAAACAAAAGTAAAGTAATACAATAATACTATAAAGTACCGTACAATACAGTATACATATTATAAACATTGTGCCACAGTAGGTTACGTACATGGCCAACTCAATGGCAATAAGTGCACGTCATGAGCACGACCAGATCAATTAAATAATTACCAGTTATCGCATTACTATAATAGTGTAATTATAGTATATCGTGACGGCTCAACATTCTTTAGATACAAAAAAAAAGTAATAACAAAAAGAAACATACTGACTTCATACATAACAGTATCAAAAATCTCTTCAGTTTTTCACAATTTCGATATACATACGTCTAAAATTCTACACATACTCTTACACCGTACTTGCTGGCAAAGTGTGCATAGCAGTGGTTAAAGTGGGGCGGTATGAGCCGGTATGTATACCGTTACTAAAAATACCGACGGTATACTATACCGGCACTAATTTGTATCGATTGTAAACATATTGACGAATTATGTAGAACATTTTGTTGTAGGTACTTCGTATTTATATTTTCTTATCCAATGTTTTTATAAATTTTTATTTTTTCAGCATAAATGTACGTCAAAACAAGCGTAGACCGTAGACTCATCTTCAATTCAAAGTAATTTAAACGTGTTAGAGACAAAACACCCTAAACAAATCTCTGCGTGGTCCCCCGACATACCCGCTTTGTCTGCTTTACACAGCATTAGTGCATACCGTCACTTCTCCGAGTCCACTTTAACCACTGGTGCATAGATTATAATATTATTATGGTGCCCCCTAAAACAGTAGTCCTCAACATTTTATCCTCAAGCACCAGACATGGTAAAGGTATATATATATATACATTACATTGCATGCCACTATATAGCGTGTTTTATATTATGGTTGACACGCACAATTGTAATACATTTAGTGTATTACAAACAAGAACGAAGATATATAGCAATAATTTGTTCAATTAAAATATAATACGAACAACGTGCCAAGTGATATAGTAACGAAGTAAACATAAACCAGTTCGAACTAATAAACAATATTTACACGGTTATTCATGCAGTACATCGCGTGTGCCGCTTGGGGTACGCATTACAACAGTTGAGAACCACTAACCTAAATTCTAACATTCGAGATCCAGAACTGTTTAGTTACACTATATATAATTATATATATATACGTCAAGAATAAAACTAAACGAATTTCCTTATAACAAATCAACATGACGGTGTTGTTGCGAGCACCCTCGTCTACGTGGACCGTGTACGCGGGCTCGCGGGGGGGGTGGGGGGGGGGGGGGGGTGGAAAGATGGCAATGAGCTGCCGGAGCTGGAGGAGAAGGCTAGGAACAGTCGAGCGTCGAGACGCCAAGGGAAACTATAGACTACAGACGCTCGGAGGTCAAGACGGTCATAGACTGGATGTTCCCGAAATTCCAGACGGTCATAGACTAGAAGTTCCAGACGGTCATAGACTAGAAGTTCCAGACGGTCATAGACTCGAAGTTCCCGAAGTTCCAGACGGTCATAGACTAGAAGTTCGTATGGTGGGTAATTTTGGTATGTAAAAATGAGAATCGTGACGTAGGTTGAGTAACAGGGTGGTTTATTTACAGATGTGAGATTAGGCAGGATACGCACGTACAGGCATAACCGAACTACTGTGAGAGTCACAAGTGCCAGGCATAACCGAAGCAACAGTGTGACGTGTGAATGGCAAGAATATCTGAACCATTGAGGTAGCCCTTGTCCAGCTCGCTCTATTCATACCCACCCCGGCCCGCCAAAACATTGTTAGGAGGAAACTGACCAATCAGAGGGCGACGCGTTTCGGCGGGCGGAGAGGGTAGTCGGTAATACATACAACACAAATAACACAATAAAGAAAAGAAAAGTAAATGGAAAAATACTTAAAACTACGATTGTCTTTATAGTGTCTATAACTTGAGGTATGATTACTAATTAGAAAACATATGTAATTATTCACTGATTGATCGTACGCCAACGATTATGTACAAAAAACACACGCGGGTTTGTGGGGATTTTACAGGTGTTACCAAGGCGGGAAAAATACTACAGCACAAAGTCTAGAAGACGTTTAGCTCTATTTCCCGTATTTCTTCTTTTTGACTTCTTTCAACTTTTTGACTTTGAGTGGCGACTTTGATTTCTGAAGAGTAATTTATTTTTAATTGGTTAGCCTCCGCCCGCTTGGTTTTCTTCTCTGAGGCAAGCTGTTGCTTATGTTGCTGTTCGACACGTGCCTCTAGAATCGCAGGAGGTTCTCTTATTTCGAGTCCTCTAGTTACTCGAGGATCGACTAATTCAGGTAGAATGCATTGAAGATAAAAATCTTGCAATTTGTGAAGCATTACTTGCGTCCACAATTCGTCATCGGTATAGATGCGCTCCACAAAGTACGCATTAGAAGTGTACACGATGAAGTCGCAATTTGGGCCCTCTTAGTTATGGCCAACTGCCCTTGTACCTAAAAACACAGAAAGTACAGTATATTCTTCGGTGTGCGTTCCTCTCATTAGTATTATTTCAGAACTAATTCATTTATTTATTTGGTTGTAGACACTGTATGTATATGTTATTCTTCTTATACTACACTGGCTTCTAAATAATGAATATATTTTATGTTACATTGCTGGGTTTCTTCGCGAGTAATAGGCTAATGTGTTGTATTATTATTAATAAATCATTATTATTATTATATTATTTTTACTATTATTATTATTATTATTATTATTATTATTATTATTATTTTTATTATTATTATTATTATTATTATTATTATTATTATTATTATTATTATTATTATTATTATTATTATTATTTTTATTATTATTATTATTATTATCTTTATTTATCACATCACCAGATGGCAGGTACATTATTAGTCTACAGCACCAAAAGTGATCCTCACCTCTTAGGTGCTGCAACCACACAGTATAAAAAATGACATTACAAAGATTTTACACATTTCAAAAATAATTACATTTTAAAAAGATTTTACATATCACAAAGATTATTATATTACACATAAATCAAATATAGTTGAATTCATGACACCGCGTGGCCCTGCGGTGCGACGCAGTACGAACCCGGGCCAACCCAAAACACCCGCACCGCATCGCAGGACCACGCAATGTCATAAATTCTACATAAAACAATTATATAAACATAACATAAAGACTTCAATATAAAAACTGATATCAAAATATTATAGAACCTTTCTCAAAATGCGAGCAGTACCCAGAATGGCTGTCTTCTGTAATTATTATTATTATTATTATTATTATTATTATTATTATTATTATTATTATTATTATTATTATTATTATTATTATTATTATTATTATTATTATTATTATTATTATTATTATTATTATTATTATTATTATTATTATTATTATTATTATTATTATTATTATTATTATTATTATTATATTCATATATGTATATGTGTGAAACATGCTTTTTGTGTTTTTATGGTAGGCAGCTATCGTAGTATAATATATATAGGGCACTAGCAACACCGAAAGACAACAATGGAACAAATGAATTGAACTGATGGACAACGACAAACCATCAGCTGTCAAAATAATAAAATTGCAACCATAGAAATAAAAACAAGTGTAGCAATAGTAACTACTCGCCATTTAAAACTATTAATGAAAGACAACGACTAAGTGAAAGTTTTGTTTTGTATGTGTATTTGTTTGATTTTGTTTTGTTTTCCAAAATCAGACGAAATTATTTTTTGACCGCTTGTTGTTTGTCCATCGATTCAATTCATTTGTTTCATTGTTGTCTTTTGGTGATGCTAGTGCCCTATATATATTTACGATGCAAGTGATACATAAGTTACAAAACATCGGGTGAGGTGGGGTAAGTCTAAACCACCTACTCAATTTATATCGTGTGACATAACCCAGAAAATGGTGAACAATAACATTACTTATGTCCGCGAAAATTGAAAAATTTACATATTATATTGTTATGATATATATTAAATGTATTTTCATATATATATATATTAGAAATGTCAAACAATGAAATTCCATATCGATAATCGCAACAACAATAAAAAATTATCGCGATACATCGCGATAATACGGCTCAAAAAATATCGTCTCGATATTGCATTTTCAATTTTTATTGCGATATATCGCCGCGATTTTATGAAATAAGCACTAATACTACTTTTTAACATTGCTTGATATTTGTGGGGGGGTACTTGAGATCTGGCCTGACCGCGCTGGGTGCGGGCGACGGAGCTGCTGCCGGGCCTGTCAAAGCAAGGCGGCAGTGTGAGGAGGGAAGATGCGCAGTGCACACGATTACTTCTAAGTTCTATTGTAGTGGTTATTGTGAGTAATCTTCTCACCACATGTAGTGAAAATCACGTTATTTCATTCCGTGAGAGAAAAAATAAATAAACACAAAAAAATATTTTAAAAATGTTTGTTTGCAATAAATTACCGATTTGCCTACAACATCGTTCAGTATAAAGTGTGGTGTATGTAGCAAAGTATAAATTATTGTTACTTGCAGGGGGACAGCCACTGAAAATGTTATTTTTCTTATTTACAGAGGTAAGGTGGTGAAATTTTGAAATAATGATCAACTTTAAATTTAACAAACTATTAAAGGGTAAAAAAATTTGGGGGGGTAATGGGGGGTCCGGTGGGGGTGGGGGGGCGGGTAAATACAGGTTTCACTTAAAAGCCTAAGGTTTTTTTACAATTGACATTAGCAACTTTTTTTCGTTATCATTATTGTCACTAATAGTTGTATGAACATTGTCACATAAGGATATGTTTCATTTTTGAGTTCTTTAAATTCTGTGGAGGTTTTAGTTTAACAAATATAAAAATGTTATGCATCAAATTTAAAAAAAAATTTTTTACTGTTATATTTTTTTTTTTTGAACAAGGCTATGTGAGTTACTGTCTTCTACAAAAAAAATCAGACCTCTAGGGATAACCACTAAAAAGGAGTAGCGAATTTAATAGTCAAATGTGAAGGAAAAAAGTTGCTGAGATAATCACATTTGAAGTAGAAATTAAGATATTTTGAGAGGAAACCCCATGAAACATGCCCAATAGAGAAGGTATATACACACAGAGACTTTATCTGGCAAGACGAGCATGGAAAGTCGCTATGGTTACTTCAAGAATAGGCCTAACCTGTAAATTGGCCGATTGTAGGCCTAGGCCTAGGCCTAGGCCTAGTTCCTCATCGATAGGACTTGTAACTACACCACTACACTTCCTTCTCTTTCGTGACTAAAGAACCCTTTTTTCTAGGCATTTTGCTGTTATAACAGACGGATACAGCTTGTAATTGGAAAGGATAATAACTCAGAGCCAAAATGTATTCAACACAACTGTGACAGATTGAAAACGCCTGACAAATCATACGAAACTGTTGCCTTGACAACGTCGCGGAAAAATAAAAAGAAATCAAGCTGCTGCTGCTACCTATTGGTCATTATTAAAACTAAATACCGACTACAAAGGATTAACCGGTAAACGATTTGGCGCCGAATACAAACAAGTAGTTTGACGCTGTGAAGCCGTAAACCTGTGCGTAAACTATGCACGGATCAGTGAAAAGTGCAAACACTTGGAAAACTCGCGCGTCACGCCCTTGTTCAATAGATTATTCATACATTTTAATTGGTTCAAAGTCAAAACATTGTATAAGCCAACTTAGAAGTAAGTTCAAAGCATCCAAAGCAAAAAAAAAAAAAAAATCGGCTTTTATGAAAAAAATGTAAAAAAATCAGCGATTTTCAGTGGCTGTCCCCCCTCATGCGTAAGGCGTGACACTCTGATCCGGAAGGTCGCCGGTTCAATACCCGCCACCGACAATTCGAGCTGAAACCACCCCAATACCCCAAACACCTAGTATTTCACGGGAATAGGGACATCAAATGTCCCTGGACTTCCTACGAAACGTCATTTTAGTTTCAATGAATTCGCCAAGAGATGAATCTTTTGTAGAATTTACATTACGCGCTCATGCTCTTAGCTGCCAGTGTCTGCTTCAAACAGGAGCTGATCTAGCATTCCGAAGCACTTGTACGCACATAAATATTGTCTCATAACTGTTGTGGGGTCAGATACATATATTCAATCCAGTCAAGTGGGGAGATGTTTGTTTTATAGTGCGTCGTCTACAAAAACAGATACTCAATAGCGACAGACTCAACTCACGACCTATGGTACGAACAAGTGGAATGTGTAGCTTATGTAGATAATAATAGAATGTGTAGTTATATATATATTATTATTGGGGGTGTTTAACGACGTACTCGACAGCTTAGGTCATATATGACGTCTTCCGAATCAGGTCCATATATATCGTGGGAGTCGTCATAAGGGGAGTCCAGCAAGGGAGGGCAGGGCCAAGTGGGAGGAGAAATCTTTAGTGGGACAGTGGGAGGGGGGGGGGGGGTCTCCTTTCGTCGCCTCTCACGACCCGTTTGACCCGTTTTTATATAATTGCATTATTAAACAATTAGGTGGAAATAAATACCTTTTTGAAGTAGAAGGTAGTGACGGAGCGTATTCTGATTCTGACTTACGCCCTGAGCCATTAGGAGACTGGCAGGGAATTTACAGGGGGGGTCATATGTTAGTTAGGCTGAATGTCCCTTACCTTGTGGGTGAACTAGTTTCCAGAGAGGCTTCCAAACTCTCTTTCTTCTCCTTTTGTGCCACTTGACAAGATTGCTTGTTGCGTTTCCTGGACCACCCTTGATTACGAGGGTTTCCTCGCCTACCCATTATGTCGCCTACCTTTATTAACTATTAACTATCATTGAGCAGTGAGCACACAATTATATAAGAAACTAAATCTTAATATTTAACGTGTCATCAATAATTATCAATAATTATCAATATAATACACACTGGGTTATCGATGCACCACACATTCGAATCACACTTCAGATTCGACTGACACAACACCGAGCTCTGCTTTCTTGAACCCCGACACTTGAAACCACTTGTCAAACCTCGCGCGCTGCACCGCTCGGAAGTGTTTGTAGCAGGTCGCCCGAGTTGCCAAGAACGCCGCTCGCTTCGCTACCTGCCACGCGTGAGCCACTCGGCTGGCCGCGACATGAGACGATTTTCGGAGTAATTTACATGGCATCAGCAGATACTCAATTTCTCAAACAATCATGGTGATATCGTTATGATTTAAATTGCAGATTCAAGGTAAGGGTTCCGCGAGGAACCTCATTATATAAAAATATACCTTTTCATCGTATTTACATTACTTAGGTTGGACTAAACATAGGCTATCTCTAGACACGTTTGCAGCGGTACATTAAAAAAATCATAACAACTAAACTACTAAAGATATTGGACGGAAATTTTCTGATATCATTTATAAAAGAAGCTTTATTTCGTGTTAAAAAACGTATGTCTTTAAGAGCAGAACTTTTTCTTAAAATGAACTACTCGTTTTGCCTTTTAAAACTTTCGGGACAGTCCAAAAAACATGCCAAAAAAATTAAATTCTACTTTATTTACATCAAGGGTCATATAATTAATCAAACTGTGTGATAAAATTGGGAAAAAAATCATAATTTTCTAATATGGATTAGTCTTAAGGGCCGGTCTTACAATCTCCTAATAAGAAAGTTATTTGTAGCAATTAAGCTATTTGGAGGATTTCAAGGGTTTTGATTGGTGGTTGCCATGGAGAAGACATGCTATTCGACAAATAAGTAGTTAATGGGACGTTGTAAGACTGGACCTAACACACTTGGCGAATTCTTCGGCCTTTAAGCCGCATTCACATCAATGACTATTGATTACTGACTATTGACTATTGACTAGTGATTATTGACTACCCAAAGAAAGATATGAACACTACACAACTAAGTTCTTTGACAAGTATGATCTGCCACCTAGAACAAATGAATCAAACTGATTGACAAACAACGAGCTGTCAAAATAATAAAATTGCAACATTATGAAGAAAACGAGGTATGGCGATAGTAACTGTTCACCAGTTAAAACGTTTAATGATGGGCTTAACCAAGTTGTGAAGGTTTTGTATGTTTCTTGTTTGTTTTGAAGATTTGTTTTCAAAATAAGAATATTTTATTGTATGGCAGCTTCATAAAAATAATAAATAAATAATATTCGCCGGAAATAGTCAAAAACAAATATACACTTGACAGTAATTGAATAGTGGTATTGACTTCCGTTGCTCCACATTCATTGGCTGAACGCGAACGTTGTGATTGGTTGTAACTATGACTTCCAGATATCTTCAATTCGTTAGTCAATAGTCAATAGTCATAAGTCAAAAGTAAAGTTGTGTGAACGTCAGCACGTATCGCCTATGGTTCAATTCGCTTAGTCACTAATCAATAGTCAATAGTCAATAGTCAATAGTCACTAGTCATTTATGTGAACGCGGCTTTATAGTTTATATCTACCTTCCTTAAGTCTCGCAAAGCTACAATTATTTTGTCTGTCCTTTCGTACACATTTTTCAATGTGTACTTAATATTACTAAGGGAATTTGCAATGAGCACTCCCAATGTATCCAGCCCGTGCAAACGCGCCTTATAAATGGCGTTGCGTGCCTCGGCCCTCGAGTGGCAATCAAACCTCACTACTTGCCATAGCAGCGCCCACCCATACAGCTCAAACGGCCCAGTCGTCCTAAATACTGCGAGGACTAAGCATCGTTTCGGTTAGTCTGAGACGCAGGAAACAAGTATCAATACACATTTTGTTACTTAACTTTGGTTGGCGACCATTTTTAATGATTTTCAGACCGATCTGCTCATATGGTTCGTTTTGTTGGCCGTAGGCCTACTATAATCTACTCCGTTGTAGAATTGACGAGTGGTGATAGGCGGAGCTTGCGCCGAGTACTGTGTCACGTGACTAGCAGTTGGGAAAAGTCCCTACTGTCCGGACGGATCCACGCAAAACACATCCACACTTATCTCGTTCTAGCTGGTATAATATTCATTTTTAAGATATAATTTGGAAAATATATTTAGTACACATACCAGTGGTCAACATAAAGGTTATTCACGCACTGAAGAGGATAAAATGAGCAAGGTGTGTTTTGTTTTTTCAACTTCAACTGGCGAAAAACTAATGATCGGATTTGGACGAGAGTTTCTTATGAATACGTATAATGTGAGACAATAAACAAATAAACTTTCTAGATAGAAAATGCCCAGAACGAAAATTCATAGCATGCACTAATATGCAAGGTAAGGCTTAGTTTCACGGTCAAAACCGCTACTTTTGAGGCCCAACCGCTACACCCTCATATTATTGCATGCAATGAATTTTCGTTCTGAGCAATTTCTATCTAGAAAGTTTATTTGCTTATTGTCTCACATTATTGGAAGACATGCTAAAGAAACTCTCGTCAAAATCCGATCATTAGTTTTTCGCCAATTAAAGTTAAAAAAAAAACAAACACGCGTTGCTCATTTTATCCTCTTGATGCGCGAATTGTTATAACAAGTTAACTACTGGGTCTGTAATTTTGAAATAACCCTTATATTGACCACTGGTATGTGAACTAATTACGCTTTCCTATAGGCTATACCTGAAAAGAGAATATTATAACAGCTAGAACGAGATAAGTGTCGTACATTAAGCGCGTGAAAGCGTAACAGTCAGCGGATTTGTCCCAACTATGGGCGCCACGTTCCTTCGTGACGTCAGGGGGCGGGTAAATCACCACTCGTCATTCGAGAACAGTTTGCTCTTAGTGCGATCGTATGGAATCGAGTATATTAATCGAGAGTATAGAATGATTTTCTTACTCGGTCTCAGTAGGATGAGTAAGGTACTTTGCACGTTGTTATGGTGCTGTAATATTTCAAGAACTTCCACTTTGTTTCCATATCGTTGCTGTATAGCTACGTTTTGAGTTATAAATTGTATCAATACTGTAGCTATCAAAGGTTTTATTAAAAAAACTTCTGGGACAAAACTAAACTTTCCACTCAACTCCCATCGTGCGAAGAGAAGTTACTCTAGCCTGCTCCAGTAATTGTAAGGCCTAGTTGAGCCTACTATATAGTATACTAACATTATAGTATATTCGAGTAAAGTCGAGTGAGCATACTGCCAGCCACAGTTCATGTACATGGACTGTTGTAACCAAGCGATCGCGCAATACGTGCGTTTTACCCATCATTAGTTTTTTTTAAGAATCACAAATGTAGCGCTACGCTATTCAACTTTTCGTGGCTTTGTATGATTCATATGTCATATTCATATATCAGTGTAAACAATGAGAGAAAATGTTCCTAGAGTCTTAGAGCTGCCACACATACCAACAGCTGTGGAATCAATTGCAAAGTACAGTACCGGTTGGTTACAGCAATAATTACACTTACATATTGAAGCACCACCTATTATTCTGATTGTTTTTGTCAGTATGTGAATCGGTTTAAAACAATTTCCTGTTCTTGTCTCTTTACTAACACAACACCCAAATATAGACGATAACGATACCACTGCAGCCAATGAAACATGAACACCTATAGTCATAGCCTGTACTCTCCTGTATACGTAAGTATTATGCATCTTTAATGTATCATTGAATTGAATGTTGAATGTGCCATTCAATGCAGTATATTGAATAAAAGAGGAGACAAGAAGCCAATATCCACTACATGTGGAAGTGGGTTGCACACTATAGAGCTCTGACAATACTTCAAATGGCTTATATATTTCCTGAATTGTTAGAAGCGGGTAAATTAAATTGTGAAATCAAGCAGCAAGAGGGAAATATTCAATATACGAGTTTAAAACGATAAAAAGGACAAAATCGATCATTCTCCATTCCTTTTAAGGATGATGCTCAATTGCTCTGACCATTTGCAGCAGAAAAGATCTCAACCAAACTACACCAAGACACATTACATTCACTGTGTTCTTAGTGCACAGATGAGGACCCCTTGTTGAAAGTTGTCGACTAATACAAAGCGAAGTTTCAGAGAAAGTTTTCTTTTAGCCTAATGGAGAGAGCGCTGCTAGACGTTCGTCACATTCCACTGAATC
This sequence comes from Isoperla grammatica, assembly GCA_945910005.1. Taxonomy (NCBI): domain Eukaryota; kingdom Metazoa; phylum Arthropoda; class Insecta; order Plecoptera; family Perlodidae; genus Isoperla; species Isoperla grammatica. Next base: position 80,202,078 of record OX246738.1, read on the forward strand.
ATTAATCAGACGATGGCGATGAACGTACTTCACTTAGTCACTATACGAACAATTTAAAGACATATTCAGTGGAATTACTTATTCACTCTAGAATGGGGGCGTGTCAAAGAACTGGCTCGCGAGAGGGTCTTCGAATCCAAGTTCTTTGACAGACGGCGGCAAGAGCTTTGCGTGTCTATAAGTATATTCAGAGAACAAGACAATTTAAATTAACCATTCATAATTCGGAGCCGGCCGTTGTACGTCAATAAGAGAAGTGAATATAGATACGTACTATGCGGCGATCTGCAGGTGGGGTAGATACGTCTTCCAGTTCCAGATGGCGCAACAATATTTAACAGTGGAGGCGAAACGATTTTTTTACTTATATCAAGTGGGATAAACTACAGTCTGTCCCAATTCAAGATACACGCCGGCAAAATGAGAACTAAAACGAACTGTTTCTTATTGTTGGAGACTTATGCTGTCAATCATCCCCTTTATTTGACAAACCACTTAGCTTCTAACATAGTAAAGACAGCTCCAAACCACATGGACCGTCGAAGCAAGAGATAACTATGGTCGACCCTTTGAAAAGGGACAGAATTCTGAGCCCCTGTCTTCCTATTGTTAAGTGGGTGTTTTTCTTATTTGAATAGATATTATTGGTGGTCACTTTTTTTTTAAAACTGTGCATCCTTCCTGGTGACAAGCTTGACGTTTACAACCTTGCACAGTGAGCGGGAAATAAGCCGCCCTTTGAGGAGTCCTCTTTACCGGCGTGCATCTTGGATAGAGACGAACTATAGAAGGTTTGAGATACAAGAGGGCGAATGAACTCGGGGGTTTAGAAGCTCAAACGAAGGGTATATAGATACACATTGTTTGGGCAGGGACAATAGACCCCGGGTTTATTTATTCACTTTTGTTTCTTAAATCGGTATCTGATGTCAAGTTGAACGCATTTGATTGAATTCATACAATACAAAACATTCAAGCAACGCAAAGTATGTATGTATGTATGTATATCAATAGTCTACAGGGCTACACTCTTATTTGACGATAACTTGTTGCACATTCTGTAGTCAGAGTACTGGGCGGAAAGCACGACGAAGGTAATCAATTCCTTGCTGTTGTAAGACTTTCAAACCTACACCACATTAAAATAATACTTTAGAAATACTTAATTTTATACAACGTTGTGAGATGCACTCTTAACCCCGATTGTTTTCGGTATAACCGTAACTTGTTCTTAACACGACAATCACCCATAACATTGAAATGTTGCTTATACCGAGGATAACGTTACTGAGAACTTAATACTGAGCTCAACAAACGGCCTCAGTATAGCATGCAGCGCTTTATGTAGTAAAAGTGAAAGTTTACATACCGACTATGGAAGGCTTGACTTCGTTCAGGATAGGATCCAATCGTTCCTTCACGATTGTGAACAGAGTGGGCGAACAGAAGATCCACCTATACACAGAAACACAATAGGGAGTTTTCGGATGATTTTTTTATGGTTCCATCTAGTTGAATGTCTTTGTCTATATAGAATCATATTATTAATTTTTGTGTGCTTTGGAATATTTCATTAATAAATAATATTACATGAAAAAGTAATTTTTTTTAAACAACGCTTATGTTTAAATGCACTAAAAAGTAAAAAATAAATTTTCCCACAGCAAATTTTTGCCTCACACGGAAAATAATAAGCGTTGGGCGCTTTCGGTATTGACATAGATTACAGTATTCTGCTGTTTATGCAGGGAAAGCACCCAGCGCTTATTATTTTCCGTGTGAGGCAAAAATTTGTTGGGCGAAAATTTATTTTTTACTTTTTAGTGCATTTAAATATAAGCGTTGTTTTAAAAAAAAATATTTTTGCATGTAATATTATTTTATACTTTTTAGTCTTAAAGAATCTTGCAATCGAATATGTGCTAATGGACGTGTCCGAATTTAGAAGACTGTATACTTGTGTACTTGTACTTGTTAACTTCACTCGCAAACTAGCGTGCTCGCATCGCAAACTTGAATTTCGGACAGTTCCGTCCATGCACGATCCAGCGGTCGGCCAACAATGCTTACGGAAAGTGGGATTATGTGGCTATGGGAGAATTTGGCAAAGTAACTAGGCCTAGGCTACACATTCTCTTCAATTGCAATTAAAAATCAGTTTTCAAATGTTATATCAAGGTTCATTGATGCACACAAGATCATCATCCACTAACCTTAATTTTTTTCGTGTTTGATTGTTTAATTTTTTAATTGTTTATTTAATTGTTTCCAGCTCATTTCGACGTTGGCAAGTGGGTGAAATATCGATTCCCATATAAACCATTAATTAATAAATTATGATGAATTAATTGACTATTAAGTAAATATGACAATTGATTCGTGTATTGTCATTAAGAATACGCCTGTGTGTTAATTTTCAGCTTGATCGGACATTTAGAAGTAGGTGAAATATCGATTCACAGATTCCGTCCAAACAGACAGACAAACAAAGCTAGCTAATTTAAGCGTTGTAGTAATAATAATAATAAAATCACCCGATACTTTCACACATCGTTTTGTCGGGAAAAACGGGGAATGACGTCAAACGTTTGGATCACAACCACCCAATCATATCAAGAAACGCTGTTTTTCTAATAATTTCACTCACAATAGCATGTTTTATATCAAAATTTGTTTAAAGTGTTCAATAATAATTACTCTCGAACATTAATCCATACGGAAATAATCAATAATTACAGTATGTTTAAAGAATATGGGAAAGCATTGTGGTTTTAAAATAAAACGTCTGAAGATCGACAACAATGAAGTGCTGTTATAACGGGCAAAATAGTTGTAAATACAGATAAATTAATTATTACAATGTGTTGTTGATGTCAAGGACCATTTCAAAATGCAGGTAGAAATGTTAAACTTTAAATGCTAACAGAATTGGAACCATGAACTCCTCAGACATAAAAATTATATTCACTGTATTTTTGGATAAAGATCTATAATTTTTTGGTACTCAGAGCAATATTTATTTTTGAGGAAAATTCCCTATTTAACATCTGGAAGGATCTATCCTAGTTGAATAATTCATAACTGAATTAGGCCTACCCCCAAAACACATTAATTTGTTATTCTAATCTGGAGAGCTTATTAGGTGCTCGTCATACCGTAAGCTGTTTACGCCGAAAACGTTAACTCTTGCTTGGTAAAATAAAGCGAGTTTAAGCAAACCCACCATTGATGAACTTTGTGATCAATCCAGGTTGGCTTCGGGTTGTTTGTTCTAGTCGCTTCCTTAAAATATTGTAATTTAAACTATATTTACAGTTGTTCCAAGCTTATAATTCTCATCGTGACCAAATACCAAAGTCAAATTACAACAATAGGGAACATGCATACGATTTTTTTTAGTGTAACAAGTACTTAGTTTTATAGTCTGGTGTCCAACAATTGCATTTCCAAAAGTTTTTTTTTTTAAATTATTATTGAACGGGTCTAATAATGAATTGAATATCACATTTATTTGAATTTCCTCTTGCCGCGAAGAAACGCGCGCTGATTGGTCGGCGGCCTCTGTGACGCAGTATGATGGTTTGGCCTGCGAGCGCGCGACTGCTACAGCTGTGTTTCAGTGCATGATGAGCGATCATTCACGCCCAACGTCGTGTTGTTATCAGTAGCTCGTATTGCATGAACTAAAATGACAGACGGAGGCTTTACAAAGGCCAACAGCACAAATTTACCGCAGATAGATGGTTTTATGGTGGCGAATTTCTTTGCGGGAAATGATCACTTCACTGGAGCGGAGTTACGGGATGTGAAGAATAATGCCAGTCACACATATTTTCTTGACTTCTTTTAGCCTAGTGTCTTACCACATAATTTGTTGTTTTTATACTCACGATCATATTTATTTTATACAATAAAAAATTATATATAAAATACAATGTGCCTTACAATACATACATTAATTTTGTCGTCATTATTCCGATTTGTTAATTATTTATCTCCGAAGTCCAAACCAAATCCCATCATGATTGATTTTGTAATACTAAATAATATGTAAAATATGTACATAGTAATACGCCCCCCCCCCCCCCCCCCCCGAAATTCCATGTCGTATTGAGTGGCATTTTGAAAGGGAGATTTCGTGACGATATCGAGCTGGTTTAGTAGTCCCAACACTTCTTAAATGATCCCTGGACCTTGTACTCCCTCACAGCTGCAAAGAAGACACTTGAAGTCTTGTTGATAGTCGAGAGCTTGGATGAATGAGGGTCATGGACACTTCCCCCTCCCCCCTCCCTACAGATGCCGCCCCAAAACATTGTGAATGTAAACAATACTTAGTTAAGCGAGCGAAGCGAGCGTTTCCACTTGACTCTTATGGCACTTCGTTCTGTTTTTTTGTTTGTTTGTTTGTTTGTTTGTTTGTTTTTTTTTTGTTTTTTTTTTTTTTGTTTTTATGTCCGTCGATAGCGGTCAAACGGAAAGTCCGATCAACTTGAAATTTGGACCATCCACAAGCCTCGATGTGGATTGAAGGTGTATAGTTTTGAGGCAAAATCGTTCGAAAAGTTACAAAGTTACACCATAGTTACTGCAAAATATTTTTCTGAAACAAAATGGCGGCAAAATGTGAGATAGCCAGATTTTTCTACCGATTTTTCCGGTCACGAATATGTTAATGTAATGGCGATCTGATAAATATTGGCAAAGTTACACAAAAGTTACTCAAAAATATATTTTTGAAACACAGTTACGGCAAAATGTGAGGTGGCTATGTTATAGTAAATTTTTGTCCGGTTTCAAATATACTAATATAAACGCGATCCGATACGTATAAGAGGCAGAAATTACATTTCTATTGCTGTCAATAACTGTTAGTAACGGTGGCGGACCGCGGCGAAAACATGCCAGCGAAAATTCTTAGCAACGCACATTGCATTGCATCCAACAATGTCGGGAAGTATAATAGCTATGGAAATTAGAAACATTTTTGCAATGCGCATTCTTGAATTGTTGTTAATTGTTGTTTGTATTAGCATTGAAATCTTTTCGCCAGAAAGTTCGTAGATATTGACGCGCTCGCTTATCAACGCGTCAAACAGAGCGTTTTCCTAGTTTATGGATCAAGCAGATGTTAAATCACAATTTTTATTAAGCGAGCGAAGCGAGCGTTTCCACTTGACTCTTATGGCACTTCGTTCTGTTTTTTTGTTTGTTTGTTTGTTTTTTTGTTTTTTTTTTGTTTTTATGTCTGTCGATAGCGGTCGAACGGAAAGTCCGATCAACTTGAAATTTGGACCATCCACAAGCCTCGATGTGGATTGAAGGTGTATAGTTTTGAGGCAAAATCGTTCGGAAAGTTACAAAGTTACACCATAGTTACTGCAAAATATTTTTCTGAAACAAAATGGCGGCAAAATGTGAGATAGCCAGATTTTTCTACAGATTTTTCCGGTCACGAATATGTTAATGTAATGGCGATCTGATAAATATTGGCAAAGTTACACGAAAGTTACTCGAAAATATTTTTCTAAAACGCAGTAACGCCAAAATGTGAGGTGGCTATCTTATAGTAAATTTTTGTCCGGTCACGAATATACTAATGTAAATACGATCAAATACGTATTAGAGGCAGAAATTACATTTCTATTGCTGTCAATAAGTGTTAGTAACGGTGGCGGACCGTGTTGAAAACATGACCACGAAAATTCTTAGCAACGCACATTGCACTGCATACAACAATGTCGGGAAGTATAATAGCTATGGAAATTAGAAAAAATTTTGCAATGCGCATTTTTGAATTGTTGTTAATTGTTGTTTGTATTAGCATTGAAGTCTTTTCGCCAGAAAGTTCGTAGATATTGACGCGCTCGCTTATCAACGCGTCAAACAGAGCGTTTTCCTAGTTATATTCCTCTTTATTAAGCGAGCGAAGCGAGCGTTTCCACGAGACTCTTATGGCACTTCGTTCTGTTTTTTTTTTTTTTTTTTGTACCGTACTAGACTCACGGCACTTCATTCTGTTTGTTTTTTTTGTTTGTTTTTTTTTGTTTTTATGTCTGTCGATAGCGGTCGAACGGAAAGTCTGATCAACTTGAAATTTGAACCATCCACAAGCCTCGATGTGGATTGAAGGTGTATAGTTTTGAGGCAAAATCGTTTGAAAAGTTAAAAAGTTACACCATAGTTACTGCAAAATATTTTTCTGAAACAAAATGGCGGCAAAATGTGTGAAAGCCATATTTTTTTAAAGCTTTTTCCGGTCACGAATATGTTCATTTAATGGCTATCTGATCAATATTGGCAAAGTTACACAAAAGTTACTCGAAAATATTTTTCTAAAAAACAGTAACAGCAAAATGTGAGGTAGCTATCTTGTAGTAGATTTTCATCCGGTCACGAATATACTAATTTAGACGCGATCGGATACGTATTAGAGGCAGTAATTACATTTCTATTGCTGTCAATAACTGTTAGTAACGGTGGCGGACCGCGGCGAATATTCAACAATATTGGGAATCATAATAGTCATGGGAATTAGAAAAATGTTTGCAATGTACATTCTTGAATTGTTGTTAGTTGTTGTTTTTATTAGCTTTGAGATCTTTTCGCCAGAACGTTCGTAGATATGGACGCGCTCGCTTATCAACGCGTCAAACAGAGCGTTTTCCTAGTTTATTTAAAACTTGAATTACAGCACATTATACTGTGATTACAGTTGCTAACCCTGTGACAAATTTAATAACCTCTAACCCACCACTACACGCTTAAACGTTTATCCTTCCAATCCCTAGACTGAGTTCATTATCTAATCTAAAATAAAACACATTGAAATGATCTTGGCAGCAAAACAACATCGATGTCATTGATATAGGGTTCTTACTGACATCTCGTCTCGCTGCTTCCAACCACTGTCTTTGTCGTTTATTGTTTTTTGGAAAACAAACCGTGAAAACAACATCAATACGTTGGAAGATAGGCGAACAATCACAGACCTGATATTATACTTGTTCAAAATCTTACGTGGTATGGTAGATATAAATGTAATCAGTGATTTTAATTTCCGTGTACCCAACAAAAATACCCGGAATCGTGACGTGTTCCTGACTCCTAAGTGTAGAATAGATGTTTATAAATACTCATGTTTAAATAGGCTTATGTGCACTTATAACGCTGCAGTCAAGAAGCAAGGTGACATTGACATCCACCATTTAGAACTAAGTGCTTTTAAAAACATAATTTTTAAGATGTATAACTTGCAAACAGGGTTGTTCAACGTGTAAACCAACAAACAATTCTTCACGCTCACACATACACTCACAACACACGCACACGCACATGCACACGCACACACACACTCTCACGCATACACTCAGAACACGCACACGCACACGCACACGCACACGCGTCACTAGCGATTCATCAAGGCGGCGGCCGTTTTTTCGCGCCAAAAGAGTGAACGCAACTAAAACTATTATTTAGAGGGGTAGAATGACTCGATTTTTAAATTGTAAAGACATAATATCAGTTAATATCGTGTACAGATTTTAAAAATCACATTAGAAAGTTAAGTGCAAGTTCCCTCTAGCCCCTAACATCTGCTCGACTCAGGTCAATTAGTGATAATTGTCAACCTTGTATTGGAATTATGAAAACCACCCCAAACGTATCGGCGAGCGATTCGCGTATAGGATTTAAGGACTTAATTTCAGTCCTAAATATAAAAATAAAAATTCCTTCTTCAAGATAAATTCTTAACATTGTCTAGAATGTATTATTATCATGAGAGTATATTTAAATTTTGTTCGGTTCTGAAAATCACACACAATTGCCTAACCTTGGTTGTTTTAGTTGTTTTGCCGTGAACAAGTGGGAGTACGATAGCGTCATACCGAGGCGTAGAGATTGTTCATTTTCCCGTGAGTATGTCACTTTAGGAATTTTTCAAATATAATTAAACTTTAAAAATTGGACGAAAGTAGTTAATTTCTTAGGCCCGGCCTATATGCGTATGGGACATGCATGGTGCTGTTTAACGACGCATGCATACAACATGTTTCTTAGTACTAAGCAGAGCTTGACGGAGGGAGAGGGGTTCAATGCCACAAGCCATGGTCCAATATTATGCAAGGCGGTGAAAATCTCGTTAGAATAACGTTGGCAGTTCCATCGTAACCGCACAGAATGCGCCACACTTTGTGGCCCACCGACGTTTCGGGCTACCTGTCGTGTATCTCTGGGACTGCCAACGCTATTCGGTTGTAAAAAGAAACAACACGCTCCAAGCGGACAAAACGAGAAGCGCTAGGGTGAGGTTGTTGCCAACTCTATGGTTGCCAAGGTTCGCGACGCGCTAGGAATGTTACACATCTTCACTCACGTTTTAGCCGTTATTGTATTGATTTTTATGGTTTAACTTATATGACATAATAACTTAAATTACATAGCTCGTATATCAGTTATTGTTGTAAAGATGGTTTCAAAATAATTTACATAATAGTTAACTTGTTATGACAATTCACGCATCGGAGATGGACAGCTCTAGAAAATTGTTTGTTTTCTCAGACTTAATCGGCAAAAAACTAATGATCGGATGTGTTCGAGAGTTCTCCAAACATGCGTAGCAGCTTTTGTAGAAAATAACAAAATAAACTTTCTAGAAAGAAAGTGCATTGAACGCAAATACGTAGCATGCACTTGCACTAAAATGCAAGGTGCGAATTTTCACGGCGCAACCGCACGCCGAGACGGGTACACAGAACAGAGCACAACGGAATAGCGCACAACGGAACAGAGCACAAACCGAACACTTCCGAAGCGTGCGGTGTTGCCAAATGTGATGATTGTGTTCTGTTCCGTTGCAGAGCGGATTACCGCACACACGATAACCTAACCTAACCTAACCTAACCTAACCTAACCTAACCTAACCTAACCTAACCTAACCTAACCTAACGTAACCTAACCTAACCTAACCTAATCTAACCTAGCGCACACACGCTTTTGTGTTAACATTGTGCTGTGATCCGTTGTGTACCGGATTACCGCACACAAATTAACGTGTGTGCGGTAATCCGCTCTGCAACGGAACAGAACACAATCATCACATTTGGCAACACCGCACGCTTCGGAAGTGTTCGGTTTGTGCTCTGTTCCGTTGTGCCCTATTCCGTTGTGCCCTGTTCCGCGCTCCCGCCGAGACTACCATATCCAAGTATTATATTTGTAAAACAAATCGTTATTTATGGATGTTTATCGTATATGAATGGCTCACGGGTCTTCTACATTGGTACAGGCTTTCGTATATATAAATATCGGCAGTAGTGGCTGCTTGCCTTAGAAATTTTAATAATACAAACTGTTGTTTCGCTCACCGACCTTATCGTTGCTGCCATCACACACTTCTCGTGGCGACAGTAACGCTATCTCTTGATAATTCTATATGCCTATTGCTTTATGGCGCATACAATAACGCAATACGCAATCTTACCATCGGTTGAGCAGGAAGTTGACCCACTCCGCCGTCTCGTCGTGTTGCAGCGCTCGCTTCCGGCGCACGCGCAGTGTCTCGTAGCGCACCACGTGTTCGAGCAGCTCGGTGAGGCTCGCCCTCCAGACTCCCGCCGCGGCCGCTAGGATCGCTACGAGCGCCAGAACCTTCCAGCCTAGGGGCAGGTCCGCGGCGCAACCCACCGCCCACCCGCAAACCACCGCCGCACATACCTGCGCCAGACTGCGCGCCAGCTGACCGTCTCGCTGGAACAGAACGACTTCTTTATCGACACGGTATCTTCCCTGTGTTTTATGTTGCTTTTGTCAAAGACAAGTGATTCGTGGCCAACCAGAGCAGTGGCGGATAGTGGGGAGTGGCAGGGGAGGCAGCGCCTCCTCACTATTTTCAAGCCTGATGCCTATTTTTTCCTAATGTAACCTTACATACTAACACCAGTACTTTTCCAATTTCTTTTGTACAACATATCTATTAATTCTTGTCATTTTCTACGAATTGTACAACGCAGTCACGTTTTAATGTGTCAAATGTGCTACAACATCCCCAACAGTAGTGGGAACATGCAAAGGAACAAGGTTTTGCTTTACTCGTCGAACGACTGACGTATCGCGCGGCACATGAAGTGTTGGTTGTACTATACTCTAGAGAGGAGCGCTCGCCCCACACAACGCGTATCGCGCGGCACATGAAGTGTTGGTTGTACAATACTCTAGAGAGGAGCGCTCGCCCCACACAACGCGTATCGCGCGGTGCATGAAGTGTGGGTTGTACTATACTCTAGAGAGGAGCGCTCGCCCCACACAACGCGTATCGCGCGGTGCATGAAGTGTGGGTTGTACTATACTCTAGAGAGGAGCGCTCGCCCCACACAACGCGTATCGCGCGGTACATGAAGTGTGGGTTGTACTATACTCTAGAGAGGAGCGCTCGCCCCGCACAACGCGTATCGCGCGGTGCATGAAGTGTGGGTTGTACTATACTCTAGAGAGGAGCGCTCGCCCCACACAACGCGTATCGCGCGGTACATGAAGTGTTGGTTGTACTATACTCTAGAGAGGAGCGCTCGCCCCACACAACGCGTATCGCGCGGTGCATGAAGTGTGGGTTGTACTATACTCTAGAGAGGAGCGCTCGCCCCACACAACGCGTATCGCGCGGTGCATGAAGTGTTGGTTGTACTATACTCTAGAGAGGAGCGCTCGCCCCACACAACGCGTATCGCGCGGCACATGAAGTGTTGGTTGTACTATACTCTAGAGAGGAGGGCTCGCCCCACACAACGCGTATCGCGCGGTGCATGAAGTGTTGGTTGTACTATACTCTAGAGAGGAGCGCTCGCCCCACACAACGCGTATCGCGCGGTACATGAAGTGTTGGTTGTACTATACTCTAGAGAGGAGCGCTCGCCCCACACAACGCGTATCGCGCGGTGCATGAAGTGTGGGTTGTACTATACTCTAGAGAGGAGCGCTCGCCCCACACAACGCGTATCGCGCGGTGCATGAAGTGTTGGTTGTACTATACTCTAGAGAGGAGCGCTCGCCCCACACAACGCGTATCGCGCAGTGCATGAAGTGTGGGTTGTACTATACTCTAGAGAGGAGCGCTCGCCCCACACAACGCGTATCGCGCGGTGCATGAAGTGTTGGTTGTACTATACTCTAGAGAGGAGCGCTCGCCCCACACAACGCGTATCGCGCGGTGCATGAAGTGTTGGTTGTACTATACTCTAGAGAGGAGCGCTCGCCCCACACAACGCGTATCGCGCGGTACATGAAGTGTGGGTTGTACTATACTCTAGAGAGGAGCGCTCACCCCACACAACGCGTATCGCGCGGTACATGAAGTGTGGGTTGTACTATACTCTAGAGAGGAGCGCTCGCCCCACAACGCGTATCGCGCGGTACATGAAGTGTGGGTTGTACTATACTCTAGAGAGGAGCGCTCGCCCCACACAACGCGTATCGCGCGGTACATGAAGTGTTGGTTGTACTATACTCTAGAGAGGAGCGCTCGCCCCACACAACGCGTATCGCGCGGTGCATGAAGTGTGGGTTGTACTATACTCTAGAGAGGAGCGCTCGCCCCACACAACGCGTATCGCGCGGTACATGAAGTGTTGGTTGTACTATACTCTAGAGAGGAGCGCTCGCCCCACACAACGCGTATCGCGCGGTACATGAAGTGTTGGTTGTACTATACTCTAGAGAGGAGCGCTCGCCCCACACAACGCGTATCGCGCGGTGCATGAAGTGTGGGTTGTACTATACTCTAGAGAGGAGCGCTCGCCCCACACAACGCGTATCGCACGGTACATGAAGTGTGGGTTGTACTATACTCTAGAGAGGAGCGCTCGCCCCACACAACGCGTATCGCGCGGTACATGAAGTGTGGGTTGTACTATACTCTAGAGAGGAGCGCTCGCCCCACAACGCGTATCGCGCGGTGCATGAAGTGTGGGTTGTACTATACTCTAGAGAGGAGCGCTCGCCCCACACAACGCGTATCGCGCGGTGCATGAAGTGTTGGTTGTACTATACCCTAGAGAGGAGCGCTCGCCCCACACAACGCGTAACGCGCGGTGCATGAAGTGTGGTTGTACTATACTCTAGAGAGGAGCGCTCGCCCCACAACGCGTATCGCGCGGTGCATGAAGTGTTGGTTGTACTATACTCTAGAGAGGAGCGCTCGCCCCACACAACGCGTATCGCGCGGTGCATGAAGTGTGGTTGTACTATACTCTAGAGAGGAGCGCTCGCCCCACACAACGCGTATCGCGCGGTGCATGAAGTGTTGGTTGTACTATACTCTAGAGAGGAGCGCTCGCCCCACACAACGCGTATCGCGCGGTACATGAAGTGTTGGTTGTACTATACTCTAGAGAGGAGCGCTCGCCCCACACAACGCGTATCGCGCGGTGCATGAAGTGTGGGTTGTACTATACCCTAGAGAGGAGCGCTCGCCCCACACAACGCGTATCGCGCGGTACATGAAGTGTTGGTTGTACTATACTCTAGAGAGGAGCGCTCGCCCCACACAACGCGTATCGCGCGGTACATGAAGTGTTGGTTGTACTATACTCTAGAGAGGAGCGCTCGCCCCACACAACGCGTATCGCGCGGTGCATGAAGTGTTGGTTGTACTATACCCTAGAGAGGAGCGCTCGCCCCACACAACGCGTATCGCGCGGTACATGAAGTGTGGGTTGTACTATACTCTAGAGAGGAGCGCTCGCCCCACACAACGCGTATCGCACGGTGCATGAAGTGTGGTTGTACTATACTCTAGAGAGGAGCGCTCGCCCCACAACGCGTATCGCGCGGCACATGAAGTGTTGGTTGTACTATACTCTAGAGAGGAGCGCTCGCCCCACACAACGCGTATCGCGCGGTACATGAAGTGTTGGTTGTACTATACTCTAGAGAGGAGCGCTCGCCCCACACAACGCGTATCGCGCGGTACATGAAGTGTTGGTTGTACTATACTCTAGAGAGGAGCGCTCGCCCCACACAACGCGTACCGCGCGGTGCATGAAGTGTGGGTTGTACTATACTCTAGAGAGGAGCGCTCGCCCCACACAACGCGTATCGCGCGGTGCATGAAGTGTGGGTTGTACTATACTCTAGAGAGGAGCGCTCGCCCCACACAACGCGTATCGCGCGGTACATGAAGTGTTGGTTGTACTATACTCTAGAGAGGAGCGCTCGCCCCACACAACGCGTATCGCGCGGTGCATGAAGTGTTGGTTGTACTATACTCTAGAGAGGAGCGCTCGCCCCACACAACGCGTATCGCGCTGTGCATGAAGTGTTGGTTGTACTATACTCTAGAGAGGAGCGCTCGCCCCACACAACGCGTATCGCGCGGTGCATGAAGTGTGGGTTGTACTATACTCTAGAGAGGAGCGCTCGCCCCACACAACGCGTATCGCGCGGTACATGAAGTGTTGGTTGTACTATACTCTAGAGAGGAGCGCTCGCCCCACACAACGCGTATCGCGCTGTGCATGAAGTGTTGGTTGTACTATACTCTAGAGAGGAGCGCTCGCCCCACACAACGCGTATCGCGCTGTGCATGAAGTGTTGGTTGTACTATACTCTAGAGAGGAGCGCTCGCCCCACACAACGCGTATCGCGCGGTACATGAAGTGTTGGTTGTACTATACTCTAGAGAGGAGCGCTCGCCCCACACAACGCGTATCGCGCGGTGCATGAAGTGTGGGTTGTACTATACCCTAGAGAGGAGCGCTCGCCCCACACAACGCGTATCGCGCGGTACATGAAGTGTGGGTTGTACTATACTCTAGAGAGGAGCGCTCGCCCCACACAACGCGTATCGCGCGGTACATGAAGTGTTGGTTGTACTATACTCTAGAGAGGAGCGCTCGCCCCACACAACGCGTATCGCGCGGTGCATAAAGTGTGGTTGTACTATACTCTAGAGAGGAGCGCTCGCCCCACACAACGCGTATCGCGCGGTACATGAAGTGTGGGTTGTACTATACTCTAGAGAGGAGCGCTCGCCCCACACAACGCGTATCGCGCGGTGCATGAAGTGTTGGTTGTACTATACCCTAGAGAGGAGCGCTCGCCCCACACAACGCGTATCGCGCGGTGCATGAAGTGTTGGTTGTACTATACTCTAGAGAGGAGCACTCGCCCCACACAACGCGTATCGCGCGGTACATGAAGTGTGGGTTGTACTATACTCTAGAGAGGAGCGCTCGCCCCACACAACGCGTATCGCGCGGTGCATGAAGTGTTGGTTGTACTATACCCTAGAGAGGAGCGCTCGCCCCACACAACGCGTAACGCGCGGTGCATGAAGTGTGGGTTGTACTATACTCTAGAGAAGAGCGCTCGCCCCACACAACGCGTATTGCGCGGTGCATGAAGTGTGGGTTGTACTATACTCTAGAGAGGAGCGCTCGCCCCACACAACGCGTATCGCGCGGTGCATGAAGTGTGGTTGTACTATACTCTAGAGAGGAGCGCTCGCCCCACACAACGCGTATCGCGCGGTACATGAAGTGTTGGTTGTACTATACTCTAGAGAGGAGCGCTCGCCCCACACAACGCGTATCGCACGGTGCATGAAGTGTGGGTTGTACTATACTCTAGAGAGGAGCGCTCGCCCCACAACGCGTATCGCGCGGCACATGAAGTGTTGGTTGTACTATACTCTAGAGAGGAGCGCTCGCCCCACAACGCGTATCGCGCGGCACATGAAGTGTTGGTTGTACTATACTCTAGAGAGGAGCGCTCGCCCCACAACGCGTATCGCGCGGCACATGAAGTGTTGGTTGTACTATACTCTAGAGAGGAGCGCTCGCCCCACAACGCGTATCGCGCGGTGCATGAAGTGTTGGTTGTACTATACTCTAGAGAGGAGCGCTCGCCCCACACAACGCGTATCGCGCGGTACATGAAGTGTGGGTTGTACTATACTCTAGAGAGGAGCGCTCGCCCCACAACGCGTATCGCGCGGTGCATGAAGTGTGGGTTGTACTATACTCTAGAGAGGAGCGCTCGCCCCACAACGCGTATCGCGCGGCACATGAAGTGTTGGTTGTACTATACTCTAGAGAGGAGCGCTCGCCCCACAACGCGTATCGCGCGGTACATGAAGTGTGGGTTGTACTATACTCTAGAGAGGAGCGCTCGCCCCACACAACGCGTATCGCGCGGTACATGAAGTGTTGGTTGTACTATACCCTAGAGAGGAGCGCTCGCCCCACACAACGCGTATCGCGCGGTGCATGAAGTGTGGTTGTACTATACTCTAGAGAGGAGCGCTCGCCCCACACAACGCGTATCGCGCGGTACATGAAGTGTGGGTTGTACTATACTCTAGAGAGAAGCGCTCGCCCCACACAACGCGTATCGCGCGGTACATGAAGTGTGGGTTGTACTATACTCTAGAGAGAAGCGCTCGCCCCACACAACGCGTATCGCGCGGTGCATGAAGTGTGGTTGTACTATACTCTAGAGAGGAGCGCTCGCCCCACACAACGCGTATCGCGCGGTACATGAAGTGTGGGTTGTACTATACTCTAGAGAGGAGCGCTCGCCCCACACAACGCGTATCGCGCGGTGCATGAAGTGTTGGTTGTACTATACTCTAGAGATAAGCGCTCGCCCCACACAACGCGTATCGCGCGGTGCATGAAGTGTTGGTTGTACTATACTCTAGAGAGGAGCGCTCGCCCCACACAACGCGT
The DNA here is from genome assembly GCA_945910005.1 of Isoperla grammatica. Classification (NCBI taxonomy): domain Eukaryota; kingdom Metazoa; phylum Arthropoda; class Insecta; order Plecoptera; family Perlodidae; genus Isoperla; species Isoperla grammatica. The sequence goes on from OX246738.1 coordinate 80,217,804, forward strand.
ATCGCGCGGTGCATGAAGTGTGGTTGTACTATACTCTAGAGAGGAGCGCTCACCCCACACAACGCGTATCGCGCGGTGCATGAAGTGTGGTTGTACTATACTCTAGAGAGGAGCGCTCGCCCCACACAACGCGTATCGCGCGGTGCATGAAGTGTTGGTTGTACTATACTCTAGAGAGGAGCGCTCGCCCCACACAACGCGTATCGCGCGGTGCATGAAGTGTTGGTTGTACTATACTCTAGAGAGGAGCGCTCGCCCCACACAACGCGTATCGCGCGGTACATGAAGTGTGGTTGTACTATACTCTAGAGAGGAGCGCTCGCCCCACACAACGCGTATCGCGCGGTACATGAAGTGTGGTTGTACTATACTCTAGAGAGGAGCGCTCGCCCCACACAACGCGTATCGCGCGGTGCATGAAGTGTTGGTTGTACTATACTCTAGAGAGGAGCGCTCGCCCCACACAACGCGTATCGCGCGGTGCATGAAGTGTGGGTTGTACTATACTCTAGAGAGGAGCGCTCGCCCCACACAACGCGTATCGCGCGGTGCATGAAGTGTTGGTTGTACTATACTCTAGAGAGGAGCGCTCGCCCCGCACAACGCGTATCGCGCGGTACATGAAGTGTGGGTTGTACTATACTCTAGAGAGGAGCGCTCGCCCCACACAACGCGTATCGCGCGGTGCATGAAGTGTGGGTTGTACTATACTCTAGAGAGGAGCGCTCGCCCCACACAACGCGTATCGCGCGGTACATGAAGTGTGGTTGTACTATACTCTAGAGAGGAGCGCTCGCCCCACACAACGCGTATCGCGCGGTGCATGAAGTGTTGGTTGTACTATACTCTAGAGAGGAGCGCTCGCCCCACACAACGAGTATCGCGCGGTACATGAAGTGTGGTTGTACTATACTCTAGAGAGGAGCGCTCGCCCCACACAACGCGTATCGCGCGGTGCATGAAGTGTGGGTTGTACTATACCCTAGAGAGGAGCGCTCGCCCCACACAACGAGTATCGCGCGGTACATGAAGTGTGGTTGTACTATACTCTAGAGAGGAGCGCTCGCCCCACACAACGCGTATCGCGCGGTGCATGAAGTGTGGGTTGTACTATACTCTAGAGAGGAGCGCTCGCCCCACACAACGCGTATCGCGCGGTGCATGAAGTGTGGGTTGTACTATACCCTAGAGAGGAGCGCTCGCCCCACACAACGCGTATCGCGCGGTGCATGAAGTGTTGGTTGTACTATACTCTAGAGAGGAGCGCTCGCCCCACACAACGAGTATCGCGCGGTACATGAAGTGTGGTTGTACTATACTCTAGAGAGGAGCGCTCGCCCCACACAACGCGTATCGCGCGGTACATGAAGTGTTGGTTGTACTATACTCTAGAGAGGAGCGCTCGCCCCACACAACGCGTATCGCGCGGTACATGAAGTGTTGGTTGTACTATACTCTAGAGAGGAGCGCTCGCCCCACACAACGCGTATCGCGCGGTGCATGAAGTGTTGGTTGTACTATACTCTAGAGAGGAGCGCGCGCCCCACACAACGCGTATCGCGCGGTACATGAAGTGTTGGTTGTACTATACTCTAGAGAGGAGCGCTCGCCCCACACAACGCGTATCGCGCGGTGCATGAAGTGTGGGTTGTACTATACTCTAGAGAGGAGCGCTCGCCCCACAACGCGTATCGCGCGGCACATGAAGTGTTGGTTGTACTATACTCTAGAGAGAAGCGCTCGCCCCACAACGCGTATCCCGCGGTGCATGAAGTGTTGGTTGTACTATACTCTAGAGAGGAGCGCTCGCCCCACACAACGCGTATCGCGCGGTTAATGAAGTGTGGGTTGTACTATACTCTAGAGAGGAGCGCTCGCCCCACAACGCGTATCGCGCGGCACATGAAGTGTGGGTTGTACTATACTCTAGAGAGGAGCGCTCGCCCCACACAACGCGTATCCCGCGGTGCATGAAGTGTTGGTTGTACTATACTCTAGAGAGGAGCGCTCGCCCCACACAACGCGTATCGCGCGGTGCATGAAGTGTGGGTTGTACTATACTCTAGAGAGGAGCGCTCGCCCCACAACGCGTATCGCGCGGCACATGAAGTGTTGGTTGTACTATACTCTAGAGAGAAGCGCTCGCCCCACAACGCGTATCCCGCGGTGCATGAAGTGTTGGTTGTACTATACTCTAGAGAGGAGCGCTCGCCCCACACAACGCGTATCGCGCGGTACATGAAGTGTTGGTTGTACTATACTCTAGAGAGGAGCGCTCGCCCCACACAACGCGTATCGCGCGGTACATGAAGTGTTGGTTGTACTATACTCTAGAGAGGAGCGCTCGCCCCACACAACGCGTATCGCGCGGTACATGAAGTGTTGGTTGTACTATACTCTAGAGAGGAGCGCTCGCCCCACAACGCGTATCGCGCGGTGCATGAAGTGTTGGTTGTACTATACCCTAGAGAGGAGCGCTCGCCCCACACAACGCGTATCGCGCGGTACATGAAGTGGGGGTTGTACTATACTCTAGAGAGGAGCGCTCGCCCCACACAACGCGTATCGCGCGGTGCATGAAGTGTTGGTTGTACTATACCCTAGAGAGGAGCGCTCGCCCCACACAACGCGTATCGCGCGGTACATGAAGTGGGGGTTGTACTATACTCTAGAGAGGAGCGCTCGCCCCACACAACGCGTATCGCGCGGTGCATGAAGTGTGGGTTGTACTATACTCTAGAGAGGAGCGCTCGCCCCACACAACGCGTATCGCGCGGTGCATGAAGTGTTGGTTGTACTATACTCTAGAGAGGAGCGCTCGCCCCACACAACGCGTATCGCGCGGTACATGAAGTGTTGGTTGTACTATACTCTAGAGAGGAGCGCTCGCCCCCCACAACGCGTATCGCGCGGTGCATGAAGTGTTGGTTGTACTATACTCTAGAGAGGAGCGCTCGCCCCACAACGCGTATCGCGCGGCACATGAAGTGTTGGTTGTACTATACTCTAGAGAGGAGCGCTCGCCCCACAACGCGTATCGCGCGGTGCATGAAGTGTTGGTTGTACTATACTCTAGAGAGGAGCGCTCGCCCCACACAACGCGTATCGCGCGGTACATGAAGTGTGGGTTGTACTATACTCTAGAGAGGAGCGCTCGCCCCACAAAGCGTATCGCGCGGTCCATGAAGTGTGGGTTGTACTATACTCTAGAGAGGAGCGCTCGCCCCACACAACGCGTATCGCGCGGTACATGAAGTGTTGGTTGTACTATACTCTAGAGAGGAGCGCTCGCCCCACACAACGCGTATCGCGCGGTGCATGAAGTGTTGGTTGTACTATACTCTAGAGAGGAGCGCTCGCCCCACACAACGCGTATCGCGCGGTGCATGAAGTGTTGGTTGTACTATACTCTAGAGAGGAGCGCTCGCCCCACACAACGCGTATCGCGCGGTACATGAAGTGTGGGTTGTACTATACTCTAGAGAGGAGCGCTCGCCCCACACAACGCGTATCGCGCGGTGCATGAAGTGTGGGTTGTACTATACTCTAGAGAGGAGCGCTCGCCCCACACAACGCGTATCGCGCGGTGCATGAAGTGTTGGTTGTACTATACTCTAGAGAGGAGCGCTCGCCCCACACAACGCGTATCGCGCGGTACATGAAGTGTTGGTTGTACTATACTCTAGAGAGGAGCGCTCGCCCCACACAACGCGTATCGCGCGGTGCATGAAGTGTGGGTTGTACTATACTCTAGAGAGGAGCGCTCGCCCCACACAACGCGTATCGCGCGGTACATGAAGTGTTGGTTGTACTATACTCTAGCTGGAGCGCTCGCCCCACACAACGCGTATCACGCGGCACATGAAGTGTTGGTTGTACTATACTCTAGAGAGGAGCGCTCGCCCCACACAACGCGTATCGCGCGGTACATGAAGTGTGGGTTGTACTATACTCTAGCTGGAGCGCTCGCCCCACACAACGCGTATCGCGGGGTGCATGAAGTGTGGGTTGTACTATACTCTAGAGAGGAGCGCTCGCCCCACACAACGCGTATCGCGCGGTGCATGAAGTGTGGGTTGTACTATACTCTAGAGAGGAGCGCTCGCCCCACACAACGCGTATCGCGCGGTGCATGAAGTGTTGGTTGTACTATACCCTAGAGAGGAGCGCTCGCCCCACACAACGCGTATCGCGCGGTACATGAAGTGTTGGTTGTACTATACTCTAGAGAGGAGCGCTCGCCCCCCACAACGCGTATCGCGCGGTGCATGAAGTGTTGGTTGTACTATACTCTAGAGAGGAGCGCTCGCCCCACACAACGCGTATCGCGCGGTGCATGAAGTGTTGGTTGTACTATACTCTAGAGAGGAGCGCTCGCCCCACACAACGCGTATCGCGCGGTGCATGAAGTGTGGGTTGTACTATACTCTAGAGAGGAGCGCTCGCCCCACACAACGCGTATCGCGCGGTACATGAAGTGTTGGTTGTACTATACTCTAGAGAGGAGCGCTCGCCCCACACAACGCGTATCGCGCGGTGCATGAAGTGTGGGTTGTACTATACTCTAGAGAGGAGCGCTCGCCCCACACAACGCGTATCGCGCGGTGCATGAAGTGTGGGTTGTACTATACTCTAGAGAGGAGCGCTCGCCCCACACAACGCGTATCGCGCGGTACATGAAGTGTGGGTTGTACTATACTCTAGAGAGGAGCGCTCGCCCCACAACGCGTATCGCGCGGTGCATGAAGTGTGGGTTGTACTATACTCTAGAGAGGAGCGCTCGCCCCACACAACGCGTATCGCACGGTGCATGAAGTGTGGGTTGTACTATTCTCTAGAGAGGAGCGTTTGCCCCGCACAACGCGTATCGCGCGGTGCATGAAGTGTTGGTTGTACTATACTCTAGAGAGGAGCGCTCGCCCCACACAACGCGTATCGCGCGGTGCATGAAGTGTTGGTTGTACTATACTCTAGAGAGGAGCGCTCGCCCCACACAACGCGTATCGCGCGGTGCATGAAGTGTGGTTGTACTATACTCTAGAGAGGAGCGCTCGCCCCACACAACGCGTATCGCGCGGCACATGAAGTGTGGGTTGTACTATACTCTAGAGAGGAGCGCTCGCCCCACACAACGCGTATCGCGCGGTACATGAAGTGTGGGTTGTACTATACTCTAGAGAGGAGCGCTCGCCCCACAACGCGTATCGCGCGGTACATGAAGTGTGGGTTGTACTATACTCTAGAGGGGAGCGCTCGCCCCACAACGCGTATCGCGCGGTACATGAAGTGTGGGTTGTACTATACTCTAGAGAGGAGCGCTCGCCCCACACAACGCGTATCGCGCGGTGCATGAAGTGTGGGTTGTACTATACTCTAGAGAGGAGCGCTCGCCCCACACAACGCGTATCGCACGGTGCATGAAGTGTGGGTTGTACTATACTCTAGAGAGGAGCGCTCGCCCCACACAACGCGTATCGCGCGGTGCATGAAGTGTGGGTTGTACTATACTCTAGAGAGGAGCGCTCGCCCCACACAACGCGTATCGCGCGGTACATGAAGTGTGGGTTGTACTATACTCTAGAGAGGAGCGCTCGCCCCACACAACGCGTATCGCGCGGTGCATGAAGTGTGGGTTGTACTATACTCAAGAGAGGAGCGCTCGCCCCACACAACGCGTATCGCGCGGTACAGGAAGTGTTGGTTGTACTATACTCTAGAGAGGAGCGCTCGCCCCACACAACGCGTATCGTGCGGTACATGAAGTGTTGGTTGTACTATACTCTAGAGAGGAGCGCTCGCCCCACACAACGCGTATCGCGCGGTGCATGAAGTGTGGTTGTACTATACTCTAGAGAGGAGCGCTCACCCCACACAACGCGTATCGCGCGGTGCATGAAGTGTGGGTTGTACTATACTCTAGAGAGGAGCGCTCGCCCCACAACGCGTATCGCACGGTGCATGAAGTGTGGTTGTACTATACTCTAGAGAGGAGCGCTCGCCCCACACAACGCGTATCGCGCGGTACATGAAGTGTTGGTTGTACTATACTCTAGAGAGGAGCGCTCGCCCCACACAACGCGTATCGCGCGGTACATGAAGTGTTGGTTGTACTATACTCTAGAGAGGAGCGCTCGCCCCACACAACGCGTATCGCACGGTGCATGAAGTGTGGGTTGTACTATACTCTAGAGAGGAGCGCTCGCCCCACACAACGCGTATCGCGCGGTGCATGAAGTGTTGGTTGTACTATACTCTAGAGAGGAGCGCTCGCCCCACACAACGCGTATCGCGCGGTACATGTAGTGTTGGTTGTACTATACTCTAGAGAGGAGCGCTCGCCCCACACAACGCGTATCGCGCGGTACATGAAGTGTTGGTTGTACTATACTCTAGAGAGGAGCGCTCGCCCCACACAACGCGTATCGCGCGGTACATGAAGTGTTGGTTGTACTATACTCTAGAGAGGAGCGCTCGCCCCACACAACGCGTATCGTGCGGTACATGAAGTGTTGGTTGTACTATACTCTAGAGAGGAGCGCTCGCCCCACACAACGCGTATCGCGCGGTACATGAAGTGTTGGTTGTACTATACTCTAGAGAGGAGCGCTCGCCCCGCACAACGCGTATCGCGCGGTACATGAAGTGTGGGTTGTACTATACTCTAGAGAGGAGCGCTCGCCCCGCACAACGCGTATCGCGCGGTACATGAAGTGTGGGTTGTACTATACTCTAGAGAGGAGCGCTCGCCCCACACAACGCGTATCGCGCGGTACATGAAGTGTTGGTTGTACTATACTCTAGAGAGGAGCGCTCGCCCCGCACAACGCGTATCGCGCGGTGCATGAAGTGTTGGTTGTACTATACTCTAGAGAGGAGCGCTCGCCCCACAACGCGTATCGCGCGGTACATGAAGTGTTGGTTGTACTATACTCTAGAGAGGAGCGCTCGCCCCACACAACGCGTATCGCGCGGTACATGAAGTGTTGGTTGTACTATACTCTAGAGAGGAGCGCTCGCCCCGCACAACGCGTATCGCGCGGTGCATGAAGTGTTGGTTGTACTATACTCTAGAGAGGAGCGCTCGCCCCACAACGCGTATCGCGCGGTGCATGAAGTGTTGGTTGTACTATACTCTAGAGAGGAGCGCTCGCCCCACACAACGCGTATCGCGCGGTACATGAAGTGTTGGTTGTACTATACTCTAGAGAGGAGCGCTCGCCCCACACATCGCGTATCGCGCGGCACATGAAGTGTTGGTTGTACTATACTCTAGAGAGGAGCGCTCGCCCCACACAACGCGTATCACGCGGCACATGAAGTGTTGGTTGTACTATACTCTAGAGAGGAGCGCTCGCCCCACACAACGCGTATCACGCGGCACATGAAGTGTTGGTTGTACTATACTCTAGAGAGGAGCGCTCGCCCCACACAACGCGTATCACGCGGCACATGAAGTGTTGGTTGTACTATACTCTAGAGAGGAGCGCTCGCCCCACACAACGCGTATCGCGCGGTGCATGAAGTGTTGGTTGTACTATACTCTAGAGAGGAGCGCTCGCCCCACACAACGCGTATCGCGCGGTACATGAAGTGTTGGTTGTACTATACTCTAGAGAGGAGCGCTCGCCCCGCACAACGCGTATCGCGCGGTACATGAAGTGTGGGTTGTACTATACTCTAGAGAGGAGCGCTCGCCCCGCACAACGCGTATCGCGCGGTACATGAAGTGTGGGTTGTACTATACTCTAGAGAGGAGCGCTCGCCCCACACAACGCGTATCGCGCGGTACATGAAGTGTTGGTTGTACTATACTCTAGAGAGGAGCGCTCGCCCCGCACAACGCGTATCGCGCGGTGCATGAAGTGTTGGTTGTACTATACTCTAGAGAGGAGCGCTCGCCCCACAACGCGTATCGCGCGGTACATGAAGTGTTGGTTGTACTATACTCTAGAGAGGAGCGCTCGCCCCACACAACGCGTATCGCGCGGTACATGAAGTGTTGGTTGTACTATACTCTAGAGAGGAGCGCTCGCCCCACAACGCGTATCGCGCGGTACATGAAGTGTGGGTTGTACTATACTCTAGAGAGGAGCGCTCGCCCCACACAACGCGTATCGCGCGGTGCATGAAGTGGGGGTTGTACTATACTCTAGAGAGGAGCGCTCGCCCCACAACGCGTATCGCGCGGTGCATGAAGTGTTGGTTGTACTATACTCTAGAGAGGAGCGCTCGCCCCACACAACGCGTATCACGCGGCACATGAAGTGTTGGTTGTACTATACTCTAGAGAGGAGCGCTCGCCCCACACAACGCGTATCACGCGGCACATGAAGTGTTGGTTGTACTATACTCTAGAGAGGAGCGCTCGCCCCACACAACGCGTATCGCGCGGTGCATGAAGTGTTGGTTGTACTATACTCTAGAGAGGAGCGCTCGCCCCACACAACGCGTATCGCGCGGTACATGAAGTGTTGGTTGTACTATACTCTAGAGAGGAGCGCTCGCCCCAAACGCGTATCGCGCGGTGCATGAAGTGTTGGTTGTACTGTAGTGGAAGGTACACCACCGACCTTGGCTTTTAGACTCAAGGCGGTGAGGGTTTGAGGGGAAAGTATGGCTCCTCCCACTCGCCTATGCACCACATTCTGCAGCCAGGGAGGAAAGCCTCACATGCTATTTCAACCGGTTGGCAAGGAATGACCAACTTACTCTTAGGGGCTGTGGAGGGGGTAGAGACAGAGAGAGAGAGAGAGAGAGAGAAAGAGATTGATTGATTGATTGATTGATTTCGGGCTTTATTATGGGCGGGATTAAGGCCAGTGAGGCCTTTTCTTACATCCAACCGGTAATAATACAATAATAATATTAATGTAAATAATAACATTTTGATAATATACATTTGACAATTACATGAATTAATTTAGGGTAAGGAAATACACAATACAAATAATAAATGAAATGGAATAAATTATCATTAAAATGAGATGAGTATGACACAAGTTACTTTATGATTGTTTGGGCGTAGTAGCAAAAAAAATGTTTATGTTGTATAGCATGAGGCTAGTTAATTTACAATTACAAATTAATTTACAAATAAATTACGAATTACAATCAATGATATTGTACTGAACATTAAACAAAATTGACATAAATTGATACTTAGATGAGATGAGTATGACACAAGTTACTTATGAATGTTTAGGCGTAGTAACAAAATAAATGTTAATGTTATATAGATATAGCATGCGACTAGTGTCATTGATGCAAATTGCAATATTAGTATAACTATAACTAAGGACATAAAATAAAAATAAACGAAACAGATACGAAGATAGTCATATCCATGAGTGTATCGTATGTTAAACTATGGTCATTCATTCGTCACATTCATCCACCTGACTCATACAGTTAAATAAAAAATTGTAAAATATGTAAAAGGCATCTGAATATTATAATTACTAGCTCTAGTGAGTTGTTCCAAGCACACTCACGATAGTGATACTTTTTGTTTTGAAACCAACAATGAATGGATTTTGCTCCTAAAAACGCTATTGCTCTTGTGCTGATAGTCATCCCTGACATCCCCAGGTAGGCTGTTCCAAGTTCGAATAGCATTTATTGTTACTGAATTGTCGAGACTGGTTCAATGTATGGGGAATGCGAGTTGTGTACCTTCTCTAGACCTGCTATTGAAAGTGTGGTTAGAGTGTAGATATAGTAAGTTTGAGACGAGGTATGATGGTGTAGATGAAACTAGAATTTGGTGTACGAGGCAAACGGAATGAAGATTTCGTCGGTCATTTAGTCAAAGCCACTTGAGTTGTTTAAAACCGGGCGTGATATGGTATGATTTCTTTATTCCTAGGATGAAGCGTACGCACGAGTTTTGTGCCCGTTGGAGGCGAATAGAGAGATCTTCGGTCAAGACGTTGTATATTATGTCACAGTAGTCAAAGTGTGGTATTATAAGACTTTGTACAAGCATTGTTTTAAGTTTTGTCGGGAGGAAGTTTTTAAGTCAATTTAATGAATGTAGTGAAGCATTAGTTTTATTGCATGGATATTTAATATGTTCTTTCCATGAGAGGTCGTTATTCATGATTAATCCTAAATTTCTAACACTGGTTTGGAATGGTATAATATTGCTGTTTAAGGATAGCAAGTCAATTTTGTTGTTCCGGTAAGCAATTTTGTTGTTCCGGTCTGAGGTCCAGTATATCATATCATATGTCTTAATACCGGACCTCAGACACATTCATGGACGCAAAACAACAGTCTCTCTATATTGGACATAACGTAAGACCACAAGAGCTACAGTTACAGTGAAGAATGTTTCCGTCTTGTTAATGATTTAGTTTTGTCGCAAGTAAATGTTCACAGATCGAACCGGTAAGAGTACCCAGCAAAGTAATAACAGTAAAGGAATACAACATTTAGGAATAAACAAAAACATATGAACCAACATAAACGTTTTCCGTGTTTCCACTTTTTATTTTATGTCTGGTAGGAAATATTCAGTTATAAAACTCATTTAATACGGAAGACAGTAAAACAAGTAAAGATTAAAGAATAATAAGAAGGTAAAAATTTAGAAGTAAAACTACTTTTGGCGTAAAAACAAAATACGTATTACTCACTTCATATAATTTTAGAATAAATAAACACTATATTATACAGATTTACATTAAATACAAATACAAAAAACTGAACTGAACTATGACAATGGTAAAATGGAAACTGTTATAAAAATCTCAGTGTTTGGTGGAGGGGTCGAGTTATCTCTACATCATCACATCACATCGCCACAGGACAATTCTTATAACTCTCTCAACATGATTTGTTCCCCGTCCAAGATAATCTCAGTGTTTGGTGGAGGGGCCGAGTTATCTCTACATCATCACATCACATCGCCACACGACAATTCTTATAACTCTCTCAACATGATTTGTTCCCCGTCCAAGATAATCTCAGTGTTTGGTGGAGGGGCCGAGTTATCTCTACATCATCACATCACATCGCCACAGGACAATTCTTATAACTCTCTCAACATGATTTGTTCCCCGTCCAAGATAATCTCAGTGTTTGGGAGAGGAGCCGAGTTATCTCTACATCATCACATCACATCGCCACAGGACAATTCTTATAACTCTCTCAACATGATTTGTTCCCCGTCCAAGATAATCTCAGTGTTTGGTGGAGGGGCCGAGTTATCTCTACATCATCACATCACATCGCCACAGGACAATTCTTATAACTCTCTCAACATGATTTGTTCCCCGTCCAAGATAATCTCAGTGTTTGGTGGAGGGGCCGAGTTATCTCTACATCATCACATCACATCGCCACAGGACAATTCTTATAACTCTCTCAACATGATTTGTTCCCCGTCCAAGATAATCTCAGTGTTTGGTGGAGGAGCCGAGTTATCTCTACATCATCACATCACATCGCCACAGGACAATTCTTATAACTCTCTCAACATGATTTGTTCCCCGTCCAAGATAATCTCAGTGTTTGGTGGAGGAGCCGAGTTATCTCTACATCATCACATCACATCGCCACAGAACAATTCTTATAACTTTCTCAACATGATTTGTTCCTCGTCCAAGATAATCTCAGTGTTTGGTGGAGGAGCCGAGTTATCTCTACATCATCACATCACATCGCCACATGACAATTCTTATAACTCTCTCAACATGATTTGTTCCCCGTCCAAGATAATCTCAGTGTTTGGTGGAGGGGCCGAGTTATCTCTACATCGTCACATCACATCGCCACAGAACAATTCTTATAACTCTCTCAACATGATTTGTTCCCCGTCCAAGATAATCTCAGTGTTTGGTGGAGGGGCCGAGTTATCTCTACATCATCACATCACATCGCCACAGAACAATTCCTATAACTCTCTCAACATGATTTGTTCCTCGTCCAAGATAATCTCAGTGTTTGGTGGAGGGGCCGAGCTATCTCTACATCGTCACATCACATCGCCACAGAACAATTCTTATAACTCTCTCAACATGATGTGTTCCCCGTCCAAGATAATCTCAGTGTTTGGTGGAGGGGCCGAGTTATCTCTACATCATCACATCACATCGCCACAGGACAATTCTTATAACTCTCTCAACATGATTTGTTCCATGTCCAAGATAATCTCAGTGTTTGGTGGAGGAGCCGAGTTATCTCTACATCATCACATCACATCGCCACAGGACAATTCTTATAACTCTCTCAACATGATTTGTTCCCCGTCCAAGATAATCTAAGTGTTTGGTGGAGGTGCCGAGTTATCTCTACATCATCACATCACATCGCCACAGGACAATTCTTATAACTCTCTCAACATGATTTGTTCTTCGTCCAAGATAATCTCAGTGTTTGGTGGAGGAGCCGAGTTATCTCTACATCATCACATCACATCGCCACAGGACAATTCTTATAACTCTCTCAACATGATTTGTTCCCCGTCCAAGATAATCTAAGTGTTTGGTGGAGGTGCCGAGTTATCTCTACATCATCACATCGCATCGCCACAGGACAATTCTTATAACTCTCTCAACATGATTTGTTCCCCGTCCAAGATAATCTCAGTGTCTGGTGGAGGGGCCGAGTTATCTCTACATCATCACATCACATCGCCACAGGACAATTCTTATAACTCTCTCAACATGATTTGTTCCCCGTCCAAGATTATCTCAGTGTTTGGTGGAGGAGCCGAGTTATCTCTACATCGTCACATCACATCGCCACAGGACAATTCTTATAACTCTCTCAACATGATTTGTTCCCCGTCCAAGATAATCTCAGTGTTTGGTGGAGGGGCCGAGTTATCTCTACATCATCACATCACATCGCCACAGGACAATTCTTATCTCTCTCTCAATATGATTTGTTCCTCGTCCAAGATAATCTCAGTGTTTAGTGGAGGAGCCGAGTTATCTCTACATCATCACATCACATCGCCACAGGACAATTCTTATAACTCTCTCAACATGATTTGTTCCCCGTCCAAGATAATCTCAGTGTTTGGTGGAGGGGCCGAGTTATCTCTACATCATCACATCACATCGCCACAGGACAATTCTTATAACTCTCTCAACATGATTTGTTCCCCGTCCAAGATAATCTCAGTGTTTAGTGGAGGAGCCGAGTTATCTCTACATCATCACATTGCATCGCCACAGGACAATTCTTATAACTCTCTCAACATGATTTGTTCCCCGTCCAAGATAATCTCAGTGTTTGGTGGAGGGGCCGAGTTATCTCTACATCATCACATCACATCGCCACAGGACAATTCTTATAACTTTCTCAACATGATTTGTTACCCGTCCAAGATAATCTCAGTGTTTGGTGGAGGGGCCGAGTTATCTCTACATCATCACATCACATCGCCACAGGACAATTCTTATAACTCTCTCAACATGATTTGTTCCCCGTCCAAGATAATCTCAGTGTTTGGTGGAGGGGCCGAGTTATCTCTACATCATCACATCACATCGCCACAGGACAATTCTTATAACTCTCTCAACATGATTTGTTCCCCGTCCAAGATAATCTCAGTGTTTGGTGGAGGGGCCGAGTTATCTCTACATCATCACATCACATCGCCACAGGACAATTCTTATAACTTTCTCAACATGATTTGTTACCCGTCCAAGATAATCTCAGTGTTTGGTGGAGGGGCCGAGTTATCTCTACATCATCACATCACATCGCCACAGGACAATTCTTATAACTCTCTCAACATGATTTGTTCCCCGTCCAAGATAATCTCAGTGTTTGGTGGAGGGGCCGAGTTATCTCTACATATCACATCACATCGCCACAGGACTATTCTTATAACTCTCTCAACATGATTTGTTCCCCGTCCAAGATAATCTCAGTGTTTGGTGGAGGAGCCGAGTTATCTCTACATCATCACATCACATCGCCACAGGACAATTCTTATAACTCTCTCAACATGATTTGTTCCCCGTCCAAGATAATCTCAGTGTTTGGTGGAGGGGCCGAGCTATCTCTTCATCATCACATCACATCGCCACAAGACAATTCTTATAACTCTCTCAACATGATTTGTTCCCCGTCACAGATAATCTCAGTGTTTGGTGGAGGGGCCGAGTTATCTCTACATCATCACATCACATCGCCACAGGACAATTCTTATAACTCTCTCAACATGATTTGTTCCCCGTCAAAGATAATCTCAGTGTTTGGTGGAGGAGCCGAGTTATCTCTACATCATCACATCACATCGCCACAGGACAATTCTTATAACTCTCTCAACATGATTTGTTCCCCGTCCAAGATAATCTCAGTGTTTGGTGGAGGGGCCGAGTTATCTCTACATCATCACATCACAGCGCTACAGGACAATTCTTATAACTCTCTCAACATGATTTGTTCCCCGTCCAAGATAATCTCAGTGTTTGGTGGAGGGGCCGAGTTATCTCTACATCATCACATCACATCGCCACAGGACAATTCTTATAACTCTCTCAACATGATTTGTTCCCCGTCCAAGATAATCTCAGTGTTTGAGGGAGGGGCCGAGTTATCTCTACATCATCACATCACATCGCCACAGGACAATTCGCATAACTCCCTCAACATGATTTGTTCCTCGTCCAAGATAATCTCAGTGTTTGGTGGAGGAGCCGAGTTATCTCTACATCATCACATCACATCGCCACAGGACAATTCTTATAACTCTCTCAACATGATTTGTTCCCCGTCCAAGATAATCTCAGTGTTTGAGGGAGGGGCCGAGTTATCTCTACATCATCACATCACATCGCCACAGGACAATTCGCATAACTCCCTCAACATGATTTGTTCCTCGTCCAAGATAATCTCAGTGTTTGTTGGAGGGGCCGAGTCATCTCTACATCGTCACATCACATCGCCACAGGACAATTCTTATAACTCTCTCAACATGATTTGTTCCTCGTCCAAGATAATCAAGTGTTTGGGGGAGGAGCCGAGTTATCTCTACATCATCACATCACATCGCCACAGGACAAATCTTATAACTCTCTCAACATGATTTGTTCCCCGTCCAAGATAATCTCAGTGTTTTAAGGAAGGGGCCGAGTTATCTGTACATCATCACATCACATCGCCACAGGACAATTCTTATAACTCTCTCAACATGATTTGTTCCCCGTCCAAGATAATCTCAGTGTTTGGTGGAGGAGCCGAGTTATCTCTACATCATCACATCACATCGCCACAGGACAATTCTTATAACTCTCTCAACATGATTTGTTCCCCGTCCAAGATAATCTCAGTGTTTGGTGGAGGGGCCGAGTTATCTCTACATCATCACATCACATCGCCACAGGACAATTCTTATAACTCTCTCAACATGATTTGTTCCCCGTCCAAGATAATCTCAGTGTTTGGTGGAGGAGCCGAGTTATCTCTACATCATCACATCACATCGCCACAGGACAATTCTTATAACTCTCTCAACATGATTTGTTCCCTGTCCAAGATAATCTCAGTGTTTGGTGGAGGGGCCGAGTAATCTCTACATCATCACATCACATCGCCACAGGACAATTCTTATAACTCTCTCAACATGATTGCAAGTCACGTCAAAAACTTGAACCGGTGAAAGTCTCCATGTTACTACTCTTTCTCCGATATCAGCTTATTGTGTTGATAACCTTTGGCTTGTACACCAGTTCAACTCAGTTGTTTATTTCTTGCCCTGCTGGCTTGCAAGAAGCTTATGGTCACATTGCAACCCAGTCGGCCAGAGCTTCATACTTTCAGAAACACTGCTCGATTTAAAACTTGTTGTCGGCTTTAGCGGCCCCAGCCCGAGTGACAATTATAATTCGTGGCTGTCGGGTGTTGCCACGTCCATTGTTGATTAAAAGACTGTGCGGGCACGGTTTTTCAGTTCTCTAAAATATGCACAATGGGGAGGCCTACCTAAATAAAGCTTTGAAATTGAAACTAGGACTTTTGAAAGTTACAAAATTATTTTTTTTAGGAATTTTGATTGTACTGGTACCGTAGATATTGCTAGATTTACGCCGCTTCATTCAAAACATAACTTCACCCAGAAATACATATTTGTGATAGCCAACTTTTTTTGAAGTTAATGTACTCACTTTGTTCTAGGAGGTGATGAATTTTCAGTTCATTATCATTAATGGTATGTGTGCTATGATTTTTCTCATCTACTAGTACAAAATGAGCTATTTTGTACCGGTATACGTTAACTGCTCCAAAATTGGTTATCACGAATGTGTATTTCTGGGCGAAGTTATGTTTTGGGTGAAGCGGCGTACATCTAGCAATATCTACGGTACCGGTACAATCAAAATTACAAAAAAAATAATTTTGTAACTTTCAGAAGTCCTGGTTTCAATTTCAAAGCTTAACTTAGGCATGTTGTACATATTTTAGAAAAACGAAAAACCGTGCCCGCACCTTCGCACAGCCTAAACAATGGACATTGTACGGACTATCAACAATGGGCGACACCCGACAGCCAAGACTTTAAAACTGCTCGATATCTAAACAATCAAACCTTTAACCACGCATTATATTTCAGAAGCAATCTTTCGTTGATCTTTACCAACAGAGTAATGTCTCTGTCAAACCGCGTCAAATTAACGTTTTTGTAGTTATATTTTGAGAACTCTGGACCAAAATGAAAGTGACAAAACTCGCGAATGTAGTTTTGTAAGAAATAAACACTGGGTTAACAAAATTTCAAATACTGCAATCATTACGGTTATCATAAAGGCAACAAATTATTTATAATTCTTTAATTGGATGCCCTAATGACAACCGTATTGATTGCAATACTTGAAATGTTTTTAACTTAGGTTTTAGTTCTTACTAAACTACATTCCCGAAAATTGTCACTTTTTCATGTGTAGCGTTCACAGAATATAACTAAAGAACGTTATTATTTGTCGCGGTTTTCACAGTGAGACTATCCTTCTGCCTTAAGTCTTGATGATCACATACATAATGATGTGATCCGTATAATCTTGGTTAACATGTTAAACAAAACACGTTTAAAATATTTGACAATTATGTCCAGGCAATATTCCCGTCGGGTCAGCGCAGTGCGACGTCTGGCTCAGTTGTTCACAGTTATTCGACAATTATGCCCAGGCAATATTCCCGTCGGGTCAGCGCAGTGCGACGTCTGGCTCAATTGTTCACAGTTATTCGACAATTATGTCCAGGCAATATGCCCGTCGGGTCAGCGCAGTGCGACGTCTGGCTCAGTTGTTCACAGTTATTCGACAATTATGCCCAGGCAATATTCCCGTCGGGTCAGCGCAGTGCGACGTCTGGCTCAATTGTTCACAGTTATTCGACAATTATGTCCAGGCAATATTCCCGTCGGGTCAGCGCAGTGCGACGTCTGGCTCAATTGTTCACAGTTATTCGACAATTATGCCCAGCCAATATTCCCGTCGGGTCAGCGCAGTGCGACGTCTGGCTCAGTTGTTCACAGTTATTTGACAATTATGTCCAGGCAATATTCCCGTCGGGTCAGCGCAGTGCGACGTCTGGCTCAGTTGTTCACAGTTATTCGACAATTATGTCCAGGCAATATTCCCGTCGGGTCAGCGCAGTGCGACGTCTGGCTCCGTTGTTCACAGTTATTTGACATTTATGTCCAGGCAATATGCCCGTCAGGTCAGCGCAGTGCGACGTCTGGCTCAATTGTTCACAGTTATTTGACAATTATGTCCAGGCAATATTCCCATCGGGTCAGCGCAGTGCGACGTCTGGCTCAGTTGTTCACAGTTATTTGACAATTATGCCCAGGCAATATTCCCGTCGGGTCAGCGAAGTGCAACGTCTGGCTAAGTTGTTCACAGTTATTCGACAATTATGTCCAGGCAATATTCCCGTCAATTCAGCGAAGTGCGACGTCTGGCTCAGTTGTTCACAATTATTTGACAACTATGTCAGGCAATATGCCCGTCGGGTCAGCGCAGTGCAACGCCTGGCTAAATTGTTCACAGTTATTTCACAGTTATGTCCAGGCAATATTCCCATCGGGTCAGCGCAGTGCGACGTCTGGCTCAGTTGTTCACAATTATTTGACAATTATGTCCAGGCAATATTCCCCTCGGGTCAGCGCAGTGCGACGTCTGGCTAAGTTGTTCACAGTTATTTGACAATTATGTCCAGGCAATATTCCCGTCGGGTCAGCGCAGTGAGACGTCTGGCTCAATTGTTCACAGTTATTAGACAATAGGGAACACGCGTATGAAAATTGTTATCGATTTTTAAATACCTTGTCTCTCATTTAATAATTTTGTGTCTTTGAATTTTGAAAAACGGATCAGTCTATGCCTCAAAATAATTGGTTTAGTAACGATAAATAAAAGGGCGCGAAAAACGAGCCGCCGCCATGTAGAGTGGATTTGACGTCATGGGTTTGTACTTTGTACGCTCACCGCCTCAGCGATTGGTCTGTTACGCCAAGTCTACAGAACCATTGCGTCACAGCCACCTGTACGCGTTTCAGATCCCCAGTTTAAACTTCAATAAATGCGACCACATTAAACCTATTTAAAAATTTCTTTTTTACGTGCGACTTGCATTAATATACTTTTTGTATCTAATACTATTAAACTAAGTGTTTGGTTTAACAAAAAAAATCGTACGCGTGTTGCCTATTATGTCCAGGCAATATTCCCGTCGGGTCAGCGCAGTGCGACGTCTGGCTCAGTTGTTCACAATTATTTGACAATTATGTCCAGGCAATATTCCCGTCGGGTAAGCGCAGTGCGACGTCTGGCTCAGTTGTTCACAGTTATTTGACAATTATGTCCAGGCAATATTCCCGTCAGGTCAGCGCAGTGAGACGTCTGGATCAATTGTTCACAGTTATTTGACAATACTGTCCAGGCAATATTCCCGTCGGGTAAGCGCAGTGCGACGTCTGGCTCAGTTGTTCACAGTTATTTGACAATTATGTCCAGGCAATATTCCCGTCGGGTCAGCGCAGTGCGACGTCTGGCTCAGTTGTTCACAGTTATTTGACAATTATGTCCAGGCAATATGCCCGTCGGGTCAGCGCAGTGGGACGTCTGGCTCAGTTTTTCACAGTTATTTGACAATTATGTCCAGGCAATATTCCCGTCAGGTCAGCGCAGTGCGACGTCTGGCTCAGTTTTTCACAGTTATTTGACAATTATGTCCAGGCAATATGCCCGTCGGGTCAGCGCAGTGGGACGTCTGGCTCAGTTTTTCACAGTTATTTAACAATTATGTCCAGGCAATATTCCCGTCGGGTCAGCGCACTGCGACGTCTGGCTCAGTTGTTCACAGTTATTTGACAATTATGTCCAGGCAATATTCCCGTCGGGTCAGCGCAGTGCGACGTCTGGCTCAGTTGTTCACAGTAATTTGACATTTATGTCCAGGCAATATGCCCGTCGGGTCAGCGCAGTGAAACGTCTGGCTCAATTGTTCACAGTTATTTGACAATTATGTCCAGGCAATATTCCCATCGGGTCAGCGCAGTGCGACGTCTGGCTCAGTTGTTCACAGTTATTTGACATTAATGTCCAGGCAATATGCCCGTCGGGTCAGCGCAGTGCAACGTCTGGCTCAGTTGTTCACAGTTATTTGACATTTATGTCCAGACAATATCCTCGTCGGGTCAGCGAAGTGCAACGTCTGGCTCAGTTGTTCACAGTTATTTGACATTTATGTCCAGACAATATTCCCGTCGGGTCAGCGCAGTGGGACGTCTGGCTTAGTTGTTCACAGTTATTTGACATTTATGTCCAGGCAATATTCCCGTCGGGTCAGCGCAGTGCGACGTCTGGGTCAATTGTTCACAGTTATTTGACAATTATGTCCAGGCAATATGCCCGTCGGGTCAGCGCAGTGAAACGTCTGGCTTAATTGTTCACAGTTATTTGACAATTATGTCCAGGCAATATTCCCGTCGGGTCAGCGCAGTGCGACGTCTGGCTCAGTTGTTCACAGTTATTTGACATTTATGTCCAGGCAATATGCCCGTCGGGTCGACGCAGTGCAACGTTTGGCTCAGTTGTTCACAGTTATTTGACATTTATGTCCAGACAATATTCCCGTCGGGTCAGCGCAGTGCAACGTCTGGCTCAGTTGTTCACAGTTATTTGACATTTATGTCCAGACAATATTCCCGTCGGGTCAGCGCAGTGGGACGTCTGGCTCAGTTGTTCACAGTTATTTGACATTTATGTCCAGGCAATATTCCCGTCGGGTCAGCGCAGTGCGACGTCTGGGTCAATTGTTCACAGTTATTTGACAATTATGACCAGGCAATATGCCCGTCGGGTCAGCGCAGTGCGACGTTGGCTCAATTGTTCACAGTTATTTGACATTTATGTCCAGGCAAATCTTTCCGTCAGGTCAGCGCAGTGCAACGTCTGGCTCAATTGTTCACAGTTATTTGACAATTATGTCCAGGCAATATTCCCGTCGGGTCAGCGCAGTGCGACGTTGGCTCAATTGTTCACAGTTATTTGACATTTATGTCCAGGCAATATTCCCGTCAGGTCAGCGCAGTGCAACGTCTGGCTCAATTGTTCACAGTTATTTGACAATTATGCCCAGGCAATATTCCCGTCAGGTCAGCGCAGTGCGACGTCTGGCTCAGTTGTTCAGAGTTATTTGACA
Organism: Isoperla grammatica; assembly: GCA_945910005.1. Taxonomy (NCBI): domain Eukaryota; kingdom Metazoa; phylum Arthropoda; class Insecta; order Plecoptera; family Perlodidae; genus Isoperla; species Isoperla grammatica. The sequence continues at coordinate 80,238,468 of OX246738.1, forward strand.
TTTATGTCCAGGCAATATGCCCGTCGGGTCAGCGCAGTGCAACGTCTGGCTCAATTGTTCACAGTTATTTGACAATTATGTCCAGGCAATATTCCCGTCGGGTCAGCGCAGTGCAACGTCTGGCTCAATTGTTCACAGTTATTTGACAATTATGTCCAGGCAATATTCCCGTCAATTCAGCGCAGTGCGACGTCTGGCTCAGTTGTTCACAATTATTTGACAATTATGTCCAGGCAATATGCCCGTCGGGACAGCGCAGTGCAACGCCTGGCTAAATTGTTCACAGTTATTTCACAGTTATGTCCAGGCAATATTCCCATCGGGTCAGCGCAGTGCGACGTCATGATCAGTTGTTCACAATTATTTGACAATTATGTCCAGGCAATATTCCCATCGGGTCAGCGCAGTGCGACGTCTGGCTCAGTTGTTCACAATTATTTGACAATTATGTCCAGGCAATATTCCCATCGGGTCAGCGCAGTGCGACGTCTGGCTCTGTTGTTCACAGTTATTTGACAATTAAATCCAGGCAATATTCCCGTCGGGTCAGCGCAGTGAGACGTCTGGCTCAATTGTTTACAGTTATTTGACAATTATGTCCAGGCAATATTCCCGTCGGGTCAGCGCAGTGCGACGTCTGGGTCAATTGTTCACAGTTATTTGACAATTATGTCCAGGCAATATTCCCGTCGGATCAGCGCAGTGCGACGTCTGGCTCAATTGTTCACAGTTATTTGACAATTATGTCCAGGCAATATTCCCGTCGGGTCAGCGCAGTGGGACGTCTGGCTCAGTTGTTCACAGTTATTTGACAATTATGTTCAGGCAATATTCCCGTCGGATCAGCGCAGTGCGACGTCTGGCTCAATTGTTTACAGTTATTTGACAATTATGTCCAGGCAATATATCCGTCGGATCAGCGCAGTGCGACGTATGGCTCAATTGTTCACAGTTGTTTGACAATTATGTCCAGGCAATATTCCCGTCGGATCAGCGCAGTGCGACGTCTGGCTCAATTGTTCACAGTTATTTGACAATTATGTCCAGGCAATATTCCCGTCGGGTCAGCGCAGTGCGACGTCTGGCTCAATTGTTCACAGTTATTTGACAATTATGTCCAGGCAATATTCCCGTCGGGTCAGCGCAGTGCGACGTCTGGCTCAGTTGTTCACAGTTATTTGACAATTATGTCCAGGCAATATTCCCATCGGGTCAGCGCAGTGCGACGTCTGGCTCAGTTGTTCACAGTTATTTGACAATTATGTCCAGGCAATATTCCCATCGGGTCAGCGCAGTGCGACGTCTGGCTCAGTTGTTCACAGTTATTTGACAATTATGTCCAGGCAATATTCCCGTCGGGTCAGCGCAGTGCGACGTCTGGCTCAATTGTTCACAGTTATTTGACAATTATTTCCAGGCAATATGTCCGTCGGATCAGCGCAGTGCGACGTCTGGCTCAATTGTTTACAAGTATTTGACAATTTTGTCCAGGCAATATTCCCGTCGGGTCAGCGCAGTGAGACGTCTGGCTCAATTGTTCACAGTTATTTGACAATTATGTCCAGGCAATATGCCCGTCGGGTCAGCGCAGTGCGACGTCTGGCTCAGTTGTTCACAGTTATTTGACAATTATGTCCAGGCAATATTCCTGTCGGGACAGCGCAGTGCGACGTCTGGCCCAATTGTTCACAGTTATTTGACAATTATGTCCAGGCAATATTCCCGTCGGGTCAGCGCAGTGCGACGTCTGGCTCAATTGTTCACAGTTATTTGACAATTATGTCCAGGCAATATTCCCGTCGGGTCAGCGCAGTGCGACGTCTGGCTCAATTGTTCACAGTTATTTGACAATTATGTCCAGGCAATATTTCCGTCGGGTCAGCGCAGTGCGACGTCTGGCTCAATTGTTCACAAGTATTTGACAATTATGTCCAGTCAATATTCCCGTCGGGTCAGCGCAGTGAGACGTCTGGCTCAATTGTTCACAGTTATTTGACAATTATGTCCAGGCAATATTGCCGTCGGGTCAGCGCAGTGAGACGTCTGGCTCAATTGTTCACAGTTATTTGACAATTATGTCCGGGCAATATTCCCGTCGGGTCAGCGCAGTGCAACGTCTGGCTCAATTGTTCACAGTTATTTGACAATTATGTCCGGGCAATATTCCCGTCGGGTCAGCGCAGTGAGACGTCTGGCTCAATTGTTCACAGTTATTTGACAATTATGTCCAGGCAATATTCCCGTCGGGTCAGCGCAGTGAGACGTCTGGCTCAATTGTTCACAGTTATTTGATAATTATGTCCGGGCAATATTCCCGTCGGGTCAGCGCAGTGCGACGTCTGGCTCAATTGTTCACAGTTATTTGACAATTATGTCCAGGCAATATTCTCGTCGGGTCAGCGCAGTGCGACGACTGGCTCAATTGTTCACAAGTATTTGACAATTATGTCCAGGCAATATTCCCATCGGTTCAGCGCAGTGCGACGTCTGGCTCAGTTGTTCACAGTTATTTGACAATTATGTCCAGGCAATATTCCCGTCGGGTCAGCGCAGTGCGACGTCTGGCTCAGTTGTTCACGATTATTTGACAATTATGATCAGGCAATATTCCCGTCAGGTCAGCGCAGTGCGACGTCTGGCTCAATTGTTCACAATTATTTGACAATTATGTCCAGGCAATATGCCCGTCGGGTCAGCGCAGTGCGACGTCTGGGTCAATAGTTCACAGTTATTTGACAATTATGCCCAGGCAATATTCCCGTCAGGTCAGCGCAGTGGGACGTCTGGCTCAATTGTTCACAAGTATTTGACAATTATGTCCAGGCAATATGCCCGTCGGGTCAGCGCAGTGCGACGTCTGGCTCAGTTGTTCACAGTTATTTGACAATTATGCCCAGGCAATATTCCCGTCAGGTCAGCGCAGTGGGACGTCTGGCTCAATTGTTCACAAGTATTTGACAATTATGTCCAGGCAATATGCCCGTCGGGTCAGCGCAGTGCAACGTCTGGCTCAATTGTTCACAAGTATTTGACAATTATGTCCAGGCAATATGCCCGTCGGGTCAGCGCAGTGCAACGTCTGGCTCAATTGTTCACAAGCATTTGACAATTATGTCCAGGCAATATGCCCGTCAGGTCAGCGCAGTGGGACGTCTGGCTCAATTGTTCACAAGTATTTGACAATTATGTCCAGGCAATATGCTCGTCGGGTCAGCGCAGTGCGACGTCTGGCACAGTTATTTGACAATTATGCCCAGGCAATATTCCCGTCGGGTCAGCACAGTGAGACGTCTGGCTCAGTTGTTCACAGTTATTTGACAATTATGTCCAGGCAATATGCCCGTCGGGTCAGCGCAGTGCAACGTCTGGCTCAATTGTTCACAAGTATTTGACAATTATGTCCAGGCAATATGCCCGTCGGGTCTGCGCAGTGCGACGTCTGGCACAGTTGTTCACAGTTATTTGACAATTATGCCCATGCAATATATCCGTCGGGTCAGCGCAGTGCGACGTCTGGCTCAGTTGTTCACAGTTATTTGACAATTATGTCCAGGCAATATGCCCGTCGGGTATGCGCAGTTCGACGTCTGGCTCAGTTGTTCACAGTTATTTGACAATTATGCCCATGCAATATATCCGTCGGGTCAGCGCAGTGCGACGTCTGGCTCAGTTGTTCACAGTTATTTGACAATTATGTCCAGGCAATATTCCCGTCGGGTCAGCGCAGTGCGACGTCTGGCTCCGTTGTTCACAGTTATTTGAGAATTATGCCCAGGCAATATGCCCGTCGGGTCAGCGCAGTGCAACGTCTGGCTCAATTGTTCACAAGTATTTGACAATTATGTCCAGGCAATATGCCCGTCGGGTCAGCGCAGTGCAACGTCTGGCTCAATTGTTCACAAGTATTTGACAATTATGTCCAGGCAATATGCTCGTCGGGTCAGCGCAGTGAGACGTCTGGCTCAGTTGTTCACAGTTATTTGACAATTATGTCCAGGCAATATTCCCATCGGGTCAGCGCAGTGCGACGTCTGGCTCCGTTGTTCACAGTTATTTGACATTTATGTCCAGGCAATATTCCCGTCAGGTCAGCGCAGTGCGACGTCTGGCTCAATTGTTCACAGTTATTTGACAACTATGTCAGGCAATATGCCCGTCGGGTCAGCGCAGTTCGACGTCAGGCTCAGTTGTTCACAGTTATTTGAGAATTATGCCCAGGCAATATTCCTGTCGGGTCAGCGCAGTGGGACGTCTGGCTCAGGTGTTCACAGTTATTTGACAATTATGTCCAGGCAATTTTCCCGTCAGGTCAGCGCAGTGAGACGTCTGGCTCAATTGTTCACAATAGTTTGACAATTTTGTCCAGACAATATTCCCGTCGGGTCAGCGCAGTGAGACGTCTGGCTCCATTGTTCACAGTTCTAAGCACAAAATTTTGTAAAACTTGTCGTAATACATCTTCGCCGCCACATTATCGTTTTAACGCGTGTTTTTACCTGGGGGGGGGGGGGGGGGTCTACAGCTTCTAAAATAATCATTAATTGTACTGCACGTTATAACGGACCTAAGTAACACGAGAAGAAGTGAACATATAGCACCTCACACACATGTCGTCTATACATACGAGCTTGCAGAGAAGTCAATGTTAAAGTACCAAGAATAGAATTTGTACTTAGTATTTGTTTTACAGTCGGGTCTACTGTTGAACATGTAAACGTTGACTGGAGCACTCATAGCAACAAACCACGTTTTAGGTGGTATAACGTCCCACACTTAAAATATATTTTTATTACTGAGTGGGTGAGGAAATTAACACAATGTGATTTGTTAATTCTCTGATAACAATTCTCCAATCTGCATGTGTTATAATCACTGACGAATCGTACATGAAGGATGCACTCGGAGGTTAAAAATCTAGTTATAGAAATGTGAACACACGTAGCATAGTGCGTGGGAATATTAGCCCTAATATTTCAAGACAGTGACGAAGACGAATAGTGGTAATTATATAATGACGACGATGATGATCATGATCAGAGGCAGGAGTTTATGGTATTAACGATAAACGCGATTTTCTTAGAAAATGTTTTATAGGCCTAACTACAGATGTGGACGTTTAAGGTAAGCCGGAGCACCCGGAAGGGGTGCTGGAAATGTCATTTTTTCGCGAATTTTCGAGATTTTTAAGTATAGCCGCGATTTGAGCGATTCTACCCATTATTCACGAATAACGTTGGAATAAAATAAATTAATGACAAATTCGCGATTTACCGTCCAATTTTTACATTTTCGTGTCAACAGTCAAATCACGGCCGCACTGCACTCCCTACTTGAGTAGGATAGTTAGGTCCTAGGCCTATGATGAGACATGGTCTGGTAGGCCTAAGCCTATAGGCTCCTACTCCTAGGCCTAGGACAGAAGCCTGGTAGGCCTATTTTATTTACCCTGCCTGGTGACACATATGTGTGTTCTTATTTTTAGCCTATGCATTTCCCATGGTCTTAAAGTAGCCAAAAAAAGAAAAAAAATTAACACCGCTATAAAAAGGATTTTTTTCCAAAATATTTACCACCAATTCAACACCTTTTTAAATCTTAAAAACGAAATATTCAAAAAAATTCCCCATAAACTCCTGCCTCTGATCATGATGGTTCTTGTTGTTTTACGTCTCTATCATTGCAGTCCTAGATGACGAATGGCAAACACACTAAATTATCTTGTGCGGAATTCAAACTCACGGCCATTTACGCTTATGACCGCACAAATCACCGGGATCGGCTTATCATGATTCACAATTCACGTGTTATATTTATTTAAGCAGTAAACACGCGTCAAAGATATTGACCTTTACCCGCTGATAACGTTCCCTGACGTGCCCCTAACAGTGTAGATAGTAGGCAAGAAGTGGTATTCAAATAACCTTCACGTGATTGTTTGGCATTGGAGTGTAGGGGTGTGATTGGGACTGACTGGCGCGAGCCCCACATCGATGCGTTATGAGTGTGGTTTGAGGGTGGAGGATCAGGGGCAGAGCCCCAGCTGTCTGAAATCTAATCGCCCAAAGCGAACAAATTTTTACCAGTGTTAACGGATACTTTGTGTTCTTTATTTTCTCAAAGATGACCGTTAGATGGAAAAAATCATTTTGAATGGGCCTTAGTAAAGTTGTTTGTATACAACGTTCTATACTCAAAATAGGTCTTCAATATTGTTTGAATGTAGAAGGTAGTTGCACCCTCAGTTCCAAACTCGATATTACTTCGAAGGGTGGGAGGGGGGGGGGGGCAGATTGAATTTCCCAAAGCCACTCACCCCCCAGTTACGCCACTAAATCCACCCCAAATCCACACTTTCACATCATCTTTAGCGCGATAGTTTGAAATCAGCTCTGCCAACGTGTAAGTACTAGAAGTATCATCATAATAGTGAAGTGACGTATGCGACAATACCAACTTAAATCTACTTGCATCCGATATTATTGTGACACTATCAGCATGTCTGTTGGCAGGCGTTGTCAGGGCACATTGCACGCAGTAGGAGAACAACAAGTAGATAAACCGAGAAATCCCGGGGTGAGATCGTACTTGCGACGTTGATCTCGTCGGGGCCTGAAACCATAGTAGGCACGCCTTCTATATGCATGGTTGACCTCGTCGGGGCCTGAAACCATAGTAGGCACGCCTTCTATATGCATGGTTGACCTCGTCGGGGCCTGAAACCATAGTAGGCACGCCTTCTATATGCATGGTTGACCTCGTCGGGGCCTGAAACCATAGTAGGCACGCCTTCTATATGCATGGTTGACCTCGTCGGGGCCTGAAACCATAGTAGGCACGCCTTCTATATGCATGGTTGACCTCGTCGGGGCCTGAAACCATAGTAGGCACGCCTTCTATATGCATGGTTGACCTCGTCGGGGCCTGAAAACATAGTAGGCACGCCTTCTATATGCATGGTTGACCTCGTCGGGGCCTGAAACCATAGTAGGCACGCCTTCTATATGCATGGTTGACCTCGTCGGGGCCTGAAACCATAGTAGGCACGCCTTCTATATGCATGGTTGACCTCGTCGGGGCCTCAAACCATAGTAGGCACGCCTTCTATATGCATGGTTGACCTCGTCGGGGCCTGAAACCATAGTAGGCACGCCTTCTATATGCATGGTTGACCTCGTCGGGGCCTGAAACCATAGTAGGCACGCCTTCTATATGCATGGTTGACCTCGTCGGGGCCTGAAACCATAGTAGGCACGCCTTCTATATGCATGGTTGACCTCGTCGGGGCCTGAAAACATAGTAGGCACGCCTTCTATATGCATGGTTGACCTCGTCGGGGCCTGAAAACATAGTAGGCACGCCTTCTATATGCATGGTTGACCTCGTCGGGGCCTGAAACCATAGTAGGCACGCCTTCTATATGCATGGTTGACCTCGTCGGGGCCTGAAACCATAGTAGGCACGCCTTCTATATGCATGGTTGACCTCGTCGGGGCCTGAAAACATAGTAGGCACGCCTTCTATATGCATGGTTGACCTCGTCGGGGCCTGAAACCATAGTAGGCACGCCTTCTATATGCATGGTTGACCTCGTCGGGGCCTGAAACCATAGTAGGCACGCCTTCTATATGCATGGTTGACCTCGTCGGGGCCTGAAACCATAGTAGGCACGCCTTCTATATGCATGGTTGACCTCGTCGGGGCCTGAAACCATAGTAGGCACGCCTTCTATATGCATGGTTGACCTCGTCGGGGCCTAAAACCATAGTAGGCACGCCTTCTATATGCATGGTTGACCTCGTCGGGGCCTGAAACCATAGTAGGCACGCCTTCTATATGCATGGTTGACCTCGTCGGGGCCTGAAAACATAGTAGGCACGCCTTCTATATGCATGGTTGACCTCGTCGGGGCCTGAAACCATAGTAGGCACGCCTTCTATATGCATGGTTGACCTCGTCGGGGCCTGAAACCATAGTAGGCACGCCTTCTATATGCATGGTTGACCTCGTCGGGGCCTGAAACCATAGTAGGCACGCCTTCTATATGCATGGTTGACCTCGTCGGGGCCTGAAAAACATAGTAGGCACGCCTTCTATATGCATGGTTGACCTCGTCGGGGCCTGAAACCATAGTAGGCACGCCTTCTATATGCATGGTTGACCTCGTCGGGGCCTGAAACCATAGTAGGCACGCCTTCTATATGCATGGTTGACCTCGTCGGGGCCTGAAAACATAGTAGGCACGCCTTCTATATGCATGGTTGACCTCGTCGGGGCCTGAAACCATAGTAGGCACGCCTTCTATATGCATGGTTGACCTCGTCGGGGCCTGAAACCATAGTAGGCACGCCTTCTATATGCATGGTTGACCTCGTCGGGGCCTGAAAAACATAGTAGGCACGCCTTCTATATGCATGGTTGACCTCGTCGGGGCCTGAAAACATAGTAGGCACGCCTTCATAGTAGGCACGCCTTCTATATGCATGGTTGACCTCGTCGGGGCCTGAAAACATAGTAGGCACGCCTTCTATATGCATGGTTGACCTCGTCGGGGCCTGAAACCATAGTAGGCACGCCCTCTATATGCATGGTTGACCTCGTCGGGGCCTCAAACCATAGTAGGCACGCCTTCTATATGCATGGTTGACCTCGTCGGGGCCTGAAAACATAGTAGGACGCCTTCTATATGCATGGTTGACCTCGTCGGGGCCTGAAACCATAGTAGGCACGCCTTCTATATGCATGGTTGACCTCGTCGGGGCCTGAAAACATAGTAGGCACGCCTTCATAGTAGGTTCGCCTTCTATATACATGGTCGCCATCTTACTCACGTGAGTCTGCATTACAAAAGTAAAAAAGCATTATCGAATCCAGAAAGGAATCCTGAAGTCCGAACAAAAAATAAGGTCAGTCTCCCGTATATTAAGACTGAGGCATCTGGATAGCCCCAATCTTGATCCCGTCGAGGAAGCCAGCTCGCGATTACAATATTATCATCGTGTACACACGCAGCCCCCGAGTTAAGGTCAGGTCACGGAACATGGCGTGACCCGACCGATAACAATATACCAACCAGTGTGGGTGTAACAAGAGCCACCCCAAGACTCGCAATCTTAGATCACAACAGGCCATCACTCTTGGTTGGTCTCTAACCTAGAAACCCGGTTCCGAAGAGTGACTTTATTGCTCGGGTAACTCTTTACTGACTAATCTACTTCTCTGCTACAATTGCTGAGACTCATTGTTCTCGTTCAATTGCGAGTTGCAAATATCATGACCGTACCAGTACCAACACGTTAATTTGAAGGTGTCGTCGTCATGGATTATGTAAATAGTGAGATGACACGTGACAACTATTAAATTAAATACAGTTGCACTCGTTCTCATGCCGCCATGCGCGTCTGTTGACCGGCGTTTTAAGGGCGCATTCCTATCACGGTTGGTGTACTCCACGCAGCGGACAGTAACCAGCAGGTACCGGGTAATCCCGCGACGAATACCGTTGAAACAGACCGCGTGGAGCGACCGTCTCTTCTGAGAATTTTACAGTGCACATTGGTTCTTACGTAGCGAGAGCTGTCCGGCTAGCTCACAGTATTCTTGCAACGTTGTGGATGCTGACGTCATAGATAAGTGAGGTATTGGCCAACCAAATGGCATTATTTGAAAACGTCACCCAGTGATTGGCTCTGACTCATTCATCTATGACGTCGGAATTTACAAGGCTGCTGTGGAGTGGAACTAACAAACACTCCTCCTGTAGAATATGTTATTGTTTAGAAAGATGCAGTTGGATCTATTCTTAGATTAAACAGCTTAGACAAAGATTCTTTGAGACAGAAACAAGTTTAAATGCTAAGTGAAACCAGTATAAAATATGCATTACACCACATTCTAACTCCTAAGACTCGCTATCCAAGCCGTATCATATTGTCGTGAGATTAAGGGATTTTAAAAGTGTATTGGGTAATCATAAAAACGTCCTACTTAATTTCAAATTAAATCCCATTCCTGTTCACAAAACCTGCGTGACTCTCTTAGCATCCTTGCGTAGAGCTTGTCTTCCATTTTACAAATCATAAAGATCCACCACTTCTGTGACGGGAGCTTTTTCCCGTAGACGAGCGCTGTGACGTCATAGTTAGGTAGAGCTGTGTTCTCGTCTGGGCCACATGGGGTGCGTGCTTCGACGCTACGCGAACACATCTAATAGCTAATTATGCTGTCACGTATTGAAGTAGTAATTATACAGAGCGTTTTCGTTCCGTCTCAAAATTGACACAGCTAAAACCTTATATTAAAAACGCTTAAAATAGGTCTATATCACTTTTAAAATAAATGTATTTTTGAAACAAACTCTTGCTATATTTTATGTTTCTGTGCAATTTAGTCGTATTATAAAATTATGGAGCAATCACTATTAAGTTAGCTACTTCGTCAGTTCGCGTGGTGTAACTGAGAACGCTACACCAGTACGGGTGCGGTATGAGGCGTCTTGATGTGTACAGAGCACAGTACGGCCTCACACGACCCAGCGATCCAGGTGGCTCTGGAAGAGAACCACGTGGGCCAATCAGGACGCAACGTACGCGTGCCATCGTCATGTGAACGATCTGTTGTGAGATGCCTGCAGCGTGTAGAGCGTACAGAGCACAGTACGGCCTCACACGACCCAGAGAACCACGTGGGCCAATCAGGACGCAACGTACGCATGCCATCGTCATGTGAACGATCTGTTGTGAGATGCCTGCAGCGTGTAGAGTGTACAGAGCACAGTACGGCACGAAACAGTTCAAAATTTTAAAAATTTCTGCGGATACGTTTTCTAGGTCGTAAAATTCTCCAAATGTAGGACGGTGACCTCACTGGAAAGCGTGTCCCTCGTACATACCCTAGAGACTAGAAACATGTCAGGAGTCGTCACATTTCTATGTAGTTTTAACTCATGGATTTATATTTAGGATATAACGAACCCCCCTATAGCAATACAACATCTAACCCAATATCGATGAACGTATTTATATGTCCACAGAAAGCAGCAAGAACACGGGTAGCGAAACATCCCAACGGCCACTCATAAAATATCCCAAACGTCAAACATGGGTCAGAAGAAGATAAAACAGACATTCTACTAGAGAAATATTTTTGATTAATTGTACCAAATGAAACATTACCACCCAGAACTTCCCTCCCTGGGATTAAGTTGCTTCCAGAATAAAGCGTTGTTTTCAATGGACTCCTCTCACTGGTAAACACAGGTGGATTAAGTTGCTTCCAGAATAAGGCGTTGTTTTCAATGGACTCCTCTCACTGGTAAACACAGGTGGATTAAGTCGCTTCCAGAATAAGGCGTTGTTTTCATTTGACTCCTCTCACTGGAAAACACAGGTGGATTAAGTTGCTTCCAGAATAAGGCGTTGTTTTCAATGGACTCCTCTCACTGGTAAACACAGGTGGATTAAGTCGCTTCCAGAATAAGGCGTTGTTTTCAATGGACTCCTCTCACTGGTAAACACAGGTGGATTAAGTTGCTTCCAGAATAAGGCGTTGTTTTCAATGGACTCCACTCACTGGCAAACACAGGTGGATTAAGTTGCTTCCAGAATAAGGCGTTGTTTTCAATGGACTCCTCTCACTGGCAAACACAGGTGGATTAAGTTGCTTCCAGAATAAGGCGTTGTTTTCAATGGACTCCTGTCACTGGTAAACACAGGTGGATTAAGTTGCTTCCAGAATAAGGCGTTGTTTTCAATGGACTCCTGTCACTGGTAAACACAGGTGGATTAAGTTGCTTCCAGAATAAGGCGTTGTTTTCAATGGACTCCTCTCACTGGCAAACACAGGTGGATTAAGTTGCTTCCAGAATAAGGCGTTGTTTTCAATGGACTCCTGTCACTGGTAAACACAGGTGGATTAAGTTGCTTCCAGAATAAGGCGTTGTTTTCAATGGACTCCTGTCACTGGTAAACACAGGTGGATTAAGTTGCTTCCAGAATAAGGCGTTGTTTTCAATGGACTCCTCTCACTGGTAAACAAAGGTGGATTAAGTTGCTTCCAGAATAGAGCGTTGTTTTCAATGGACTCCTCTCACTGGTAAACACAGGTGGATTAAGTTGCTTCCAGAATAAGGCGTTGTTTTCAATGGACTCCTCTCACTGGTAAACACAGGTGGATTAAGTTGCTTACAGAATAAGGCGTTGTTTTCAATGGACTCCTCTCACTGGTAAACACAGGTGGATTAAGTTGCTTCCAGAATAAGGCGTTGTTTTCAATGGACTCCTCTCACTGGTAAACAAAGGTGGATTAAGTTGCTTCCAGAATAGAGCGTTGTTTTCAATGGACTCCTCTCACTGGTAAACACAGGCGGATTAAATCGCTTCCAGAATAAGGCGTTGTTTTCAATGGAATCCTCTCACTGGTAAACAAAGGTGGATTAAGTTGCTTCCAGAATAGAGCGTTGTTTTCAATGGACTCCTCTCACTGGTAGACACAGGTGGATTAAGTTGCTTCCAGAATAAGGCGTTGTTTTCAATGGACTCCTCTCACTGGTAAACAAAGGTGGATTAAGTTGCTTCCAGAATAGAGCGTTGTTTTCAATGGACTCCTCTCACTGGTAAACACAGGTGGATTAAGTTGCTTCCAGAATAAGGCGTTGTTTTCAATGGACTCCTCTCACTGGTAAACAAAGGTAGATTAAGTTGCTTCCAGAATAGAGCGTTGTTTTCAATGGACTCCTCTCACTGGTAAACACAGGTGGATTAAGTTGCTTCCAGAATAAGGCGTTGTTTTCAATGGACTCCTGTCACTATTAAACACAGGTGGATTAAGATGCTTCCAGAATAAGGCGTTGTTTTCAATGGACTCCTCTCACTGGTAAACACAGGTGGATTAAGTTGCTTCCAGAATAAGGCGTTGTTTTCAATGGACTCCTCTCACTGGTAAACACAGGTGGATTAAGTTGCTTCCAGAATAAGGCGTTGTTTTCAATGGACTCCTCTCACTGGTAAACACAGGTGGATTAAGTTGCTTCCAGAATAAGGCGTTGTTTTCAATGGACTCCTGTCACTGGTAAACACAGGTGGATTAAGTTGCTTCCAGAATAAGGCGTTGTTTTCAATGGACTCCTCTCACTGGTAAACACAGGTGGATTAAGTTGCTTCCAGAATAGAGCGTTGTTTTCAATGGACTCCTCTCACTGGTAAACACAGGTGAATTAAATTGCTTCCAGAATAAGGCGTTGTTTTCAATGGACTCCTCTCACTGGTAAACACAGGTGGATTAAGTTGCTTCCAGAATAAGGCGTGGTTTTCAATGGACTCCTCTCTCTGGTAAACACAGGTGGATTAAGTTGCTTCCAGAATAGAGCGTTGTTTTCAATGGACTCCTCTCACTGGTAAACACAGCTTCCAGAATAAAGCGTTGTTTTCAATGGACTCCTCTTACTGGTTAACAAAGGTGGATTAAGTTGCTTCCAGAATAGAGCGTTGTTTTCAATGGACTCCTCTCACTGGTAAACACAGGTGGATTAAGTTGCTTCCAGAATAAGGCGTTGTTTTCAATGGACTCCTCTCACTGGCAAACACAGGTGGATTAAGTCGCTTCCAGAATAAGGCGTTGTTTTCAATGGACTCCTCTCACTGGTAAACACAGGTGGATTAAGTTGCTTCCAGAATAAGGCGTTGTTTTCAATGGACTCTTCTCACTGGTAAACACAGGTGGATTAAGTTGCTTCCAGAATAGAGCGTTGTTTTCAATTGACTCCTCTCACTGGTAAACACAGGTGGATTAAGTTGCTTCCAGAATAGAGCGTTGTTTTCAATGGACTCCTCTCACTGGTAAAGACAGGTGGATTAAGTTGCTTCCAGAATAAGGCGTTGTTTTCAATGGACTCCTCTCACTGGTAGACACAGGTGGATTAAGTTGCTTCCAGAATAGGGCGTTCTTTTCAATGGACTCCTCTCACTGGAAAACACAGCTTCCAGAATAGAGCGTTGTTTTCAATGGACTCCTCTCACTGGTAAACACAGGTGGATTAAGTTGCTTCCAGAATAAGGCGTTGTTTTCAATAGACTCCTCTCACTGGTAAACACAGGTGGATTAAGTTGCTTCCAGAATAAGGCGTTGTTTTCAATGGACTCCTCTCCCTGGTAAACACAGGTGGATTAAGTTGCTTCCAGAATAGAGCGTTGTTTTGAATGGACTCCTCTTACTGGTAGACACAGGTGGATTAAGTTGCTTCCAGAATAGAGCGTTGTTTTCAATGGACTCCTCTCACTGGTAAACAAAGGTGGATTAAGTTGCTTCCAGAATAGAGCGTTGTTTTCAATGGACTCCTCTCACTGGTAGACACCAGTGGCGGCTCGTGGCCTGTGATACAGGGGAGGCAGGCTATTTCATTTTAGTCTAAGGTTTCGGGCACCCATTAGCTCTTTTTTCATATGCTTACTACTTTTTAGTGCAACACTCATAAGTGTACAAGACTAACACCTTTGCTAACACACACTTTTAACAATTAACAAATGTGTCTTAAAACTAAAAGAATGGTATAAACTATTAATATGTCTTATACTTTGTAGATCCTCATTGGTAGAAAAAGTCGGCCCGTCGGTTTTTGATCGTTCCAAAGTGTTCCGTGATATTGTTGTACCAGGTAGCTTCCAGTTCCATTTATTTTACTAGTTCCTTTTCAATGCTTAAAATCGCAAGCGGACAGTCGGCTCTGCCCCATAGTGTTTCTAGCGTAAGTTTTAACTAACTTTAAACAAGAAAAGCTTCTCTCCGTACTCTGATGTTGCTGGTATTGTCACAACGAGTTCATTAGCGCTTCATGTCGGGCATAACTTCATTCAGCTGATTTGCGAAGAAATATTCTAGTATTGTTCATTTAGGTTGACCGGGAAAATCCCACAATTCCTTGTCGCCGTACGGTACAAATAGTTCATTTTTTAATTTCTACGTATTCAAGAAATTGCCGTAACTATTTGTCATCGGTTCAAGTGCGTTTTGAGGGAAATGCCTTTTGTAGCTTTCAAAATTTGAAATATTAACTAAATTCAGAAATTCGAGTTTGCCCAAATCACCAAAGCGTAGCTCTAATTGTAAGGTTATATTGTCCAATAGTTCAAAATACAGAGCCCTGCAGTTATCGCGGTAGGTGACGTTAGCGTATCTTTACGTGAATTACGTAACCGAGGTTCAGGTACCACTCTAAGATTTCATCATAAAGTTCATCAAACTACTCTGTGCATCTCATTTCTTTCAGTGTTGTTGTTGATACGTCTGTTGATTAATACGTGTGTTGATTGATAAGTCTCAAACAAAACCTAATGTCCGTAATTTTTAACTGTTAAATTTTATATTGTATATCTGTCAGATCGAAGACGTGTCTTTATACGGATGGGGTTGCATAGGAGTGAAATAGAACAGCGTATTCACGCGTATTGCTTCTCTCTCACACCCTCCACACCCTCTCATAAGACAACTTCATTCATATACATTCTGTACGCTCTACGTCAGTCGTTCGCTGTCAGCCCCTATAAGAAAGCATGGGTTGGCTAGCCTCCCTCACGGCAGCATTTGTCGGATACGCGAGTGGAAAAAAACCTTCCTTCCCCTCTCCTTTCAGCACCCTCGCTCAAGCCAAGGTCGGCGGCAGCGCGCCCTTGTCAGGACACTCCATGCGCGATACGTCAGGCGTTGTTCGACGAGTAATACGAAATCATTTTCCCGCGCATATCTCCCACTGCCGTTGGGGATGTTCTAGCACATTTGACAACTCACAACGTGTACTGCACTGTACAACACATGGACAACGACCATAATTAATATAAATTTGTGTACACAATTTGAAAATCATGTATACACAGCACCGGTAAATGTACTAAGGTACAAAATTGGGATAAAATACGCATCAGGCTTGAAAAAAGTGAGGAGGCACTGCCTCCCTTGCCTCCCCCCACGAGCCGCCACTGGTAGACACAGGTGGATTAAGTTGCTTCCAGAATAGGGCGTTCTTTTCAATGGACTCCTCTCACTGGAAAACACAGCTTCCAGAATAAAGCGTTGTTTTCAATGGACTCCTCTCACTGGTAAACACAGGTGGATTAAGTCGCTTCCAGAATAAGGCGTTGTTTTCAATGGACTCCTCTCACTGGTAAACACAGGTGGATTAAGTTGCTTCCAGAATAAGGCGTTGTTTTCAATGGACTCCTCTCACTGGAAAACACAGCTTCCAGAATAAAGCGTTGTTTTCAATGGACTCCTCTCACTGGTAAACACAGGTGGATTAAGTTGCTTCCAGAATAAGGCGTTGTTTTCAATGGACTCCTCTCACTGGTAAACACAGGTGGATTAAGTTGCTTCCAGAATAAGGCATTGTTTTCAATGGACTCCTCTCACTGGTAAACACAGGTGGATAAAGTTGCTTCCAGAATAAGGCGTTGTTTTAAAATGGACTCCTCTCACTGGTAAACACAGGTGGATTAAGTTGCTTCCAGAATAAGGCGTTGTTTTCAATCGACTCCTCTCACTGGTAAACACAGGTGGATTAAGTTGCTTCCAGAATAGAGCGTTGTTTTCAATGGACTCCTCTCACTGGAAAACACAGCTTCCAGAATAAAGCGTTGTTTTCAATGGACTCCTCTCACTGGAAAACACAGCTTCCAGAATAAAGCGTTGTTTTCAATGGACTCCTCTCACTGGAAAACACAGGTGGATTAAGTTGCTTCCAGAATAGGGCGTTGTTTTCAATGAACTTCTAAACGAACATTTTATCAGAGGTCAACAAAATGTTTCTGTAAGTCGGATTTATTAGTAGGCGTGCAGAGATTGTGACATCGCATTATCGGCTACCGACCACGTCTCATAAGTCAGGCACCCTATAGCCAAACACAGCAGATAAATTGCACTGCTATAAAAGCAAAATTTGGAGACACGCTCGAAATGATTTAATGAAAAAGTTTAACTTTTCGGAAACGCGAGTAACGCAATTTCATTACGTAACGTCATATACACTAAAACTGCTAAAACGAATGGAATGTGGATTAAAATCGCAAAGCCCATGGAACCATAACTTGTTGTTTGCCACGCGAGAGACCTGATGGATCGCCGCGAACCTTTGCGTACAAACCTACGCACGGTAGAAAGCCAACGCCATGGCGACTGTTTGTCAAGCATCTTGTGCTCTCATGACATACTTGTCCCAAGCTCACTAACTGTGCTCATGCTGAAAACAAAAAATGTTGATGTGGCACTTCGCGATAGTTCATACTGTCTTCCTAGTTTCCTCTTGAAACAGATCCATTACTGACAGATGTGTAGTTCCTAGTGTCTTCTCGGAACAGATTCATCAGTTACAGATGTATAGTTCCTAGTTTCGTCTTGGAACAGATCCATTACTGACAGATGTATAGTTCCTAGCGTCTTCTTGGAACAGATCCATTAGGCCTACTGTCAGATGTATAGTTCCTAGTTTCTTCTTGAAACAGATCCATTACTGACAGATGTATAGTTCCTAGTTTCGTCTTGGAACAGATCCATTACTGACAGATGTATAGTTCCTAGCGTCTTCTTGGAACAGATCCATCAGTTATACAGATGTATAGTTCCTAGTTTCCTCTTGAAACAGATCCATTACTGACAGATGTATAGTTCCTAGCGTCTTCTTGGAACAGATCCATTTGTTACAGATGTATAGTTCCTAGTTTCTTCTTGAAACAGATCCATTACTGACAGATGTATAGTTCCTAGTTTCTTCTTGAAACAGATCCATTACTGACAGATGTATAGTTCCTAGCGTCTTCTTGGAACAGATCCATCAGTTACAGATGTATAGTTCCTAGTTTCCTCTTGAAACAGATCCATTACTGACAGATGTATAGTTCCTAGCGTCTTCTTGGAACAGATCCATTTGTTACAGATGTATAGTACCTAGTTTCCTCTTGAAACAGATCCATTACTGACAGATGTATAGTTCCTAGCGTCTTCTTGGAACAGATCCATCAGTTATACAGATGTATAGTTCCTAGTTTCTTCTTGAAACAGATCCATTACTGACAGATGTATAATTCCTAGCGTCTTCTTGGAACAGATCCATCAGTTATACAGATGTATAGTTCCTAGTTTCTTCTTGAAACAGATCCATTACTGACAGATGTATAGTTCCTAGTTTCCTCTTGAAACAGATCCATTACTGACAGATGTATAGTTCCTAGTTTCTTCTTGAAACAGATCCATTACTGACAGATGTATAGTTCCTAGCGTCTTCTTGGAACAGATCCATCAGTTACAGATGTATAGTTCCTAGTTTCCTCTTGAAACAGATCCATTACTGACAGATGTATAGTTCCTAGCGTCTTCTTGGAACAGATCCATTTGTTACAGATGTATAGTACCTAGTTTCCTCTTGAAACAGATCCATTACTGACAGATGTATAGTTCCTAGCGTCTTCTTGGAACAGATCCATCAGTTATACAGATGTATAGTTCCTAGTTTCTTCTTGAAACAGATCCATTACTGACAGATGTATAATTCCTAGCGTCTTCTTGGAACAGATCCATCAGTTATACAGATGTATAGTTCCTAGTTTCTTCTTGAAACAGATCCATTACTGACAGATGTATAGTTCCTAGTTTCCTCTTGAAACAGATCCATTACTGACAGATGTATAGTTCCTAGTTTCTTCTTGAAACAGATCCATTACTGACAGATGTATAATTCCTAGTTTCCTCTTGAAACAGATCCATTAATGACAGATGTATAATTCCTAGCGTCTTCTTGGAACAGATCCATTTGTTACAGATGTATAGTACCTAGTTTCCTCTTGAAACAGATCCATTACTGACAGATGTATAGTTCCTAGCGTCTTCTTGGAACAGATCCATCAGTTATACAGATGTATAGTTCCTAGTTTCTTCTTGAAACAGATCCATTACTGACAGATGTATAATTCCTAGCGTCTTCTTGGAACAGATCCATCAGTTATACAGATGTATATAGTTCCTAGTTTCTTCTTGAAACAGATCCATTACTGACAGATGTATAGTTCCTAGTTTCCTCTTGAAACAGATCCATTACTGACAGATGTATAGTTCCTAGTTTCTTCTTGAAACAGATCCATTACTGACAGATGTATAGTTCCTAGTTTCCTCTTGAAACAGATCCATTAATGACAGATGTATAATTCCTAGCGTCTTCTTGGAACAGATCCATTTGTTACAGATGTATAGTTCCTAGTTTCCTCTTGAAACAGATCCATTACTGACAGATGTATAGTTCCTAGTTTCTTCTTGAAACAGATCCATTACTGACAGATGTATAGTTCCTAGCGTCTTCTTGGAACAGATCCATCAGTTATACAGATGTATAGTTCCTAGCGTCTTCTTGGAAAAGATCCAATACGGACAGATGTATAGTTCCTATAGTGTCTTCTTGGAACAGATCCATTACTGACAGATGTATAGTTCCTACCATCTTCTTGAAACAGATCCATTAGTTAGATTGTGTTCTAAAACAGAAGGTCCCGGGTACAAATCCCGGTTCAGGCAGAAGTTTTTTAACTTCTAATATGGATTCAATACAATCACCTCTTATCTTAGCAATAAGTAGCCTAAACGGTGACTTTGGAGCCGTTCTAGCAACGAAGCACTCAATAATTTAAAGTTGTTCTGAATCGGTCTTGTTGATTCTGACATTTGTCCGCAGGTGTTCGCACTGTCCAATCACTGATTCATATGTTTAATATTTGAAATATCGATCTTTGATTGGTTATCGCTCACTCGTCGATGGTGTACGGAGCCTACTGGGTTGGTTTAGTCGCTTTAAATTAAAATCCACCACTGAAAATCAGTCTCGTTACTGAGTGCAGGGTAGACTCTAAATGTGAATTTATTTATTTTATTTAGTGAGGCTAAGGACTCGACTAAGGGAGTGACCACCATTACGAATGTATGCACGGTCTTCATGAACTAGTTTGTTTTCGTTTGAACAGTGCGCACGAAGCGGGCAGTTCGACAATGATGGGAGGTCAGCAGGAGAAGAATAGTTACAATAGGCGCAACTATAGCGCAAGTTACAATAGGCGCAACTATAGCGCATCGTAAGCGTACTTAAATTGTCAATGTGGATGCAGTTGTCACTTATGCACGGCGAAGTTATTATTATCACACTGGCTCATGAGATGGTTCTCGATTCAACGCTAGTGCCCGTACCTTTCTTTCTCCCGAGAGAGTTGTATCTATCACGAATCTCCCCAAGCTTTAGGTGTCTTCAACATCCCACAATCCATTCGAGTAGCTTCTTACATGACTGTTACTTATGTGTAGGCGTATAACGTATCAACCTGGAGCCGTCATAGCAACAAAGCACAGTATTCAGTATGTCTCTCACTAAACACCACTTTGTTTACCTGAGTGTGTGTAAACAATAAACAATTCACACAATTGGAGTATTGATTTTAGCAATATTCCAAATTTCTAATGCCCGATAGTAATTGAATGTTGGTGTCTAATTTTATAAGAGCAATTATTATAATAACTTATTGGTCGGTTAAAAAAATATGGAATGTTAATAAGTATGATTTGTTTATTAAGAACACGCTCTGCGTTGCCAGATGAGCAATTTTTTATGTGTTATAATTATTTTTTTGTAGGTGGCATCTTGACGGATTTTGCTGGTTATGTTAACGGCATCTAGTTTAGTGGTCACGAGTGTTGACTAAAAGTTCAACCAAGTCCGTCAAGTCGTTTGACCCATGCGAGACGAAGAACAAAGCAAAATATATTGCCGTATATAAACAATATTTGGTTACAAGATAGCGTATAACAAAACATTTACAAAACTTTTGTCATGCGTTGACACCATAATTATTATGTATACTATTTTAAAAAAAAAAATGGTATTTATCCCGTATAACTGATCCGGTTTCTTCTCACTTTTTTCACCTTTTTTCGTTCAAAAATCAAAACCACCCAGTTGCGTTACAAATCATAGTTTTATATTATGAATAATAAATTACTAGTAAAACGCTCCGCGTTGAAAGATGAGCGGTTTTTTTCAATGTATCAAATCAAATAAATCATTTGCATTCATATTACTTAAAAAAAAAAAAAAAAAAATACCTTTATAATAAACATATGATGTTTTTACAAGATGGCGGATCAAGTTACAACCCTATTACTTGTGTATATGTATTTCTCGATATGTTGCTAATAAATGCACGAAATGTTATAAACCTAAAAAATGATTTTTCAATGCATTTCCGCATAATTTCATTCGACCGTAGTCTACTCAATAGGCTCTAA